>JASVEL010003738.1:0-217604 GCA_032618575.1 Nicotiana noctiflora | reverse complement strand
TGATTGGTTGTGATTTACCCCTTGAATTATTTTGATTGATTTGCTCGGAAAGTTTCGATAATTTTCGGCCAAACAATTTGGCGCCCTCTATGGGGATTTCCTAGCAAAATCACATAGTTTCTCCCTGGAATCGAAGCCAAGGGAATGTTAAAAAAAAAATCCAACTCAAACAGACAAAAGGAAGCACATCGAGCACATAAACTCGAATGCATCAAAGGAAACTGAGATCCGAAAAATAACAAGACAAGAAGAAGAAGCTTCCCCCCCTCCCCTCTCCCTCAAGACAGAAGTATGAGGCATTTCCTTCACCCCTAATGCGGTGTCAGGCCGGAAACCGGCACATGGCTGTCTCAAGCCAGGACAGGGGCTCAAGCTCAGTGACTTTGTCATCAAATTTATTAGGTTTGACCTAATCGAACCGAAACTCAGGCTGAGTGCCTTCGCCCTTAAAATGTATTTTGTTCGACCTCAGTCGAACCGGGACTCAATCTTAGTGCCTTCGCCATCAAACTTTTAGGTTCGACCCAGTCGAACTAGAACTCAGGCTAAGTGCATTCGCCTTCAAAATACATTAGGTTCAACCTCATCCGAACCAGGACTCATGCTAAGTGTCTTCGCCATCATATTTATGTGGTTCGATCTTAGTCGAACTAGGACTCAAGAAAAGTGCATTCGCCCTCAAAATGTATTAGGTTCGACCTAAGTCGAATCGGGACTCAAGCTAAGTGCCTTCACCATAAAATTTATTAGGTTCGACCTCAGTTGAACTGGGACTCAGGCTAAGTGCCTTCGCCCTCAAAATATACTAGGTTCGACCTCAATCGAACCGTGACTCACGCTAAGTGCCTTCGCCATCAAATTTATTAGGTTTGATTTTGCTCGAACTGGGACTCAGGCTAAGTGCCTTTGCCATTAAATTTATTAGGTTCAACCTTAGTCGAACTGGAACTCAGGCTAAGTGCATTCGCCCTCAAAAAGTATTAGGTTCGACCTCAGTTGTACCGGAACTTAGGTAAAGTGCATTCGCCATCAAATTTATTAGGTTCGATCTCGGTTGAACTAGGACTCAGGCTAAGTGTCTTCGCCCTCAAAATGTATTAGGTTCGACCTCAATCGAACTCGGACTCAGGCCAGGTGCCTTCGCCATCAAATTTGTTAGGTTCAATCTCGCTCGAACTGGGCTTAGGCTAAGCACATTCGCCATCAAATTTATCAGGTTCAATCTCGCTCGAACTGGGGCTCAGGTTAAATGCCTTCGCTATTATATTTGTTAGGTTCGATCTTTCTCGAACTGGGACTTAGGCCAGGTACCTTCGCCCTCAAAATTTATCGGATGTGACCTCAGCCGAACTGGGGCTAGGGTGTAGAGAAGCTAAGCGCACTACAAGACGGTCGCCCGTCCCCATTCGTGTCGAGTCAAAGGGCAAAAATCATTATCAATCCAAAACTGACATGACGACTTCGGTCGAATTCAACGGCGAAGTCGTCTCTCCAAACATATTCAAGAATAAAAGGAGAGGAATGGAAGACACAAAGTAAAGCACGAGACAAACGATGGAAAAGAGAGTATAATTATCTACAGAGTTAAGAGCGCGGGTTCTCCCCGCTTACACCCATCCTCCGCCGGTCAACACAACAAAGAAAAATAAAGACAAAAAATAAGAAACAACTGAGCGCCAACCGACGAATGGAATATAAAAAAAAAACAACGATAACAAATCTTTTCTTCATTCGGCGCCACCATCGCCGTCAACCGCGCCATCGTCAACCTCAGGTATCGCCACATCATAACCATAGTCAACACGAGCTTCACAATCCTTCTGGCGTACCACCTCGAAGAGGGACTCGATCACAATACATGCCTCTAACAAGTTCTTGTAAACATCACAGCTTTGGCATAGACCCAAAGTTGATGAGCAAGATGGGAAATAACTGTATGCAACGAACCAGCTTGGCTCTACGGTCATTGGTTCTCCTCCTATAAGGCCGAAATCCGGTCCAACATAACTTGGCCCTCCTGCTCAAGAACACCAATCCATTCCTCGAGCCCCACCTCTCTAAGGGTCGTTGTCTCCCTCTCCGACTCAAGCGGGGACTAGTGCACGTGGATCAATGCCTCCAACGCCCCAGCCCTCGACGAGGCACCCCTTTCCATAAATTTTATGGCAACAACCTTGCATTCCAATGCCGCCAGTTTCCCAATCCATTCGGCAACCTCCTCTGCCACTTTGACCCGGTTCTGCTCCGCCTCCAATACCATCTCTGTCAACTTACCCTGCAGGTGCACACACTCAGCTGCGATTACTTTTCCTACCTCAAGGTCCTCATCCTTCCGACGGATCTGCTCTTCAAGAGCACTTTTACTGCCAAGCGCCTGCAACAATTACTGGTCCCGCCTCGCCGACTCCTTGCCCAAAGCCCGATTGCAAGGATTTTTCCTCAAATGCTCATGCAGCTCTTATCACCGATCATGATAACAGCGATAATTTTCCCAGCATCTGCAGGAAGATCCTCGAGCGAACCTTGGCCCTACGGATGTTCTCTACCTCCAACAAGTAATCCGCAAAAAACAAAGGGAAGGTAAAGCCGAGGCAAAAGATAAGACAAAAAAAGGAGAGAAAGAACTAGGAACGTACTACGTACCCTCAAGCCCATCACGACTACTTCATCCATCACTTCAATCTCTGAAACACTTATCAAAGACACGTTCTCGGCCTCCGAACACAACAACTCAAACTGCGACACCAAGCTATTTCCTTCAGTTAGTAAGTTCAAATCCAAGGGAACCTCAATTAAATAGGCCGACCCCCCTACGTGCACCATAGAATTGGTAATACCCTCCTCGAACATATGGACTTTGTCGGGGTCCAAATCGGACTCAGACTCACACTCGTCCTCCAACATATCCTTTCCCCCATCCGCCACCGTTGGTGTAGAGCAACTTGTCGTGGCCAATAATGGTACATCAAAGGTCTCGACGGCGGCCTGTAAGTATCGACCATCCGCCTCGACAACAGGAACTTCGGGTGGGGTTGTCAAGGCAACAACATTTTCGTGGCTAGAGCTAACTGGGGCAACTCCAACCAACTCCTCTCCTCGACAGCAAGCGCCTCAGCCGCACCACTCTCCGAATCCGTCGGGGGAGAATCCAAGTTGATCACCGATGGAGGAGCCGCTACAAATGCCACTCGCCGCCTCTGCGAGGGCCGTTCCTCCTCCCCATTTGAAGGCGAGCCCGAATGATCTCTCATCTTGTAGCGTAGACCGTGCTGGGGACGCGGCTGCTGACGATTCGTCCAAGTTAATCACCGATGGAGGAGCCGCTACAAATGTCACTCGCCGCCTCTGCGAGGGCCGTTCCTCCTCCCCATTTGAAGGCGAGCCCGAATGATCTCTCATCTTGTAGCGTAGATGGTGCTGGGGACGCGACTGCTGACGATTCCTCCCCATAAGTGGGGGTGGGAGGGCTTCTTCTTCTACACAACTCTAAATACACAAAAATAGAAAGATATGCTCCATAAGTGGGGTGATAAACAAGATCAATGTAAGATCCTGAACTTTTTCAAGGAGAGGCAGGTCAAGCTACTATGATGAATAAAATCCTGTTTCTATCGCTCTCCAATTGATTACTTATATATATATCGAATTTGCCTTCTAATTGAGTGATTAATTATGATTGGCTATAATTTACCCCTTGAATTATTTCGATTGATTTTCTCGGAGAGTATTCGATAATTATCGGTTAAACAGACTGTTAGCATTGCACTATCAAAAGTATACGTATAACTTGTCAATTAAAAATGTCATGCTTTGTTACGTATAATAGCATGTCATGAAGAGTAAAAATGATAAATTTAAAGTTAGAAGATTCTAAATATGAAAAGACAATACAGTCATATAACATGAAACACATGAAATCAATCTATTTCAATAGACTATGAGAAACGGCTGTGGGCAATGAAGTTGTTGGATTTTGCGTGATTCCAAGGATGGGATGGGATAACGAATAGAGTTCAGTCACCTTCCCTCCCCAACTAGAAAGAGGGAGAAGTTTTATTTCTAATACATATGTGGAATAGTTAGGAGTAATTGTTTCTGTTTTTCCGTAGAACAAGAATGCAAAACCAGTTTTTCTTGAACTAAAGCGAAATGCCAGTAAGAGGGAGTACTCTGTAACTCTTTCATTATACTCCTCATTCAAAATCTCATGCAATGCCTAAATTGTGGAGCCACTCATTTTCTCCTTGTGTCAAAATTTTGTGTAGTTTCCATTTGCTAATTTTGCAGGGTCTTTTGATGCTTTCCAGAGTAAAATAATGTTGGGATTCGTTATTTAAATTTATGTGAAAGTAAGGGGCTAAAAGTAAAAATCCAAAATGTGCATAAAGAGAAGAGATTCGAGTAAAAGGGTAAGTATTTGTATGCTTTATTGTGAGCCAAAACCGTGACTAGCCATTAATCTTCTTGGGGTTCTTCTGCATTAATCTTCTTGGGGTTCTTGTCTTGTACTAGTATAAATCTCGCTTCTTGCTTAGTGCTGGCTACCTTTTATTCCTGTTTACAAACAGCCTTATATTTCTGATTAAAGTGGACAGATAGGGATACAACAGTAACTTTTGCCTGCGTTTGAAGCTTTGGGAGGGGAGAGGTAGGGATAAGACACTGAATGGCCAGAGACAAATTATACGTGATCCAGATTGGGGATAGCCACAGCACAGCTGCATCTTAATTCCTTTGTTCTTGTGGTACTAAACTTAGAGACTGTTTTGTTCTTTTGGTAAAATTTTTTTTTTTTTTTATGAAAAAACACTCAGTTCCATTTTACCCAGCAATATTTGTAATTGACACGTAAGTTCAAAAAACGTACACCCTGTTTATCGTTCACATTTACCTGTTTAATTGTGTATTGTGCCTAAGTGACAGATTTTTTGTGCCAATCTGCACTAATTATTTTGCATTCATTTGCGTAGCTGTTGAAAAAGTCATTTTTAAAGGAGCTTGAGCTAAGATGTTTTTAAGAGATTTCACAACTTCATTGCTTTCTTAAATGGTTTTATACTGCTTCTATACAACATGTTGATATGCTTTACGTGATTTCTTACTGCTCAGATTTCATTTACCTTTATTACTCACTGAGTTGGAATACTCACTTTACTCCTTGCACCTTGTATGCAGATTCAGGTATTCTTGCACCTGGTAGCGGGTATTGGTTGAGCAGAGTTAGAGTCAGTGGAGTTTAGCAAGGTAGCTGCCGACGTCCGCGGCACTGCTTTTCCCCCTCTTGATGTCCTTGGACTATATTTAGCCTGTTTCAGAACTTAGTTGTATTTTTAGACCTTAGTAGAAGCTCGTAACTAATAACACCCTGGTTAGAGCTGTGTTGGGTTGTACTTTCGCACTTTATTGATAATATCTGTTACTTAGTATTATTAAACTATATTTTAGACTGCTTTATGTTTTTTAACTGTTTAAAAAGTGAATTAGGTTTAATTGGCTGGCCTTGTCTCCATGAGAGATGCCATCACGACCGGGTTCGTGTTTAGGGTCATAACAAATTGGTATTAGAGCCTAGGTTACATAGGTCTCATGAGTCATGAGCAGGTTTAGTAAAGTCTCACGGATCGGCATAGAGACATTAGTGCTTATCCTCGGGAGGCTGCAGAACTGTTAAGGAAAACTATATATTCTTGAACTCTTATTGTGCATCCTTGATTCAGCTTGAAAAGTAACTCTTTGAATTCCTTCCACGGGTTCGTATGCTCGTATGAGCGCTCAGTATCAGATGTGAATCGATGGCTTGTGATTCCTTAATCGAGGGGCGAGATGTGATCTCTGTGTGTTTGACGTTGGGCCAATCTTGAGGACTTGAGGCCGGATTTATACCTATAGCATAAGCACCAAGGTGTTGATTGTGTGAGCAGTATTTTTGAACTTATAAATTAAGTAGTGCCCCTATTAGTAGAAGTGATTGTTGGATAGTTACGTGATGAGTTTGATGTGACTGCGAGATGTATTTATATGATTTAGAAGTGACGTGAAGGGTCTACGGGAGGATATAAAAACTATTAGGTGCTTGATATCCATCTTGATTCGAGGTATTGCCTAGAGTTATGGGTGTGTGAAGAATCTTTTCATGTGCCCTAGTTGGGAATGAAGTAAATTTCATATTGCGATATGAGTTCAGACTCAAGAAGATTAAGTGACTGAGTAATGTTTATAACGGAGGAAGGTATACGAAAATGTTAGTTGGAGTCAAAGCAGGTGAGTTCCCCTGTAGAGTGTTCTGAGGTTATGTGATCCTTATATTGTCTGTTAGAAGATCTCATTTACAATTGAAATATATGTGTTGAAATATAAATTTGGGTTGCTTAAGAGAGTGGGCTTGACTGTTGCGAGGATGAATGCGAAATTTGTAGAAGATTTAAAGTACTAGATGGTATATGTTTCACAATCTCATGAAGGATTGAGTTTAATCTTACTATGATATTATGGCAGCAATAGAGTATATGCATTATGAGTTATTTTGTCTGTTTCGATCTATGGCTTCGAACCAAGTGCGAGAGTCTGCTATTGAGTAGTTGATTGCACGTTTATGTGCTATGTTGGTTCCAGTTTGAGAGATACTAGTAGATCAATTATGGCCTACAGAGATTGAGACCGAGGATGGCTCGAGTAAAGGAAAATTCTTGGCAACGGTTATAGTATGCTGCATAGGTGTGTGAGAATTCATGGGGTGCCTTGAGCAGTTATTAGTAAAGGTGTGCAGTGCATAGAGCAGGAAGTTGCTTGGTTGTATTGGGATGGGGTTACATTCTGCGGTGTCGGAATGCTAAGGAGGCACATATTGTTTAGTTCATTTGATCAGGATAATATGAGTTTGGATGGAGTGGATGACTCTAGAAAATGGTTCTAATGCGTTCAAGGTTTTACATGTAATAATTGGAGATTTTCAGGTGTATAATTTGGCTAGAAACTAAGGTTTGCATTGGAGGGTGCAAAGACTTGTGTCATTTCTATATCAATTATGGGATTCTATGAAATGCAATGGTTCCAGATTCGCAAGAAGTATTTTGGGGTAGGTACTTTGAACATGGTGCTTTTGGAAACATTTAAGAGAGTACTCAGCCATTTGTGAGCCTTAGACGGTGTAGTTTTATGCTTGGGTGTTGTATGGTAAGTCTGGGTTGAGGAATTATGGTTCTATATCAAGAGGGAGTATCAAGCCGAAGGTAAATTAGAAGGAAACTCTGATAGATGGGGTAGCTTGATAGTAGGTCGGATCGGTATGGTAAGGATATGATTAGTTCGTTGGACGTTTATGAGGTAACGAGTTTAAGCAGGTATTTTGCGGCAATGCTATTGAGTGTTAGTTCAGTCTTGTGCTAGTGGCATTCGAAAAGTTCTTGATAGTTTCTACCACGGTTAGAGGTGTATATTTTCCACGGGCATAAGGAATTTGGGATGTACAGTGATTTTTAGGGATTGGGGCGTAATTTTCTAAAACGACCGGTCGGGTCATTACAAGTACGTAGTTGCATATGGTTCGGAATGGGTATGAATTTCTCATGTTTACGTTAGGATGGTATGGTATATTCGATATGTTGTGCAAGGCTTAGATTTGCATGTGTAAGGTCACAGATCAGTTCTCAAGGTGCTCAAAAATTGAGGAAAAACATGAAGGGTTCGCGACTGAAATGATATTAAAACCCCTTCTGACGCCCAGTCATTACTCTATGCGATCGCAACCCTGCTATTGCGATCGTATAGCACAAATTTACTACCACAAAAATTCCTCTTATACAATCGCATTCCTTCCCTTGCGATCGCATAGAACAAATCGCACTTACCTCCATGCGATCGCAGAGAATAGATTCACAGACCTATGCGATCGCAACCCCTGATACGCGATCGCATAGCACAAACTCAGACCACTCTTCCATCCTTCTATGCGATTGCAATAACACCTATGCGATCGCATAAAGCATTTATCTGCAACACATACCGTCAACCAACAGACCTCCCAAAATGCAAGAATTGGTCCGTTTAACCCCCGGAATCACCGCCGAGGCCCCCTGGACCTTAACTAAAACCACCAACCTACTCCAAAATACAATACGAACTTGTTCCAACCATAAAAACACATCATTAAACACCAAAATCATCAAATCAAGGCGGATTCAAGCCTAAGTTTCAATTAAAACTTCCGAAACCTATATTCCATCAAAAACCCGACCAAACGATGTCTGAATGGCCTAAAAATTTGCAGACATATCCAAAATCACCTAACGAAGCTACTGCAACTGTCGGAATTCCATTCCGACCCCCGGATCAAAATCTCACCTATCGACCGAAATTCGCCAATTCAAGCATATTTCTACTCCGGACCTACAAATTCAATTCCGATCGCTCTCCTAAGCCACAAATCATCCCCCGAAGCTAACCAAACCATTAGAATTCGATTACGAACCCTCTAAGTCACAAGTCAACGTCTAGTTGACTTTTTCATGCTATTACTTCATCAAAGAGACTATTTGTCTCATTTTCTATCAAACTCGATCCGAATTGACTCAAATTCACCAAATACATATATTGAAACATGATCAAGCATATAACGCGGAAAACGGGGTGGTAACTCACGTGACGACGGACCGAATCGTCACATGGGTGCACCAATGACTTTAGTATAAAATTGATGCTTGTTATAATGTCAAGTATATGTGAAAATTTTAATATTTTATCATATGTTATCAATTTCGCACTTTTTGCATAGAGATCAACTATGCTCTTGTTAATATGTATTTATGTTTTCATTAATACCATAGTTTATAATCCGTATAATTCAGTTTTTATCGTCACAATTCAAAAAGAGCTTTATGGAATTTGACTAATCTTTATGTGCAAATTGCTTACCCAAAAAAAAAAAAAAAAACTACAGTATTTCGTACTAAAAATTTGGAGACAAATGTTCAAATGTTTGATCGAAATAAATATATTTAAGCTCCTATAACTTAAACTTTACAGTTACATAAAATATTTATAGTAAAATAAAGTTATAATGCTTTAAAATAAAGTAAACCTCAATTAAACTTTGGAGTTTTAATTTGTTATTTGTGGTGAAGCGGAAGCCTGGTAGATTAATCGCGAGGTGAGAAAAAGAAATAAAATGGTAAAAGAGAAAAATAGAAAAAATACTAAAGGATGAAGAAGAAGAAAATTTGAACTAAATATTGAAGTGGCCATAAGGTCTCGAATCCAATCCATCGATCGAGGCACCAAATGCGAACTTTGAGCATAGGTGCCTATTGCATTATACAGCAAATCTGTATAAAGTTAATAAGGGAAACCCAATTTTAGTCGTAAGGAGGATAGGTGCCCGTGCCCCATGTTTTTTTTAAGTGGATCCGCCTTGAGGGTAATTAATTGATCAACCTTTATTAAATGTGGCTTCGCCAAACGCAATTAATCTTCTTCTACGATTCCCATTTAAAACCACATGCAAAGCCTAAAGTGAGGATTTCTACAAAGGAATGTGAAGAAGTTAGGACATGAACTTATACGTGAAATTGGATCTCCTATTGAGTTTCAACTTCTCTATACTACATATTTATCTGGAATTTAATTTCCCAATTAATGCGTTTTATATATGATGTTATCTAACTAAAGTTGACACTCACATTTTCCCTTACTCCAAGTGCAGCAACAACAACAACCGAGTATATTCCCACAAAGTGGGGTCTAGGGAGGGTAATATGTAGACAGGCCTTACGCCTACCCGAAATGGCAGAGAGACTGTTTCCAATCGACCCTTGGCGCATGGAAGAGAAGGAAAACAAAAACAAAAACACAAACAACATTAGTTACTCTAGCAAAAATCACATAAATTATAAGAGTCATAAGTACCATAAATAAACTGACATGCAATAATATTAAAACAGTAACTACCAGAAATGACTATCATAAGAGGACACAAACCAATACACGAATCATCTATGGATAGCCCTACCACGCCTCACCCAACCCCGGGAAAGGAGTACGAAAAATCTAGAAGCCCTTATCCTACAACCCTGATACTAGACCTCCAGACTTTCCTATCAAGGGTCATGTCCTCGGAAATCCGCATCTTGGCAATGTCCAGCCTAATTACCTCTCCCCAGTACCTCTTAGGCCTCCCTCTGCCTCACCTCACACCGACCACTGCTAGCCTCTCACAACTCCTCACCGGAACATCGGGGCTTCTCCTCCGCACATGTCGGAACCACCTGAGCCTCGCCTCGCGCGGCCACCCCCTTACTCCAAGTGCAATACATGAAAATTACAAATCGTATCACATTTCAGTGAAGTGGCCCAAGCTGAAATGATGAGTACACACATGTGATGTTTATTTGAACATTACGAAGTCCTCAATTTCCGTAGACGAGGCCTTGAGAATACAAAATAAGTTGTCCCAACTGTTTCTTTTTTGGAGAGGCAGCAAGGGCTATTCCATTCCCATGTCAAGAAGAGACAAGCATTTGATATATAATTAGTGTGCCAGCTCCTGCTTCTATCATTACATAACATGTAGCACAGAAAACTCCAGGAGAAATTAAATCATCGTAACAACGCAAAACAAACTCAGTTACGTGCGCAAGATTTTGTGTAATACTAACTAATTTCTAACCATTAATTATTACTACAAATTAGCTTGTACGTGGGTTGAGCTATATAGGTTCTGACGCTTTACTTTTTGTCTCAAATTTATGCAAATTCACGCTAAGCCGTCTCTGTCTACGTTAAAAATATACTGCCTATCGTATATTTGTATATATTCGGGTCGGTATATTTTACATTCCTTTTTTGAAAAATAAAAACTTATTCTAATTATATATATGTATGTGTATAATATCAAAACGTATAATTTTATTAAGAAAAATTTAATAATCCGTTCAGTTCGGTTTGATTCGATAACCTGTGACATCCTACTTAGTTTATTGAATAATCCAAAAGATAGCAACTTCTTTACTTAAAAATGCATTTCCATGAGAGGAGCAAAAATAACCATTTTAAAAGATGACAAATGCTGCTAAACATAACCTAGTTGTATATGTGGATATATAAAGTTTAATATTACAAAATTTAATTGCGTTAATTCCTACTAGAGACAGTCAAGATGCTCGATAAACGAAAATGTCAATCATATCAAAACGGAGTAGTTACTTGTTTAACTTGGTTGTTAGGATGTGAATTGTAGGTCCAAATCCCAGTGGCCCAAAAATGTGTTAGAGAACAATTTCAGTAATTGGGCTCACTGACCCAATTTACGTCATCGACTATGAACTTTTATGAAGAATCAACTTAAATAGCCGCACCTCTAACCGCTTAAATTTAAGAAAAATTGACAGATGTATAATATATATATGTATCAACTATATGTAGTATGTGTTTAATCGTATACAATTATAATATAATACATATGTACCGGCTAGAAAAGGTAGAATCTGGATAGCTATTTATGTAAACATGCTTTCTACTATTACTTCTTCGTGGAAATAAAACCCCAGTAGCCACTTTTAAGTACGCTATTTAAAATATATCCACCGTATTTAAAGATTAACCTAGTAGCTCAAACTTCAGGATAGATTGTCCTAGAGTTTAAACTTCAAAGTTCAAACTTCGGGATATCGTGTCCTAAAGTTTGAAAATTGTGTCCAGAAGTTCGATATGTCCTGAATTTTAAATTAGTAGTCTAGAAATTCAAGATTCTTCGTTTTATGTGAATTGGTTATTCTTTAAATACATTATGAATTGTGGATATATTTTAAATAGCGGGCTTAAAAGTGGCTATTGGGTGCAATTTACCCTACTCCTTCATAGAGGAAATTTCAGAAACCACTATTGTTTAGTGGCTATTAACTTCTTATAGCTACCATATACATAATTACTTTCTATAGCTACTATTCATTTGTTATAGTTGTGTGTTGTAATCAGGATAGTCCAGTTGTACGCGTATGTATTCACATGTATTCGCGCCATGTATTCATCAATGTTGCAGTAAAAAGCACCTAAAATTAGGGCAGTCCAGGTGTACGCACATGTATTCACATGTATTCGCATTGATGTATTCATGAATACATCAGTAAAAAAACACCTAAAATCATGGCAGTTCAGCTATACGCGCATGTATTCACATGTATTTGCACCATATATTCATCAATACAACAGCAAAAATTGCCTCGAATCAGGGAAATCCAGGGGTACGCACATGTATTCACATGTATTCGCGTTGTTGTATTCATGAATACATTAGTAAAAAGAACCTAAAATCAGGGCATTCTAGTTGTACTCACATGTATTCACATGTATATGCGCGATATATTCATGAATACAACAACAAAAGTGCCTAAAATAAAGGAAGTTTACGCGCATGTATTCACATGTATTCGTGTTGTTATATTCATGAATACAACAATAAAAAGCGACAAAATTCAGGGCATTCGAGCTGTATGCTGATAGTTATGATTTTAACACGTTTTATGCCCATACTTGCATATGCTTTGTGTATGAATCACCACAAAATAGTCCCAAAATGCTTACAAGTTGTGCTTGACTGCAGGTTTGAGCGACAAGATGACAAATGTCAAAGATCGGCTCAAAATAGAGTGAAACCTGCCAAGTGTGAAAGACCAAGTGAAGTAGGGATCAAGAGAACCTAGCGGGGATCGCACTGATTTGCCACGCGGCCGCTCTAGGAGATTCAGAGAGTGAATATTTCAAGGGCATCCTGCGTGGTTCACGCTCATCTTTACGTGGTCCGCGCTTGTGGAGATTCAGAGACCTTTAAATTCAAGGCAAGTCCCACGCGGCCGTAATACAAATTAGTGCGATCCACGTGGATGAGATATAGAGAATGATGATTTTGCCCAAGCCCTGCCACGTGGATGCGCTCCATTTATATGTAGTCCGCGCCCGTCTTCCAGCGCGGCCGCGCGACCTTCTTGCGCGGTCCGCACGCCCAACTTCAGAAAAAGAAATTTACAAGTCCAAGAGCCTACGCGGCCGCGCTGACCCCGCAGGGGTATTTTTGTTCAGTTTTTCCAGCCCGGTGTAAATATGATATTTTACCATTTTTAATTTAAGTTTTGTGTATCAGATCGCTGTTGCGCTTGTGAGACATATATTTTATTCTATTTTGGGCATTTTGAACTTATCATCATAGATTATTGTAGTTTAACATTAGCAATTAATTATTATGGTTGTTTCATCTTGTATTTCTTCATTTTCTTCTTTAATTATGTCTAGCTAAACCCATTAGTTAGGGTTGTGGCTCAACCCTAGTGTGGGTAATTGATGGGTGTTGCTTCTTAATGATAGATTGATATTGGATGTTTGTTATGTGGGTTAATTTTATGGTTTAATTAAGGATTGGTGGTTGCAAATATTGATTCTAGCTTAGTGGGTCTTGACCCTTCTTGAGAAAAAGAGTCTATGGCCCCAAAATTGACCTAACAAGGAATTGGGATGGACCCATGAGAAATGGCAGTCCCAATTAATGGGTTAAACCTCGAGAGAGTAATCACCCACTTGAACCCTAGTTGCTTGGTCTAAGTGGCCTACCTAATAAACATCGAAAGAGTCAATTGGGAAAAATCGCTCTCTCTACCGAGAGGTGTGAGAGTGGGTACAATTGTGCAACAGTTATAACATTGATCTCAAATATGTCAATCTATTATTAGTACTCTCTACCCATTAGTTAACTACCTAGGTGATGCCATGACCCTAGTACCTTTCTCTATCTTAATTAAAACTTAGCAAATATTTCCTTAGCATAATTTAGTATTACCTTTAGTTGATAATAGAAAATCCAAAAATGTTAGAAGTACAATTAGAAGCACAAACGCATTCTTAGTATATACAAATATGCAACTCCATTCCAAGCTGCTTGTCGAAAATCGACCCCGATACCATAATTCGGGTAAAAGTCTTGGCGCCCACTCTTCCTACCATTGTGTAAAGTTGAGTTTGCCGCGATCACTTTTTGGCACCGTTGCCGGGGAGCTTAAGGTATTGACTATTTGTGTAGCTAGTTTTGTGTTTTGCTTCTCTTTCCTTATTTTTACTAACTTTATTTGTTTCGATTCATCAGGTCTACATAGCTCTAAACGGAAATGTCACTCTTAACAACGTGGTCATGGGGGAGGAGGTTGAAGAGGTTGAGCAAGATGAGCTTCTGGTACCTCAAGTACCACGAAGAGGTAGAAATGCTAATGCAAATCCCAATGGCCAAATCCTAGACCCTCCTCCGCCTCCACCAATGGTAGCTATAAGAGTCCTTCCAAACCAGGGTTATGCAAGTGACATAGTTCCTCCCCGGATCTAGGCGGGGAATTTTAAAATCACCAATGTCATGTTGACGCTTCTCGAGGCACCTCCGACCAAAATGCATACAAGCTCTTGAAGGGGTTCGTAGATACTTACTGGGGGAGTAAACAAACAAATGTGTCAGAGAATGCTTTCAGATTGAGGCTTTTTTCATTCTCTCTTCGGGGTAAAGCATTGGATTGGTTATAAAGGTTTCCAAATTATTTCATCACAACGTGGGATGAATTGGCGGATAAGTTCATTGCCAAGTTCTTTTATCCAAGTCACATGGTGGTGCTCCGTGATGAAATTTTGGTTTTCAAACAAGAGCCAATGGAAGCTTTGCACGAAATATGGGAGAGATTTAAAACTATGGTTAAAGAGTGTCCAAATAATGATATGAGTGATGTGATGATCCAACAAACATTCTATAGGGGCATCAACAGAACCAACCAATGTATTGTGAACCAGTTGGTGGGTGGAAATTTTATGAAGCTCCTATACAATGAAGCTTGTGATGTGTTAGATGAAATGGCCGATACTTTTTCGGTGTGGCAAAGCTGGGCAAACGTTCCTCAAGGTGATCCTAATGTCATATATTTGCATAAGGAATTGCATGATCATGTACAATCCATCGCCAAACTCACAACAATAATGAACCAATTGGCGAAGGCGCAATTGAAATAAGTTCAAAACCCGCGCCAAGTCAATGCCATGGAAGGAGTGAATATGATGAAAAGAAGGCAAAGAGGGCAACAACCGCAAGGAAATTGTGACAACGATGATGATGGTGGTGGTTATTCGAACGAGTGCTATGATGAGCAAAGTGAGGATTGTCAATATGTTAACAACTACCAAGGGAATAAAGGAAACTGGGGAAATCAACAATGGTGGTGCCAAGGAAATTTGGGCAATCAACAAGGAGGTAAAAATTGGAATAACCAAAACAAAGTTGGGGGAACCAAGGTAACAATGGTGGAAATTGGAACGGAAACAACAATAACAATTGGAACAATAACAATGGTCAAGGTAGGTGGAACAACAATGATGGTCAAGGTAATTGGGGGCAAAGCTTTCAAAGGCCTCCGATGCTTCAACAACCGAACAACCCGCCACCATTTCAATCTCAAGTATCTAGTTTTTCGAGAAATGAATTTGGGAGAATTGAAGTTATGATTGAGGAAATGATGAAGAAGAACCAAGACTCTAATGCTCAATTGGCTTCATACAACACTTCTATCCATAACTTGGAGGTGCAACTTGGTCAAATTTCTCTATCTTTTAATACTCGCCCAAAGGATGCTCTACCAAGTGACACGATAGTAAACCCTTAAGGTGGGAAAAAAATCATGTGATGGCGGTGACCAAACGAAGTGGAAGAGGCAGTGTTGTGCATGGCTCAAGAGAAAATCAAGTTATGGTTGATGAAGATGAGTTGTGTAATGATAATATGCCCTTGGGCGTTGAAGATATAGTGGAACCAAGTGTGAGAAATGATGTGCGAATTGAATTCATGGGGTTGAGGAGGAGACACAAGAGGCCGTGAACCCGTCTAGGGAACACGTGATTGATATGCTCGAGCCATTGGTGCCCAAAGCCAAGGCACCCTGTGTATAATTTGTGTATCACAGTGTGTATGATTTATGTATCACGTATGTATCATATTTGTATCAATTATGTATCATATGTATATCCATGTATACCTATGTGTGAGATACAAGGGTGATTCATGTTTGATACACGTGTTAAGGAAGAATTTTTTTTAACTCGATTTAATTACAAATTTTGATACGAAACTAGTCCAAATCACCTCCAATCTTCCTCAAATTTTGTATATTGACTTATTTATATGTTATCAATGTATTTCAGCTCTACCCATTGAAAAGTTTCTTTTTTGTCCAGATTTTTGGGATATGGTATTTTTTTTTATTTCATCACCTTATATTTGCTACCTCCTCCATGATATTTTATTTCTTGCATCTAATATTTTTAATCACACTTAAAAAGATGGAAGGAGATTTTTGCATGTGATTATTTGAAAGAAAGAACCTTATTTATTTAGTTTTTCAACTTTTATAAGACTTGGCTAGTTTGGTAAGTCTATAACTAATGGCTAACGGTTAGTAAACTAAGACTTATTTGAGACATTTATATAAATCACTAATTGATCAAATACAATCAACCAATCAAATCACAAACCCATCACCCCTTGACAATAATCCACTTATCAACTATTGGGCTAGCAATGGACAAATTTTGGAATATCTGAATAAGAAAAAAAAATAGCATCCTGAAATAACAAGAATAGCAAATTATATGAAGAATTAACTCAAATAGACTCCTAATAAATCGCTTAAATTAATAAACATCAACGAATGTATAATACATGTATATTATATAACTCGTATATTTTATATATATATATAGAGAGAGAGAAAAAAATCAATGTATCCGGATGGCTATTTGTGTAAAGATCACTATAAAATTCTTGCAACGAACTCTTATGATGATTTTCCTTAAATTTATTGATATAACTAGGGTTGTACAATCCAAATCGAAAAACCGCACCAAACTGAAAAGTCATATAAAACCCGATTAAAAACTCGACTAAGTTTAGTGTTATTTGATTTGGTATTGAGTAAAAAAATTCGAATCAAACCGACATATAAATATATAATTTTTTTATATACTTTTAAGATCTTATATTGAATTTTCTTTACAAAAATTCTAGCAATATTTGAAATTCTCTTGCGAGATATAATACTTAATAGAATATGAAGTGCTCCATATTTATTAACGTTAACTAGTGGGTTGTACGATCACTTTTCTTACCAAGTGCTACTAAAATGCGTCAATCTTTTTATTCTTCTATATTCATATCATATGATAAGATCCATTAAATTTTGAAAGAATTACAAGAAAATACACATGACTTCACACCCATAACTAAAAATGGCCTATGTTTTTAAGTTTTACCCCACGTAGCCCACATTGTACATATTTTGAAAACTTGCAAAATTAAGATTTGTGTTCTTACAACCATTGCTTCTAAAAGCTACGGAGTTAATTCTTTGTTCTCACAACCATTGCTTTCTCTCTCTTCTTCTCACATCTTCTACATATGATTCAACGGGCCATATATTTTCTGTTTATCCTAAGAAAATTGAAGAGTTGAAGTCCACCATTGAAGACCATTCAAAGATTTGGTATTGAAATTGTCTTTTTTTTTTTTTGAATTTGTTAGTTGTTTGGATTGGATGTTATTCCAATTGATTGAGAATATCAAAAGGAGTTCAAAATATAAATTTGAAGTGATTTGGAGTAGATTTGGGCAAGATTTAAGTTAAACTTCAAAAAAAACGCAAGGAAGAAGACGAAGTCAGTTTTTTGTATAATTATGTATAATCTTGTATAATAGTGTATATGAGTGTATAAACACACAGTATACACTATTATACACTTTTATACACCTTTATACAAGAATCTGTAGACAAACTTCTTTCACGATTTTCAGTTGTAATTTTTGTTCTAAACCAATCCAAATCTCCATTAAATGACTTCAAATTTTATATACAATCTCCTTATACTATTTCTAACAAGTCTAAATGACACCCACTCCAAATTTCTCACAAAATAAAATTCAAAATTTAAACCCACATATGTAAGCTTGTTAAAAATAAAATTTTCACCACCCAAATGAATTTGGTTTGTTAAATTAATATTTGAGTCACAATGACTATTCGAAAATTAATTTAGAAGTTTGACGAATCTTTTTTAAAAGTTAAATAGTGATTTGAGAACATATTAGAGTTGGATGTTGAATCTTAACATATTATTTTTGGGTTAGTTGATTGTAAATTGAAATATGGGCTATAAAATTAAAAAGTATGGAGCTCAATTGTTCTAATGTGAAATTTTCCCTTAAATTTTTATATCTTTTTCGAATGCAAAGTGATTATTATTATTTAGTTGTCATATTGATTTTTCGGGATCGGGGGTATGTCTCGAGAATGAACAGGTGTCGAAGCACGTTCGGGCTCAGAGAATAGGAAGACTAAGGGTCGAGATCGGGCTAAATCGACACCATAGTTGCATAATCACGAGATATCCGCAATCAACCACCAATCTCGGCGAGAATCTCGGAACCAATATAATCATTGACGGTTAATAGTATCAATCGTGTATTTTACTTCAGAAATTAGAGTCATACCTTGTTTAGGATTCCTCTACTATATAAAGAGGAACCATATTCATTTGTAGGAGATGAACACAAATATCATCATACATAAGTTCTTGCGTACACTTCTATTGTGAAATACAAATACTCTTTTATTCACTCTTTATAGTTGTTATTGTTCATACTGATATTGTTGCTCTTACTGTTCTTAGCATTTAATCTCGAGCTAGCCTAACCCATATCGGGGGTCGATAACTTGCAATTATATGGGTTTGATCCAATTAAATCACTTAAATTTTTTATTTATTTAGCTATTTATCAATTGGCATTGAATTAGGTCACGTATCTTTATAATTACATTACAGGTTTAATTGTTACTCGTATTTCGAGTTAAATATGACAAAAAATCCCGAAAAACCTTCCAATAACCTGACAAAATCAAATCATTCAAACCAATATAGTTGGTTTGGTTTGATCTTGAACCGAACCAACCTAGTTCATATACACCCCTAAATATAACTTGGTAGATCTTTTTTAGGGTTTAGAAATAGAAATAAGAAGAGGCAAAGGGGTGTGAAAGGCAGGGCGCCGCGGACGACCGACCAAAATAGATAAATTCCAAAGAGTTAAATTAGAGAGAAAGATGCTGACAATAGTACATAATTCAACAGCAATATGTTTTGTCTATTATCGTGGGGTTTTCTAAACTATAAAGAAATCAACAATTTGAGAACAACGACTACATCTTGTCCCTCTAAACCACGTTTTATTCAACAAAGTCCTTCTAGTATACAGCTGTTAATTCCATACAAACGACAAAATTCCCCCATAATACGACATTTATTAGCACCTATGATACAAACGAGTGGTCCTCTAGCTATAAGCCGATATTGCTTCAAAACTTCAATTATATGACATAGGAGAACAAGCACCCACACTGGAAAAAAAAAATAAGAATTAACAACGAAATTTATCGTTAATACGTCGATAAATCACAAAATTTCTTGATAATTCATCGTTAAATAAGATTAGAGACGAATTTTTCTGTTTAAATATAAAATTTATCCGTCGCTAAAATCTAATTTTTTTAGTAGTGCTATGATTATATATCTCTATTATCATTTTTGGTTTCCTCAAGATATTCATAGTGCGCCAGATTAAATTCGAATTCAAATCGAGAAGTCCTACATTAAATTGTAAAGTGCTCAATCATAAAGGTAATTTCATATATTCATGACTCGAACTTAAAATATCTTAGTTAGAATAAAGTAATACCTATAATTTCACCGCAACCCTCGTCGATTTTATGTAAGAAAATTAAAATGGGGTTGCATAGTTTTGAGTTTGGATCTGTGTGCCTACTTGTATAATTTTTCGTCACTAACAGTAACTTCTAAGGAAGCATTCACATAGAAAAAATCAAAGTCAACTTGAAGAAATAAACTTTTTTTTTCGTCCAGCCATCTAATATTATTCCATTTCTAGTTTTAATTCCAGTTAAAAGCTTTTATTGTTAAGGTTTGATATTTGCGGCTTTTGGACCAATAATTTTTTTGTTTATAAACATCTAGTGTATGGGGTCAAAGTTGACCCGCTACGTCCCTACGTCGGCATAGTTTACCGTCAGATGTGCGCGTACTAAGAAAACGAACCAGGGATGGTGGAACAAGCGGCACCTTAGGTCTCGTCATCCTGTCAAGGGCATGTATTCAATTTGTGTATATTTAATATTTCGAGGAAGATCCCTTGATGTATAAAAAGGACCCAAGAATTGTAATAAAAAAAAAAGAGGATTGAACTATTATCTATCTCTTTATCTCTCTCTCTCTCTCTCAACCACATTCTTTATCTTTCCATCTGATGAGATCGAAAATGAACAAACATATCATATATCCCAATGTCTTATTATATTTGATTACGATTTACCCTTGATTTATATCGATGGATTTGCTCGAAAAGTATTTAATAACTTTTGAGTCAAAAAATTTGGCGCCGTCTACGGGTATTTCGGCAATCGGAATCATAGTTCATACCTAGGATATCAAAAAACAAGGGTCACCATTCTTCGTACTCCTTAGAAATCGAACGATGGCAGAAAGAGAAGCACGGATGAAAACCATAGCAGATATAGCAACCAACCTCATAGGCCCTCTCAACGAGGCCGGTGGAGAAAACATCATAGGCACAACACTTGGTAGTGCACCAAATGAGGAGATCTTACCCTCTTCACTTGAAGGCTTAACAATTCTGCACAAAAAATGGGCTTCTACATTTGACGCCAATGAAACACCATCGGTAGTCAAGAAGCTACTGGAAGAGTGGTTGACAAACACTCTAAGAAGTTTGCTCGAGAAATCACCTCAAGGCAACACCAGGGACTCACTGGCAGCAGACGTCACTACTGCCACCAGCAAACTTGGCGTTGTACGAGCAAGCAACACCCATACTGATACCAGCGCCAGCAATGGTGCAATTGCAACCATCCTCAAGAAAATGGAGGAGATGGAGAATGAAAACAAAGCGCTTCGTGACCAAATGAAGGAGCACCAGGAAAGAGTAGACAAAATTCCCGGCGCCCCTAAGCTACCGCCAAAGCGCGACGTAGGATGGTTCATTGAACAACCGTACAGTGAGGAGGATGTCCCTCACCCAATCCCAAAAACCTTCAAGATGCCACCATACTTAAGAATATATGACGGGACTACGGATCCCGAGGACCATCTGATTCATTACATGGCGGCTGTGAAGGGCAACGAATTGTCTAAGAAACAAGTATCATCCGTACTGCTGAAAAAGTTTGGAGAAATGCTGACAGGAGGGGCCTTGATATGGTATTCTCAACTACCCGCTAGGACAATATCGAAATTTAAGAAAATGGCGAAAAAGTTCGCCACCGCCCACACAGGAGCAAAGAAAGACGAAGCTAGGGTTAACGATATCTTCGCCATCAGGCAAACAACGGGTGATGGACTCAGAGACTTCTTGTCCATATTCAACAAAATTAAGAATGAGTTTGCCAAACGTATCAGAAGGCATGGCGGTAGCATCTTTCCAAAATGGATTAAAAAGAGATGGTTCAAGATCTACCAAGAAGTTGCTAAGCATACTCATGAAATATCCCCCACTATATGGGAAGAGATCCACAACACCTATTGTGCCGAAGTAAGAGCGGATGAAGACGATCTCAATGGGCCACCCCAACGACTAATAACGATACAGCCAGAAGCAAGAAGAGATCGACGCCATGACAGGCGACGAGAACAACCCTCACGCTTCAACAAAGAAAGGCATAGGCCTTATATCAGGACCTCCAATCTGCCTCCTTCCAGGCAACCAGATGCAGTACAACGACATGTCGTCCCACTTCAAAAAGAAAGAGGTATGCCTATTTTATTATCTGTCCATAACTTTTGCATGTCCCCTTCAGAACTAATGTACACGCTGGAGAAGCTCGGCACAAAGGTGTAGTGGCCGCAGAAAATGAAATTAGATCCTAGCACAAGGAGGTCGAACGTCCTGTGCGAGATCCATCAAGAAAGGGAACACATACCGAAGATTGTATAGGTCAGCGACAAGAAGGGGTAAAGATGTTAAACCAAGGATACCTGAAAGAGCTGCTAAGCGATAAGGGAAATATCAACTTTTCTAGAGGACGAGATCAACCCCTAGGACTACCAAAGCCACATTCCCCAGCAGGCATCATAAATATGATCGTCGGTGGCGGTGGAGCCGACGACTCCGCAATCAACCACGTAAAGTTAACCACCACCCACAAACTAAAATGCACGATTGCTTATGAACGGTATGACGAATTCAAAGACAGTATCACCTTTGATAAGTCTGATACCGACGGTTTATCTTTTCCTCATTTTGATGCTTTAAATATAACTTTTCGTTGAGGCCCCGGGGACCTCAACGAAAACCACCAACCTACTCCAAAACATGATACGAACTTGTTCCAATCATAAAAACACATCCTTAAACACGGAAATCATTAAATCAAGGCAGATTCAAGCCTAAGTTTCAACTAAAACTTCTGAAACCAACATCCGATCAAAAACCCGACTAAACGATGTCATAATGACCTGAAAATTTGCAGACATATCCAAAATCACCTAACGAAGCTACTGCAACTGTTGAAATTCCATTCCGACTCCCGGATCAAAATCTCACCTATCGAACGAATTTCACCAAAATTCCAACTTAGCCAATTCAAGCCTATTTCTACACCGGACCTCCAAATTCAATTCCGATAGCTCCCCTAAGTCACAAATCACCTCCCAAAGCTAACCGAATCATCAGAATTCAATTTCGATCCCTCTAACCACATAGTCAACTTCAGGTTAACTTTTCAAAAACAAGTTTCGCTCAAAAAGGCTATATGCCTTATTTTCAACCAGAATCAATCCAAATTCACCCCATAGACTCTAACACAGATATAAAAATATGAAACAAAATAATAAGGGGATAACAGGACAGTAACTCTCGTGACGACGGGCCGGGTCGTCACAGCAGCTCTTATATGGACAGTTAGAAACTTTCCTGGACTTGATATCTTATCTGGTTGGAACACACATACCGGTCTTGCATGCCCTTCTTATAATTTTGATGTAGAACTTTGTCGACTTCATCATAGTAGAAAGTGGTATTTTATTGGCCATCGTCGATTTTTGGGAAGAAATCATAAATTTAGAATGATGAGACATCATTTTGTTGGAAATATGAAGAGAGGACCCCTCCAAAAAAGTTATCAGGATCTGACATTTTGCAACAAGTGAAAGATATCAATGTCATATTTGGAAGACAAACATAATTGAATGATAAAAGAAAAAAATAGTAAAAAGAGTATTGGAGAATGTGTAACTCAACAATGGAGAAAAAAAAAGCATATTCTTTGATCTTTCATATTAAGAGTCTAATTCTCTGCGTCATAATTTAGATATTTTGCATATTAAAAGGAATGTGTTTGATAATATTATATACTCTTTGCAAAATGATAAAAAAAATCAAAGGATCATGTTAAGTCTCGAAGAGACCTACAAGATATGGGCATTAAGCGTATTGTTTGGCCGGGTGAGAATGATGAATGTCGACTTGGTGCATTTACAATTCCAAAGAAGAAGAAACTGGCTTTCCTAAAGACTTTTAAGAATATCTCAGTGCCAGACGGTTATTCAAATAATATATCTCGTTGCATTTATTTGGAAAAAATAATAATCTTTCGATTAAAAAGTCATGATTGTCACGTCCTTATGGAACAATTGTTACCAATAGCAATCCGCAATGTGCTTCCAAACCAGGTTGTTGCAACATTGGTAGAGCTTTCCTCCTTTTTTAGGAATCTTTGTCTGAAAAGCTTAAGCTTCTCAGACCTAGAAAAGCTACAAAATCGGATTGTGGAAACTCTTTTCCATCTAGAGATGTTATTCCCTCCATTATTTTTTACTGTAATGGTTCATTTAACTATTCATCTAGTGGATGAAGTAATACAAGGTGGCCCGATACATTATCAGTGGATGTATTTTATTGAAAGGTAAAATGTTTCTTATTCAAAATTATTTTAATAGATCTTGTAATAGTATTTCAATGTAAATGCTTCTTCTAACATTTTATTATTGTGGCTATATATTATTAGGTCATTTTAAGTCCCTTGTTGGAGATAAATCACAACCAGAAGGTTCTATAGTTTAAGTTTACATAGTTGAAGAAGCTCTGACTCTTTATTCTCGTTATTTTGAGGGAATTGAGTCAAGGTTAAATTGACCTATACGTGTAAACGATGAACCAAATCATAATGTGGCTTCTGAAGTGTCATCTATGTTCCCTCACCAAGGTAAACCCGTTGGAGGCTCCACAACTGAACCATTGACTCTTTTGGAGAAAACTCAAGCTCATCGATATGTATTACTTAATTGTGCAACAGTAAAGCCATTTATTGAGTAATAAATTTGATTTGATTTGATTTATAAGAAACATTTAAAGTAATTGGATTAAAATTGATGCATATAACACCTTTGTAGTGAATTTAGATATCACATCAGAAGAAGTAGAGGTCGAAGAATTTCACCAACAAAGGTAGAGAGGAGGGTTAGTAAAGAGTTATCCGATTGGTTTCCAAAGCGAGTGAGTGAACGATATTTAAAATGTTTCCTAATTGGTTTCCTAAGCGTTCTTGTATCAATATGTAATTTACAACAGAAATATGTTGTTTATTTAGATTGTGAATCCAGATATAGCGGACACTATCTCTGATGATATCAAGTTCTTAGCACAAGGTCCAGCACAAGATGCAAGAAGATTCAGTGCTTATAACATTAATGGATTCAAATTTCGGACTTTGTCTAGAGAACAAGGATTAAAGACCAAAATAGTGAAGTTTTTCTTGTCTCTGACAGTTCGTGTGTTGCATCTAGTGCAGATAAATATGCAAGACAAGCATACCTGCCATATTATGGGAAGTTGGAAGATATTATTGAGCTTAATTATTATGATCGATTTAAGGTTGTTCTCTTTAAATGCTAGTGGGCTGATACTACTCGAAATAGAGTGTTCAAAATAGATACTTGGAAGTTTAATTGTGTCAACTTCTCTAAATTGATCCACACTAGTGATCGTAAGGATGATGATCTATATATTGAAGCATCACAAGCAAATATGGTCGACTATGTTGATGATGAAACTGATAAAGGATAGAGAGTGACTGTAAATCTAAAGCCAAGAGATTTGTTCGATATGGGAGAGGTTGATGAAGAAAAAATATTCGAGAATGAGCCACACCAACAACAAGAATTTGGATTACGAGAATATCCAATTTGCAATAGAGGAGCATATGACTGGATAGATATAATAAAATATCCAAATTGCAATTACAACGAAAATTTGGACAATCATTTTTTGCTTGATTAGGATAGTTTGATTAGTATTTTTTTTCTCCAAAACATACTATCTTTTGGATAAAAAAGTGATATTTATTCTTTATGATGAAAGTTTTGCGATTGTTTGTATCTCGGGTTCTGTGTTGAATTCGGTACGTTTTTTATAAGCTATTATAATGTGGATCTAACATGTTCATACATTTCTTTGAATGTTTACTGTTTAACCGTACCATAATGGATTCTTAGTTTTTATATTTCTCAGTTACTACTTTTTTCATGAGCTATATTTAGTTAACTTGGTATTGTGATATGCAGTTTTATCCTTATAGACTATGCAATCCTTCATGGTGTTATTGTATTTGCTAATATTGAGGTAGCATTCTTGTTTGAGTAGTCTTTAGGAAATTGTAGATATGCCAAGGTTCAAGCGTTTGTTGAAAAAGCAAAATTCAGATAAGTAAGCATCTACTTTACAAAGAACTGAATCAACACCATGCATGCCAACACATCTGACCGCGTAAATTTTGGCCACAACATATCTGTCAACATCATTTCAACCCACATCGCAGGCAGCTCCAACATTTCAGTGGGCATCACAGTCGTATCAACCAATTCACTTAACATCCCATCCAGCTCCAATGGATCATCCAGCTCCAATGGATCAGGCCGCATCACAACCATCTCGGTCAGTTCACTCGACTCCAACAGATCAGGACTAATCACAGCAAGGTCCAACAGTTCAGGACTCATCACAGCGAGGTCCAACAGTTCAGGCCTCATCTAGAAAGCGTTCTGGGAGTCATTGGACTTAAGAAGCAATAGGTAAATATTGTTTACTATTAGTACATATTCAGCAGTCCCTCTAAGTCCCTTCAGACCTTACGTGAAAGTTGGTTACTTTCAATTTTGTAATGCAATTGCAGTACTTATCAGGTTTTCCCTGCATGCTCGTCTTATCTTTGAAAAATTTAACAACTATATAGTGAATTTGGTGGCATATTATACCTTTCCACTTGAGTTTCCTTTGAATTCCAATCTCAAAGAAATATTTGTGGGGGAGGGGGCATTTTTCAAGAAAGGCATGTTCTCTCTTTTCATACTCTACTTTGGTTTTATTTAATCTGTAATGTTATGTGTTGTTCTTGGTCTTTACTTAGAAGAAGAATAAGCTGTATTTTTGGTGATGCAAGGTTTATGACTAAGCCTTTGCTAAACTTAATTAGTATTCATTCCAACAGAAGGCTTATAAACTGGATTTAATTCTCGACCGGTTTAGTTTCTGGGCCAAGCTCTGGAAGTAGAAATGAGAAAGCTAAGACGTGTTTGAGTTAAATATGGACATTGTATTTGAGCTAAATTTGAGCAGGGGAGTTGAAAACTGCCACTCAATATTAATAATGGAATTTAATTGGATGGCCAAGTCAAAATTGAAAAAGGGACCAAAAACAATGATTGTCCTTCAGAATTTGGAGGTAAGAAATCTACTCTTTTGATATTTTGGATTTTGAAGGTACAAATTGCAACCTCATTTATAAAAGCTGATGTCCTTTCTTGGTTTCTTTTTAAAATTCTTTTGTAATGTATAATCAACAAAATAGTAACTATTGTATACTTAAAAAATGTTTATCCACACTGATATTTACAGATTTATATATGACATGTATTTTTATTTAATTATAGTTAAGTAAAGTATATTCTTCACTTTAATTTTACTTATAAACTTTATATTATTCGATTTGATATAAATACAATACGGATAGGCTTGTACACTTATCTTGCACATACAGGACTCAAGCAATAATATACAAAAGAGGAGTAATGGTTTATAAGCCTTCAAAGTACTGCTGAATTTTTATGCTTCAATGGAAGATCATTATTTACTTGGACCAGAGAAGTAATGGTAGATTTGAACATTATCGGCATTTGTCAATAACTAACGAACTGGATTTCTTGAAAGAGCATTTAGTCATTTAGCTAGTTTTAGGAGATTTTGTATGTAGTTAATATAGATCAATATCATCATGTATTTTCTGGAGTTGTTAGTTATAAAAGAGCAGCAAGTTGTCTGATCGAGCCCTGTTTTGATTCTTATATCCTTCTGTCCAAAAAGAAAAATATGTCTAAAGCATCAGAAGTTTCTTGTTTTAGTTTGTTCGTCTCTCTCATGGATTGAGGTGATCTAGCCATGATTTCTGTTCAGGGAATAGTGTATGACACAACAGGAAGGAAGGTCTCTGAGAAACGGTGGAGTTCCGGTAAAAGAAGGTGCTTATTCCGAAAGTAAAGGAAAGGTGCTTGTAAATGATCAAAAGTTGCATCAAGTTAAACCCTTTCCCTATTTATAGGATTGGGTGGCATTAAAATCGAAGTGGCATATTTCAAACGGGTGCGGGAAACTAAAACGTCAGAACACCTTTTTGTGTTACTTGAAAATACGTGTAATAATGACGCATGTGTATACTGACGTCACTTCAACAAAGGGATTGCGTGTCAGTTTCTTGACAGTCTCAAATATTATCTCCTACCAGTTACATTACCGCCTTTGAACCAGGTCAAATTCTCCTCAAACGGAGTTCGAGGATCCACCCATCGAGGACGCATCTCGATGCGACCCCGATGAGCGGGAGGGACTAACTGTATATGGTCAAATTTGACCCGCTACGTCCCTACGTTGGCATAGATGACCGTCGGGCGTACACGTACAAAGAAAGAGGTACGTCCAAAGGATGGTGGAACGAGCGGCACCTTAGGCCTCGTCGTCCTATCGAGGGCATGTATTAAGTTCGTGTATGTTTAGTATTTCGAGGAGGATCCCTTGATATATAAAAGGGACCCAAGCATTGCAATAAAAAAAAAGGATTGAATTATTATCTATCTCTCTACCTTTGTCTCTCTCTCTAAATCCATATTCTTATTTTTCAATCTGCTGAGATCGAAAACGAACAAACACGCCATATATACCAAGGTCTTATTATATTCGATTATAATTTACCCTTAATTTATTTCGATTGATTTGCTCGGAAAGTATTTGATAATTTTTGAGTCAAACATCATGTCCATTATTTTTCATCTAAGACTTGTTCAAATTAGTACCAAGTGTCAATTACATATTAGTAATATATACAGTTGGATCATAAACAATTTACCCGTATTGTATATGCGCAAGATTCGATTCTCACCTAACTCTTTTTAAATCGTGGCATCATCCTACATAAAAGAAAGAGGAGGAAAAATAAAAGGGTTTATAAAGTCAAATTTAACACATTGAAATTTATGATAAATATGGGGAATTTCTGAACTAGCAACATCACAAACATTTCCCAATGAGTACTCGAAAAATATATATTCTCTCCGGTTCACAATAACTGACACATCCAAATAGAAAATATTAGATAAAAATAGATAGTGTGACTAAATTATTCTTAATTAAATATTACAACATAGTTATAGTAGCACCTCTATTCTCAAATGTGGGGAATAAATGACTTTTTAAGAATACATAAATACGGGTAATTTTGAAGAAAAAAATTGAAGATTTTCTTGATTATATAAATGAACATTTATTTTGGACCAAAAAATAAAAATAAAAAAATAAAAAAATAAGTAAATTAAACCCTTATTGTGGACCGAAAATTAGTTGTTAGGTTTTTTTATGTGGTCCCTAGAGTAATAGTACAAAGTGTACTTTGTAATAGTACAAGTGCTACATCCAAAATTCCCAACCAATAGTGAATAAGCTCTGCCTATCACTTCTCAAATGACAAAGAAATGAAAGCAAATCTCTAGAATGCTGAATAAGTACCCTAATTTCCCAAAAGGCCAATATAGAAGAAGAAGTGTTGACAAGAAACGAGTAAAAATCAACATCAAGAAAGGAGGGGAAAGCATTGAATCTATGTCCAATCATGCAACTATGAAAATTGTACCATTCACTTTGGATGGATAGGGTTTTGCTTTGGCCTTTTGGTTCAAAGGCTAAGATGACAACAGGGTTTCCTTTTATGGTCCCCACCCCACCCCCCCAACTCTTATTAAAAAAATTGCAAATAATGTTACAATAGGGCACTCTTATGACATCTAATTTTAGCAGATGACTTTTTTCTTTACATTTTTGGGTACCAAAGGGTAACCAAGTTACTCACTAGTTGCCCTCTTTAAGCTGTAGGATAACCGCTTCATATTTAATACTATCTCCGTTTTAATTTACGTGAACTTGTTTGACTGGGCACACAGTTTAAGAAAAAAAAGAAGACTTTTAAACTTATGAAGTAAATGAAGCACATATATTTTGTGTAGCTATAAATTATTGAATAAAGGTAAATCGTTTCCAAACAAGGAAATGAATCATTCTTTTTGACACGGATTAAAAATGAAATATGTTCACGTAAATTGAAACGGAAGGAATAGTAATGACATTCACAGGATACTTCCCCCATCACACCTCCTTTGTTTTTAACTAATACCGTATTGTCTAACTATGGTTGGTATGCTGAAATGAGGGCGACAACTTGGCACCAGATATTTAGAGGTGTGGAATATAAGAAGCGGGAAAATCATCAAAATACCATGATTGTTCGTGGAGGTTTATCCCTAACGAATTACAATTACATATTCCTGTTATATTCTCTATAAAAAATAACCTATGTATTATCCTAATTACTATATTAGTTAATAATGCAAAGTTTAACACCAAAAAGCCAAACGTTACGCTAATCTATGCAAAGTTGTCACTATATGTCAAACGCCGTATTAGTTATAAGAGAACACATGAGTAACGTAAAATTTTTATGCTACAAATGTTGTACGCTGATATTCTCTTTAGAAAATCAAATGACCCTTTACATTATAAATTTTTACTTATACTATCGGCCTTTGAAGTCAAATGACCCTGTATATTTTTGAACTTTTATTATACTATCGATGTAGTTTAATTAATTGTAGTAAGATTACTTACTCAATAACAACAACAACAACTACCCAGCGTATTCTTACAAAGTGGGGTCTGGGAGGGTAATACATACACAAGCCTTACCCCTACCCGAAAGGGCAGAGAGGTTGTTTCCAATCGACATTCGGCTCAAGTGAAAAGGTAGAGAAAGAAGAGAAAAACAAAAGAGCATTACTGAGCATTAGTGACTCCAGTAGAAAATGCATAAACGGATAACTACACATAAAATCGTAAATTAAAAGGCATGCAATAACACCTAACAGTAACTACCATAGGGAGCACGATACAAAACGCAAGACATCTATGGAGGGCCCTACCAAACCACACCTAGCCTCAGGAAAGAAGTACGAAAAGCTCTAGAAGAGCCTATCTTACAACCCTAATTCTAGACCTCCAGACTTTCCTATCAAGGGTCATGTCCTCGAATGCATTATTGTCATATCATGCATAATCACCTCTCCCCAATACTTCTTAGACCTCCCTCTGCTGCCCCGTGCCAACCACCGTCAACCGCTCACAACTCCTCACCGAGGCATCAGGGCTTCTCCGCGCATGCCCGAACCACCTGAGCCTCGCTCAGGATAAGTAGCAAGATTACTTACTCATTTTTTCAAATTCCAACGAATTCAACACACTCTTAGCATAAAAGGTACCTTGAGTTGACGAGTTGATATTAGAGGGAACGGAAACATCAAACAATGAGCTCATATCTAAGGGGAAAATGAATAGCAGCAGCATAGAAAAATAACAAAAATGAGCAGAAGTTCAATGGGTGGGAGAAAATTAACAAACAAACTCTTATATATATTTTCTAAACCACAACTATAAAATTACAAATTAAAAGACCACAACATCATGAATTTTATTCCAATCCATGTTCTGAAATTAGTACATTTAAGTGGTAGTAGCCAGATGCTTGAAACAACTGAGAAACCACCAGAAATTACATCCTTATCAAATACTTCTACATCCCAAGGTAAGCAACACAAGAGGCTTCCACAAGTTACATGTCTTCAATCCCAGAATGACAACCGCAACGGCCACCAGAAGGTGTAGACACTCTTATCATCAATCTGACAAGTAATAATTAGAAGTAATTCTACACAAAATCTTATAACTACACACCATTATATTCACTACAGAGGAGGGGGAAAAAACCCGAGTGAGACGTCAAGCTTCTGTTATATATAGCTGCCTTTAGTTGAAGTTAAAGTGTTTCTATGAATGGTTAGGATGGATGAAGCTTGTTATCTCCTCCATTAGGCAGCGAAAATGATCGTTATTGGGCAAGAAGTAGAAACCTATTGTTGCCTCCTTTAGATATAGGAGATTCACTTCATGCCCTGATTTCTGCAAACCTTCAACATAAGTCAATTGCCAATCCTGAACAACATCCAAACCAGCTACAACGACTAAACTCTTTGTAAAGTTAAGTCCTTCGAGGCTTCTACCCCTCGGGCCAAATATATTACAAGCAGGATGATCCCTATCTTCCCCTTCTGGTAGATAAGCTCTCCAGTACCAATCCCTATCTTGAACTGTTACAAAGTATTTACCATCCAATCTCTTCTCGGATTCAGTCCTCTTTTGGCCACCAAACATTGGATGAAGTAGAATGTTACCCAATACCTTAATATCGGCTTCAGCAGCCCTCACAGCAACATGATGAGCAATATTACCACCAGAACTATCACCGGCCAAGTAAACATGAACTTTCAAATCCTTTCCACTCTGAAGCCATGACCTCGATTGCACCCATTGAAGAGCAGCCCATCCGTCATCGTAAGCACAAGGATAGCGATGCTCAGGTGATCGTCTATAATTTACAGAAACAACAACAGCCTTGCAAATGCTAACAAGGCGACGGCAAAATGTATCATAAATAGCACTATTGGCTGAAGAATGAGTAAAACTTCCACCATGGAAGAAAATAATGACAGGTACTATTTCTGTGGTGCTCAAAGGTTTCTCAAGCTCAACTTTACCCCAATCGGCCTCATTTTTTGGGGCTGGTCTATAGACACGGTTAAGCAGGCTTGTAGCACGATCAACAACATCAAAAGAGTAAACCCCATCAACTGGAATAGAGTTTGCAGCGACTTTCCTTTCCAAGAACTCAGCCAAATCGCGATTAAACGTGCCATCAGACCGACGAAGCATGTTGTAAGCCAGCTTGAAATTGGATATAAGAATCCATGTATTAAGTGGAACCACTCTCTGCCAAAATGGACATAATAAGGCCTAGTCATTACAAAATAACATCTAGAAATAGTAGAACCAATATCCACTCCCCATTCTAAGGCGCTAACAGCAAATTGATCATAGCACTATGCATCTTGTGACAATCCACAAATAGTCACAACAAATAAAGGAAATATCTGGCAAAAATTTTATGCATAGCCAGAAAGAGAAAGTAGCAAACGGAAAAGAAAGAATCAAACACCAAACGAGCAAATAGGAAAGCAAAAAGTGATTCTGTAAAAAGGAGGTTAATATTTGTACAGACAGGCCAAAGAAACATAAGAATGACAGACCATCTACCTAATCAAAGCTCATCCACAAAAATCAATCATAAAGTTTCATCCTTTTTTCCTCAAAAAAAAAATTCAAATTTTCTTAGACACAAAAAGGTCAAATCACAAAAGATAGATACTTTCAGACATACAGTGATCATCTAATTAAGAAAAACTGGCAATTAACAGAATCAACCAGCTAAGCTTAATAAAATTTCACAAAGGGAAAGGCTCAACTCAAAGATGAAGAAGAAACCAAAAAAGTTCATAAAAGAAAAGTACCTTAGATTCGTTAGCGTTGATCTCGTTACTGCCTGCCATGACTATTGCTAAAGACTCAAACTTTGTACAAGAAACTTAAAAGGGTGCACTGATCTTCAGAAATATGAGTGTATAATCGTTCATAATGACTGAATAGACAGCAGTGATCCAAAGAACGGAGTTGGTGTGTGTGTGTGTGTGTTTGGGGGAGTGGGATGTTTGACTAGTTTAGCTGTTTGTATGCAAGCGAAGGAAGTTTTGATTCCTGGTTTTTTGTTAACTAAAACCAGAACAGACACTTCTGAAATAGCAACTAGGAAGGCAAAGAGTATAGAGAGGAAGAGAAAATGTTAGCCCCGAAATTAAAACTTAAAGCGTGGAAAGCGCACATACACGCAGAGAAAGAGAGGGGGGTAGGGGTGGGGTTGGGGGAGGGGAGGGTGGGGGGAATAGGTGAAGACCAAAAGGGGAATAGAGAGAGGAAATAAAAAGACGACAAGAACAGTGAAGAAACAGAATGAAAAGTGGGATGAGAGAGAAAGCCAGCGTCATTAACAATTAAAAGGCTACAAAATGATAAGCTATAATTAATTTCGTAATTATATTGGAATATTACTTCTTCCGATCCAAAATAAGTAAATTTTTTACTGAGTAAGAAATTCATATTTTAGCATTAATTAGCAATAAAATTGACGATATTAACTTTTATTATCTCACATAAACACTCCTAACAAATATTCTAACAATATTTACTCCAAGGACAATGTAGGAAAAAAATAATTATGTAATTCTTGAAATCTGTAAAAATCACTTATTTTGACCCCAAAAAAAAAATCAAAAAATTACTTATTTTGGACCGGAGAAAATATATTGAATTGAAATAAAATTATGATATAACTAATATCAAAATTAATTATACTTACAAGAAATAATTAGTTCCGAAATTACATTTGGATATCATATTTGGTTGAAGGGTAGGATAACTAACGTGGGATAACTTATTTCTAACCAAATGGCTCCTCAAGGTAGAGGTGTTAAGGCTATTTTTTCAAATAATTAAATGCAAAATAAATACATCACTAGAACTTTTAAAAATTAGAGGTTGTTCTCACGGTAAGCTAACATTTACTTCCAACCAAGAGGCTGTGAGTTCGAGTTTCCCCAAGATTAGGGTGAAAAGTTCTTGGAGGGAAGGATGTCAGATTTCTATTTGAAAACAGTCTCTCTACCCCAGGGGAGGGTAAGGTCTGCGTACACACTACCTTTCTCATACCCCACTAAGTGGGATTATACTTTTGTCAACCCATATTACTTAGTGTTAAGTATCATTATATACTAGCATTCCTTATTAACCATTAGAAAAATATTACTCCTACTGTTTCAAACCTTCAAATATTTCGTCTAAAAAAATTCTCGACAAATTAACTATAGAATTTTTTCTTCATTAAAACAATAGAGTTGTTGTGCTCATTCTAAATTTGTTAAAGGGATAAATACAAACAAATTATATCTTTTTATCAGAGATTGAGGTGATCATCGTCGGAAAAATTAAGGTAAAAGCAAGTATACATTATGAAATCCACGAGAACCAAATAAAAGCTTTCATAATAATTCAGTTTATGAGAATGCAACACAAGGGTGAAAAAGTCTCAAATTTAGAATCAATTTCTTAGTCTAATTTTTTAAAAATTACATAATTGAAAACTATATAATAGTATTACTATTAATTACAAAATTATTACTAGAAGTATTTCGAAAATATATATGAAAGAAATCAACAAATGTTAATTTCTATTAAAAACAATATTATTATCATTTACAGGATTGAGTATAAATAATAGTATTTGATTTGATGATATCATATATGACAAGGCAAAAGAATAAAGTGGAGAGAGGAGGCGTGGAGTTAAACGCAAACAGATGGCGTTCTGGACGGAGGCGAGAGAAACGACAAAACAATGTAAACTGTTTAATAGGACCCATTATATTTTTATTTTATTTTTTGGTGAAATAGGACCCATTATATTTTTAAATTAGTACCCACATCTTTTTTTTTTCTTTTTCTTTTTTCTTTGCTAATATAAATCAACTCTACTTTGTACTGTGGATACAAATTATAGTGGCATACACTCTCATAATCATCTGTATTTTTATAATGTTAATACAAAGTAGCTTTTTTCAATTTAATGAAAAGTTAATTAAAGCTAATGGAGATTTGACTTTATTTAGCCCCTAAAAGACTCGTACAGTACACAAACCACTCCATTTTGTTCCCACGCCACAATATTTGCTCTTACTTTCCATTGGTTAATACTTAATACACACCACGCCGACTACCGTAATCATCACTTAAAATGTATTAATTTTTTTAATTTTAATTAGCTATTTTACATCTTATTAATTAAATAGTTTACATTGATAATATATTTTTAACATCTCCAGCTTGAGGTAATCTACAGTAACGCGTATGTTTATATTAAGCCTAATTGGATAGAATGAAAGATCAAAGAGTGAAATGAATAAATCAGGAAGCATAATATTTTAGTTTACGAGAATACCATCACATGTAAGTTGGAGAATTGCGATTCTGCCTAATTTTATAAATAAAAAATTTAATGCTTAAACCATCTGTATTAGTAGAATAGATAGTGGATTAGATAATTAGAGTCGCTAACAAAAATTGTAGATGGACATAATAGGAAATTATCATGTAAGAGTGGATTAATGTGTTTAACAGTCCCACCAAAAATTTTCCATTTCACATTTTTGGTGTGCAATTATTTTCAAGTTTCAACACTATTGCTTTTAAATCTTTGGAAACTATTGAACATAGAGTTCAACAATTCTTAGAATTTACATTTCCGTGTAAAACTGTACAATATAGAAATAAACTAACTATAAATAAAGTATTGTATTATAAATATTTCTATCGGTTGCAAGATTCGAAGAACTAGAGATTGTATGGGTCAAATTCTGATCATTACGTCTCCACGTTGGTGGAAACGACCAACGAATATATGTTAACCGAAGTAAAGGCATGACCTAAAAAAGTCGGGGTGAAGTGTGTTATCGGCCTCGTCGTCTCCTCGAAAGAGCGTGATCAATCGCTGTATTATTTTCTTATTTCAAGAGGTATTCACCTATTATATAAAGGAGGATCTCAATGTTTTAAAGGCATCACATCTTTTTAGAACGAGCATTCTCTCTCTCTCTCTCTTTCTCTCTCTTGAATATCCAATCTCTTGGAAACAATAACAAACATCATATATATCTCTAGGTCTCATTATCTTCGATTACGATTTACCTTTGATTCATTTTTATTGTACTCACTTCTAAAGTAATTAGTATCTTTCGAGTCAAACAATCCGACCACATAAAGAAAGCCTACATCGGACACAGCCTCTGCGACCCAAGTAACTATGGTGAATTTCTACCTAACCACGCGGATTTATTTGCCTTTTCTCATTCAAACATGTCGGGAAGCCCGAAAGACATTGCCACCCACAAGCTGAACGTCGACCCACTATATCCGTCCGTGTGGCAAATTAGAAGGAAGTTCAACGCCACAATCAACAAGGCGGTCAGTGACGAAGTCGATAAGCTGCTAGCCAACGGGTCCATCAGAGAATCAAAGTATCCCCAATGGGTCGCCAACGTCGTCATGGTCAAAAAGAAAAATAGAAAATGGAGAATGTGCATAGATTTCACCGACCTTAACAAAGCATGCCCGAAAGACTCGTTCCCGTTACCTCACATCGACCAGTTGATCAACGTCACAGAAGGACATGAACTCCTAAGCTTCTTAGATGCCTACTCCAGCTACAACTAAATCATGATGGCCGAAAAGGACCAAGAAAAAACAACTTTTATCACCTACCAAGGGACGTATTGCTACAAGGTGATGCCCTTCGGACTCTAAAATGCAGGGGCAATATATGAGAGACTGATTACCAAAATGTTCAAAGAACAGCTTGGCAAGACCATGGAGGTCTATATTGACGATATGCTGGTGAAGTCGGCAAAGAAAGAGGATTACATCAACCATCTGAAAGAAGCCTTTGAGATACCAAGACGGCACGGGATGAAGTTGAATCCGGAAAAGTGCGCCTTCGGCGTAGACTCAAGAAAGTTTTTGGGTTTCCTCGTATCACAACAAGGTATCGAGGTCAACCCGGACCATATCAAGGCAATAGACGCAATACATGAGACTTTGAACAGCAAAAAAAATGTACAAAAGCTGACAGGACGGATGGCCGCCCTATCCAGTTTCATCTCGCGATCCTTCGACAGGTGCCATAAATTTTTGAATGTGTTGAGAAAAGATCACGGGCTACAGTGGAACGAAGAAGGCGTCGAGGCCTTTAAAATATTAAAATCATACTTGTATTCGCCGTCGTTGCTAGTCAAAGCGAACCCAGGCGAATCTTTGCTGGTATATTTGGTAGTATCCAAAGTTGCTGCCAGTGCAGTCCTGGTCCGCAAAAATAAAGGTACGCAGTCTCCTATTTACTATATCAGCAAAACCCTAGTGGATGCCGAAATACAGTACCCAGACCTTAAGAAGTTGTCCCTGGCGATGTTCGTAGCTTCACGAAAGCTTAGACCCCATTTTCAGTGCCACCCCATAAAAGTAATAGCGACCTTCCCCCTGAGAAGCATCCTACATAAGCCTGAGGTGTCGGGCAGGCTCACCAGATGGATCATAGAGCTCAGCGAGCATGACATATCCAGCACCCAAGAAACGCCATCAAGTCGCAGGTATTTACTGACTTTATCGCCGACTTCAGCACAGATATTCTGCTGGAAGCAGAATTGGAGACCATTTGTGCCTCCCCTAGTACCGACCTCTGGACCCTCTACACTGATCGTGCCGCCAACGCCTCGGGATCGGTAATAGGACTCATCCTTGCAGTCCCCACGAGCAAAATAATTTGCCAGTGCATACGATGCCCCGATATGACTAACAATGAGGCCGAGTATGAGGCTGTGATTACAGGTATGAAGTTAGCCATCAAATACGGAGCTCGGAAACTCATCCTCAATTGCGATTCCCAACTCGTAGTGAACCAAGGTACCGTGACTTACCAAATCAAGGACCAGAAACTACAAAAATACCAATTAGAAATCCACAAGTTGATGCCGGAGTTCGACGAGTGCCGCCTTGAACAAATTCCTAGGGCACAAAACATCGAAGCATATGGCTTAGCGAAACAGACCACAACCACCAAAAACATCAACAGGGGAAATATAGTTACCCTCCTCCATTCAACCATAGATCACACTTAGCTACTCTCTTTAAATTTGACTTAGGACTGGCGCAAATAGTTTATCTCTTATCTGTAGGAGGGGACACTCCCACTCGACCAAAAAACAGCCAAACAGCTCTGTGTACAAGTCGCCTGATACAGCCTAATAATCACGAGCTCTATAAAAGGACGTTTGACGGACCCCTCGCTAAGTTCCTAGAGCCGCACCAAACAAGGCAAGTACTCGAAGAGGTGTATGATGGGTCACTGTAGTGCCCATACCGGAAATTATGCTCTCGCCATTGCATCTTCTGAGCCAGATATTACTAGCCCACTATGAAAAAAGAGGCATTAGAGTACGCTCGCAGGTGCGAACAGTGCCAAAAATACGCCCCTATGATACATCAACCGGGAGAGCCCTTCCACTCTGTAACCTCACCTTGGCCCTTCATCAAGTGGAGAATGGACATAATCAGTCCCCTACCAGCAGGATGAGGAAAGGTACGGTTTCTATTAGTTTTAACTGACTATTTCTCCATGTGGGTGGAAGCAGGCGTGTACGCCCAGATACGCAAACAGGAAGTCATCGCATTCATATGGAAAAACATCATATGTCGTTTCGGCATCCCTAAGGAAATCAGATGCGACAACGGCCCCTAATTTGTCACACCTCCTTTTTACCGCACCCGCGAGAGCGCGAGGGAGTTTTTCCAATTAAAGGACAATCGAAACGGGATTTATTTAATTAATTTAGAGTCGCCACTTGGGAGATTTATGGTGTCCCAAGTCACCGATTAAATCCCGAATCGAGGAAAAGATTGACTCTGTATTACAGTCCGCGAACCAAAAATCCTAAGTAAGGAATTCTGTTAACCCGGGAGAAGGTGTTAGGCATTCCCGGGTTCCGTGGTTCTAGCACGGTCGCTCAACTGTTGTATTTGATTTTATCTGATTTCAAAAATACGTTTTAACTTATGTGCCTTTTATTAGTAATTCGCTTTTAATTTTTATTTTTTATAAGAATTGCAACGTCGTAAAAAATGCGTTTTGAACCACGTCGCACCAGTGCACCCATGGTTGTCAACATATTTCGACTCCGTTGAGACTTGGATTTGGGTCACATAAATGTGCACCCGAGTTTAGGAATGTATTATTATTAAACACGCGCCTAAAGATACTAACGCGTTATTATTTTGGGAAGGCCGTGAATTTGCCAAAACGGCCCATCTCGAAGCCTAAGTATTTTAATATATACATTTACTGATGGCCCCACAATTTGTGCATTTTATTTGGCGAGGCTCATCTTATTTTATTAAAGGCCAATCCTAAAGTGACTACGATTTCTACTCTACCCCTTGTCTCAAATAATAAAAGCAATATCCTAATTGATAAATAAGTTGGATTGTACCATGTAAAACTATATATGCAAACTTTAAATTAGGCCTCAAATCAGATTATTCCCTCATGACCTATGTCATTAAAGATATAATTACAGTCAACTTCGTTATCAATCCCAAACAAGAAATACCCAACAACAAAATCATTCTAACAACATTACTCAAAAGTAATTCAATATCAATCTATGAGGACATTGCAAACACGAGCAATTAAACCCAAATAACAAGAAAGAAGCAAAGTAAACAAGATATATTCCATGAAAGTATAAACCAAATCTTCGCAAATAGTTAAAACAATAACATAAAGGATAAGGAAGAACCGACCTTAAAAGAAGCTTTCTTTATATTTAGCCTTTGTTCGGATGTACGAGTAAGCAACGAAGATGAGAAACTAAATGGAAAATCAATGAAACATCAACAACGGAAATGACGAGCAATATACTCGGAACCTCGGATTGGACTACGAACGGGATCGGAACCTCTTGGTCGAACACGAGCATCTCATTGCAAATCCGATTTTGTTTCGATTTTTCTTCCTTTTTGTTTCGTTTTCTTCTTTTCTGTTTTCGTTCTTCTTCTTTTCTATTTCGTTTTCAATCCTTTCTTTTCTTCTTTCCTTCTGCCGTTTTCCTTCTTTTCTTTTCTTTGTTTTTCTCCTTCTTTCGTTTTTTCTTCTTCACTCCTTTCTTTCTTTTTCTCTCGTTTCTTTTCTCTCTTTGTTTTTCGTTTTCTCTCTTTGTTTTTCGTTTTCTCCTTTGTTTGTTTTCCAATGTTTGTTTTCCCATCCCTTGTTGCCGTCTTCTTCCTTCTTTTTAAGAAGAAGAAAATCACAACTCTCCTCACATGTAGTGTCATCCCTTAGGTGTAAAGTGTAGCTTCTTAGGTGTGTTCATGTGATTATGTATTGTGTGTGCATGTGAAAATGTCAAGACCAAAATGGGGGCTCACATGGGTTATGGTTGTATTTTGTCCGTGTTCCCCACGTGCGGACTCGGACTATTACGGGCTAGGTCCGAAAATTATAAAACCGGGTAGTTTGAACCCGAATATTATTCTTTGCCCGGAACCGAGAATGAGAACACGATTTTATTTGATTCATCCTATATAAGCAAAATAACTATAAAACTCACAATTAAAACAAAACCATTTTTTATATTTTTTCCAAGATTAAAATAACTACAAAATGTTAATGAAACTATTTTTGTAATTTTCGTTTTTTTAATAAAGATAAAAAAATATAAAGTGCTATTTTTGTATTTTTTCAAATTTAAAATGACTATAAAACATTAATAAAACTATTTTTTTGGAATTTTCGTTTTTTTAATAAAGATAAAAATATAAAGTACTATTTTTGTATTTTTCAAGTTTAAAATGACTACGAAACATTATATATTTTTTTGTTATTATTTCTTTTTTATCTTAAGGTAAAAATAGAGCAAAAGAGTCGAAATTAGCTAAAATAGCCATATTAGGCCTAAACTAAATATTTTACGCTAAAAATATAAAAATCTCGGGTAGGGTCAAAAATCACGCGTTTACATATGGTACCCCTTTATGAGACAACTGAATTCTTCGAGAAATGGCACATCAAGCGAATACTCTCCATACCATACCACCCCACTACCAACGGCCAAGCAGAATTTTCCAACAAAACAATACTGAACATACTGAAGAAGAAACTAGAAGAAGCCAAAGGGTTGTGGCCCGAACTACTGCCGGAAGTACTGTGGGAATATCGAACCACGCCCAAATCCAGCACGGGATAAACACCATACTCACGGGTCTACGGAACCAACGCGGTCATACCTGTCGAAATCGGAGAACCAAGCTTGAGGTATTTACATACCAGCGGAGCAGACAACGACATGAATAGACATCAAGACCTAGACATGGTCGAAGAACAAACGGATATGTACCACATAAGAATGAAGGCTCAAAAGCAACAGGTCGAAAGGTATTACAACAAAAAAACCAAAATAAGACCACTCAAAGTGGGTGACTACATCCTCAAGGCCAAAACATTGGCATCAAAAGACCCGAGCGAAGGGAAACTGGACACCAATTGGAGAAGACCATACAAAATCACAGCAGCGGCGAGCAAAAAGAGCATTCCAGTTGGAAACAATGGAAGGGAAAACACTCCAAAACAACTGGAGCGTCGCCCACCTCAAGTACTTCCATTTCTAAAGGGCGTCTCCCAAGTTGTACTATTTTTCCCTTTCCCGAGTTTTGTCCCAGTTGGGTTTTCTCGGAGAGGGTTTTAACGAGTCGACGAAGGAGACACCTAAGGGTATCTGGAGACAAGTTTATCATATCGGCCACTCGACATACTCTCCAGGTTGATATAATAAAGGGAATAACCTAGTTAAACCTCCATTATGTAAGCAGCCAAGGCTACCACCTCCATTGTGTAAACTGCTAAGGCCACCATCTCCATTATGTAAGCGGCGAAGGACACCATCTCCATTATGTAAGCGGCGAAGGCTACCATCTCCATTATGTAAGCGGCCAAGGCCACCAGCTCCATTATGTAAGCGGCCAAGGCCACCATCTCCATTGTGTAAACGGCTAAGGCCACTATCTCTATTATGTAATCGGCCAAGGCCACCATCTCCATTGTATAAACGGCTAAGGACATCGCCATTAAACGTTGACCCCGCTCGACGATGACGGATAACGCTTCAACAACAGTTGAAGTTACGTCCTATTGGCTAAGGCCATCACCATTAAACATTGTCCCCACTCGACGATGACGGATAACAATTCAATGACAATTGAATTTACGTCCTATTAGCTAAGGTCATCACCATTAAATGTTGACCCCGCTCGACGATGACGGATAACACTTTAACAACAGTTGAAGTTACGTCCTATTGGCTAAGGCCATCGCCATTAAATGTTGACCCCACTTGACGATGATGGATAACATTTCAATGAAAGTTGAAGTTACATCCTATTAGCTAATGCCATCGCCATTAAACGTCGACCCCGCTCGACGATTACGGATAACACTTCAACGGCTGTTGAAGTTACATCCTATTAGCTAAGGCCATCGTCGTCGAGCGCCAGCCAAGCTCGACTATGATGAACAACATTTAAGCAAAGGTTAAAATTTTGCCTTATTTATTCACTAAGATCAGGTTTTGACTCATCTACAATGGCGGTTAGCCCCAAGGGACCACCCCCTAAACCGCCTATACTACTTCAACGCTATCCAAAAAGGCAACGAATATTCTATAAACAAACAAGTATCAACCCTACGTAGTTGAAGTTCCAAAAAAAAAAAGAACAATACAAAAAGAATAGAAGCAAAAGTATGATTCTTACACTATGGCAAAAACTTATATACATTCAGTCCCGCAAAGGACTCCCATTACATTCCACAAAAAAGCAAAACATGTAGATTGGATCTCACTAATGTTTGTTTTAAAGGTAGACCTTAGAAAAGCGTATGACACTTTTAGAGTGGAGCTTCCTTGAAAAAATGCTATTAGAGCTTGGATTCCCTTATAAATTTTATTAGTTGGATAATGGAATGCATCACCACAGTGACTTACTCCCTCGAGATGAATGGAGGACCGACAAAACCATTTCAAGGAAGAAAAGGTATTCAACAAGGGGACCATATGTCCCTTTATTTATTTGTCATAGTCATGGAGTATCTATAAAGGAAACTTGCATAACCGCCAAAGAACAAAAACATTAAATTCCATCCCAGATGTAAGAAGCTAGGAGTAATTCACATATATTTTGCGGATGACTTGTTGATGTTCTGTAAAGCTGAAATTACATTCGTCAGACTAACACGACAAATATTTCTCAAGTTCTCTAACACATCTGGCGTCTAAGCAAATACAAAAAAAGCTTTCTACCTAGCAGGCATCTCAGACGGCACAAAGCAAGACATTATGCAAGACTTGGGATACACTGAAGGTACTCTGTCATTTAGATAACTAGGTGTACCACTACCCTCCAAGAAACTGTCTATTATCTAATGTTAGCCACTAGTAGAGAAGATTACATAAAAAAATCAACAGCTAGACAACCAAATCGCCTTCATATGGTGGCAGGCTCCAGCTAATTAAATCAATTTTATTTGGGATACAATCTTACTGGGCACATATCTTTTTATTGTCTAAGAAGACATTAAAGATGATTGAATCCATCTGTAGATCCTTCTTATGGTCTGGCACATCAAACATCACCAAGAAATCACTAGTTTCTTGGGACATAGTATGCTGGCCACAAGTTACAAGTGCACTAAATATAATGAACCTTTACTACTGGAACAAAGCAGTAGTTGCAAAACACATGTGGGCAGTAATAATGAAGAAGGACAACTTATGGATCCGATGGGTTCACACCTTCTACATAAAAATTAGGACGGTGAAAAGCATTCCAATACCCAAGAATGCTGCTTGGCTGTTTAGGAAGATAATGGAGACCAGGAACTTTGTTCTTGAATTGCAAGGTATTCAAGGGGGTCTAGTTAGCAGGCTTGTCCAATTACAAAAATGAGAAAAATTCAGTATAAGTAAGCTATACCACTTGCAATTCCCTCAACTACAAAGGGTACCTTGGAAGAGTATAACTATCCAAACACATCTGCACCTTAGATATATTTTTATACTATGGTTGGCACTACAGAAGAGGTTAGTGTCACACCTCCTTTTGGCGCGCCCACTACCCGGGGATAGAAATGCGACAGAGTCGCCACTTGGAATAAATTAAGGTGTCCCAAGTCACCGATTTATTTGAATCCCGAATCGAGGAAATTTTCGACTTTCCAAATGAAGTCTGCGAACCAGAAATTCTAAGTAAGGAATTCTGTTGACCCGAGGGAAGGTATTAGGCACCCCCGGATCCCGTGGTTCTAGCACGGTCGCTTCAATTATTATAAATGGCTTAAAAATATCTAATTTTAATGTATGTTATAAATTATGTGCTCTAATTAAAATTTAAACCGCTTTATTGATTCAAGATTATACATTTGATAATAAAACTATACCCGGATCGCTTACTTCAACCTATGCCGACTAAAGCGTTTGTTAAATTAAACAAAAAATGATACCTAAATTGAAAATTAACTTGTAAAGGAATGAGAAATTTAATATATCATGTTCATGCTAACATTCTAACTACAAGACTCGACCAAAAAAAAATATTTGACAAACTCCCACTTCTTGTTACTGCAAAAATTGTTTGTCATATGTATTCTGTAACGACCCGACCGGTCGTTTTAGAAAATTACGCCCCAATCCCTAATTTAACTGTTCCCCTAAGTTCATTTCTGCTATTGTGGGTTGTCGGGAGAGTCGGTTCCGAAAATTTGAGCATTTTGGGACACTTAGTCCCTAAATAAGAGCTTTGAAACTAGAAAACGGTCCGTAGCCGGAACAGTGTTAAGACGATCTCGGAACGGAAATCCGATGGTTCCATTAGCTCCGTTAGGTGATTTCGGGGTTAGGAGCGCATTCGGAATGTATTTTGGAGGTCCGTAGCTCAATTAGGCTTGAAATGCCGAAGGTTGAAATTTTAGCGAATCCGAACGATAGGTGAGATTTTGATCCGGGGTCGGAATGGAATTCCGACAATTTCTGTAGCTTCGTTATGTGATTTTGGATATGTCCGCAAATTTTCAGGTCATTCGGACGTCGTTTGGTCGGGTTTTAGATCGAATGTGCAATTCGGAAAGTTTTAAGAAATTTAGGCTTGAATTCGATGTGAATTATGGGTTTTGGATGTTGTTAGACGTGTTTTGAGGATTTGAGCAAGTTCGAATAAGGTATTAAGATGTGTTGGTATGTTTGGATGAGGTCCCGGGGGCCCCGGGGTGATTTCGGATGGTTAAACGGGAGAAATTGTGGAAGAATTGCAGGTTGGGATCCTGCTTCTGTTGTTTCCGCTCCTGCGGAATTTTGGGCGCAGGAGCGTGTCCGCAGAAGCGGACGAGATGCGCAGGAGCGGCTGTTTCCGCAGAAGCGGAAGCCAATCCGCTGAAGCGGGGTCGCTGGTGCGAGCCAGTGATCGCAGAAGCGGACGGGGAGAAATGGACATGGTCCGCAGAAGCGGACATCTTACCGTTTGGGCGAGACCGCAGAAGCGGTCAATTATGCGCAGAGGCGGATGTGTCCGCAGAAGCGGAAGCTTCTTCGCAGAAGCGGATCCGCTTAAGCGGCCCTCTTGTTCGCAGAAGCGGAAATGGCCGGCCAGGCCTGGAACCGCTGAAGCGACCCTTTGGTCGCGGATACGGACGCGTAGAAGCGGAAAATGTTCCGCAGAAGCGAAAATCGCTGTAAGTAAGTGTATCAGAAGTTAGAAAAATTTCAGAACATTTCACACATTTTGGGTCTCGGCTTTAGAGGCGATTTGGGCGATTTTGAAGAGAAATTCAAGGGAAATCATCAGGTAATCAACTATGGACTTAATCTATGATTAGTATTGGTAATATTATGCAATTATATCATGAAAATGGAGGAAATTGGGGTAATTTATGGAGGGTTTAGCCCTAGGCTTGAACTCTAGAAAATCAAGGTTTTGAATGGCCAAATGGAGTCCGAATTTGGTAAAATTTATATGCTTAGACTCGTATTGAGACAAGGGTTCCGAATATACAACTTTCGTGATTTTTCGATAAGCGTACCGAAAGTCGGGTTTTGGCAACTTGTGGGTTTTGGTGTATTTTGAGTTAATTTGATTGGGTAATGCCCAATTAGCCTATTTTGATGTGATTCTATTGATTTTTATCAGATACTACACTTGTGGAGGCCGACATTCGCGGCAAGAGGGTTGTTTCTTAGCGGTTTTGTACCGGAATTGAGGTAAGTGGCTTGTCTAACCTCGTGTGGGGGAACTTTCACCCCTAGGATATTATGTGATAGTTTAAATGCCTTGTATGCGAGGTGACGGGCGTGTACATGCGTTGGTTGTTGTAACACACACTTTACTTGAATTGTCCGATTAGTGATATTCCTGCTCTTAGCTGATAAAAGCGTTACCGTTACCCGGTATTAGTTAGAAAAGCATGATTAGCTAGGATTCAACATGTTTAATTGCCTAGTTGATTTACTTGAACTTCTTGATAAATTGTGGGCACTAGTTTCGGTGAAGTTGTAATTTAACATATTATATTCTCTCTGTGTGTTTTCTTTATTTGATGTGTTGGTGGACTGCGGGTTCAATTCCCGGAGATCCCGGGGCTGTGGGTTCGATTCCCAGAGACCCGGAGTGATATTGTTTGTGGACTGTGGGTTCGATTCCCGGAGATCCTGAGTTATTGTTGGTGGACTGCGGGTTCGATTCCCGGAGATCCTGAGTTATTGAGATATGGACTGCGGGTTCGATTCCCGGAGATCCTGAATTATTGAGATATTATCGAGACATGGGCTGCGGGTTCGATTCCCGGAGACCCAGAGGTACTGAGAATGGGACTGTGGGTTCAATTCCCACAGATCCTGGATTTGTTATTTGAGTTGGTTATTTGTTGTTAGCTTAATCGTAGACAGTTGCAGTAATCATTTTATTGTTGTCATTCAGAATTATTATCGTTTAAACTGTTTATTTTGTTATCATCATTATATTATTGTTTTTCTCAGTAGGGCCCTGACCTACCTCGTCACTACTCCATCGAGGTTAGGCTTGGCACTTACTGAGTACCGCCGTGGTGTACTCATGCTACTCTTCTGCACACTTTTGTTGTGCAGATCCAGGTACATCAGAGCAGGCTCGTACTAGGTGATTTCTGCAGCTTTCTGGGAGACTTCGAGGTATGATCTGCTACGTCCGCGGATCCGGAGGCTTCCCTTCTATTCTAGTATTACTAGTTGACATTTTTCTTCATTTCGTTGTTAGATACTCTTTACACATAGAGCCACGGTTGTATTTCTCTTTTAGTCTGTGTTACCGTGGGGTTCCGGATCTTGGTAGTGTTTATTTATTGTGTGACGGATGTATGTGCCAAGCGGCACGGATTACATATCTTTTATGTTATTTTCCGCTGTTTCTTATTTAAGTATTTATAACTTATAGATTCCGCAACGTGTTAGGCTTACCTAGTCGTGGGGATTGGGTGCCATCACGACATGTTCACAATTGGTGAACTAGGGTCGTGACAAGTTGGTATCAGAGCTCTAGGTTCATAGGAGTCACGGGACACAGACCGGTTATTTAGAGTCTCGCTGATCGATACGGAGACGTCTGTATTTATCTACGAGGGGCTATGTAACTGTTTAGGAAACTCTTCATTTCTTTTGGATTCCTTGTCGTGCGACATTTTTGGCATCAAAAATCTAAACTAATGCTTTCTATTCTCTCACAGATGGTGAGGACACGAGCTACTCGCGATGATCAAGTACCCGCGCCCCCTGTTGCTGCCGTCAGAGGCCGGAGCCGAGGTAGAGGACGAGGACGCGCCCGAGGTGCAGCCACAGCACCCTCGCGCGCTGCCGCTGAGGTGCCACAGGTAGACCAGGTTGGAGCGCAGGCACCTGGTACACCGACTACAGCTGCTACTACTCCGGCACTACGAGAGACCACGGCTCGGTTCGATGAGCATGTATACCACTTTAGCCCGGGCGGGACTGCTTCCTCTTGTTGCGGCTACATCTCAGGCCGGGGGAGGGGCCCAGACTCCCGCAGCCGTTACACCGGAGCAGCGTGTGCCGGTGGGACAGGTTCCAGATGTTTTGGTTATGCCTCCTGCCGCCCCAGCACAGCCCGGAGGTGGACCAGCTGCCTCTGAGGACGAGCAGCGTAGATTGGAGAGGTTCAAGAAATATGACCCTCCAGTGTTTAGTGGTTTGGCTTGAGATGATGCATTGGGTTTTCTAGAGGAGTGTCATCGTATTCTTCGTACTATGGGGATTGTGGAGACCGGCGGGGTTTCCTTCACTGCTTTTCAGTTTCGCGGGGCCGCTTATGATTGGTGGCGCACGTATGAGTTGGATAGTCCAGAGGAGTCTGCTTCATTGACTTGGACGCAGTTTTCAGAACTGTTTTTGAGGGAGTTTGTTCCACAGAGCCTTAGGGATTCTCGGCGCTCGGAGTTTGAGCGGTTGCGACAGGGCTCCATGTCAGTATCGGAGTATGCCATCAGTTTCACCCGTCTGGCCAAGCATGCACCGGCCTTGGTAGCCACGGTTCGGGAGAGAGTGCGGAGATTTATTGAGGGCATGATTCCGCCTATCCGATCCAGCATGGCCGGAGAGTTGGAGACGGATATATCTTATCAGGCAGGCAGTTAGCATTGCCGGGAGGATCGAGAGTATGCTCCCTAGAGAGCGGGGAGATAGAGAGGCCAGAGGTCTCGTGAGTCGGGCCATTTCTCTGGTGCCCGCACTTCGGCGGCCGGTCGTTTTGGCGGGGGATATTCCGGTCGTCCAATTCACTCGGCATTGCCCGCGGCCGGTAGCACTCCGGGTCTTCCAAGCACCACGGGAGCCTTATTATGCTCCCCAGGTTTCCGGTGCACCTCCTGCGCGGGGTCCTTCCGGGGGTCAGACTAGTGGGGTTGAGGCCGGTCGGTCACAGCCACCGCGTCCTCTCGGAGCTTGTTTTGAGTGCGGGGATACTCGCCACCTGGTTAGGGAGTGCCCCGGGCGTAGGAGGGAGCACCTCACCGGTCTTCGCAGCATCGAGCGTGGCTCTCGGGGTCGGCGGGCTATCATTCCGGCTCCGGCTGCTATTCCACCTGCCCGGCCGGCCGGGGGCGGGGTCGGGGTTCTAGAGGCCGCCGCTCGAGAGGGGGACGAGCCGGATTCTATGCTATTCACGATCGCGCTGCGGCTGTTGCATCTGACTCCGTTATCACGGGTATTATTATGGTTAGTCACGGGGAGGCATCGGTTCTATTCGACCCTGGTTCCACTTTTTCATATGTGTCTTCTTACTTTGCTTCTCATATGGGTGTGCCTCGGGATTCTTTGAGTGCCCCCATTTATGTTTCCACTCCGGTGGGTGATTCTTTGGCCGTGGACCGCGTATATCGGTCGTGTTTGATTACCATTTGTGATTTTGAGACCAGAGCGGATCTATTGCTGCTTGGGATGGTCGATTTTGATATTATTCTGGGCATGGACTGGTTGTCGCCCCATTATGCTATTCTTGATTGTCACGCCAAGACCGTGACGCTGGCTATGCCAGGCATTCCACGTATTGAGTGGAGTGGTACTCTAGATCACACCCTAGCCGTGTTATTTCTTTTCTCAGAGCTCAGCGTATGGTTGAGAAGGGGTGTGCTGCTTATCTAGCCTATGTGCGGGACGTCAGTATTGACACCCCCTCTATTGATTCTGTTCATGTGGTACGTGACTTTGCTGATGTATTTCCAGCTGATCTTCCGGGCATGCCGCCTGAGAGAGACATTGACTTTGCTATTGACTTGTTGCCGGGCACTCAGCCCATTTCTATTCCACCGTACCGTATGGCTCCTCCTGAATTAAAGGAGTTGAAGGATCAATTACAGGAGTTATTGGGCAAGGGTTTTATTCGACCCAGTGTTTCGCCTTGGGGTGCTCCTGTATTATTTGTGAAGAAAAAGGACGGTTCTATGCGTATGTGTATTGACTATCGTCAGCTGAATAAGGTTACGGTGAAGAACCGGTATCCTTTGCCCCGTATTGATGATTTATTTGACCAGTTACAGGGCGCACATGTGTTTTCTAAGATTGATTTGCGCTCTGGGTATCACCAGCTGAAGATTCGGGAGCCAGATATCCCGAAGACTGCCTTCAGGACCCGGTATGGTCACTATGAGTTCCTCGTGATGTCTTTTGGGTTGACTAATGCTCCAGCAGCATTTATGCATTTGATGCACAGTGTGTTCAGGCCTTATCCGGACTCGTTCGTGATTGTCTTCATTGATGATATTCTAGTATATTCTCGGAGCCGGGAAGAGCACGAGCAGCATTTGAGGATAGTGCTTCAGATCCTGAGGGAGAAGCAGCTTTATGCCAAGTTCTCTAAATGTGAATTCTGGTTGAGTTCAGTGGCATTTTTGGGCCACGTGGTATCGAGTGATGGTATTCGAGTAGATCCGAGGAAGGTGGAGGCCGTGCAGAGAGTTGGCCCAGACCCTCCTCCGCTACTGAGATTCGCGGTTTCCTTGGTTTGGCGGGCTATTACCGTCGTTTCGTAGAGGGGTTCTCTTCGATTGCAGCACCTATGACTAGATTGACCCAAAAGGGTGCCCCTTTTCGGTGGACAGACGAGTGTGAGGCGAGCTTTCAGAAGCTCAAGACAGCGTTGACTTCGGCCCCTATATTGATGTTGCCTACAGGTACGGGGTCCTATACCGTATATTGTGATGCCTCACGAGTTGGACTCGGTGCGGTATTGATGCGGGACGGTAGGGTGATTGCCTACGCGTCGAGACAGCTGAAGGTGCATGAGAAGAATTACCATGTTCATGATTTGGAGCTAGCTGCCATTGTTCACGCCTTGAAAATTTGGCGTCATGTGTCTATGCTTCGAAAGTATCACGACGATCCTACCCACTTGTTAGATTTTAGCAATATCCAATTGGACAAGGATCTGTCTTACGAGGAGGAGCCGGTAGCTATTCTAGATCGGCAGGTTCGACAGTTGAGGTTGAAGAGTTTTCCTTCAGTGTGTGTTCAGTCGAGAGGTAAGCCTCCTGAGGCATTGTCACACCTCTTTTTTACGCACCCGCAAGGACGCAAAGAGTTTTTCCAATTAAAGGACAATCGAGATGGGATTTATTTTAATTATTTCAGAGTCGCCACTTGGGAGATTTATGGTGTCCCAAGTCACCGGTTAAATCCCGAATCGAGGAAAAGAATGACTCTATTTAACGGTCCGCGAACCAGAAATCCGGATAAGGAATTCTATTAACCCGGGAGAAGGTATTAGGCATTCCCGAATTCCGTGGTTCTAGCACGGTCGCTCAACTGTCGTGTTTGGCTTATCTATCTGCTTTTTACAATCATGTACTTAGTGCGAGTTAATATCCCTTTACCGCTTTTATTATTGGTTATGATTTACGAAAGAGAAAGTCGCTTAAAAATATGCTTTCGAATCACGTCACATGAAATGCACCCGGATCCTCGACATATTCTTATTCAACGTTTCGGGGTTTGGATTTGGGTCGCATGAAATGCACACCCGTGTTTAGGAAGATAGAACTAAAATATGCGCCCGGATCGACTACTTATTTACACTGTTGAGAAGGGCGTGATATTCGTTAAGAAGCGACGCATCTCAAAATCTAAGTATTTTATATGTACATTTATGAAGGTCGTGCGATTAGTGTAACTATTGGGCGAGGCGCACCTTTGATTCAAATCTAAGGCGAACTACGTCCCACTGTGTATTTTACTTAGGAGTTGATTCCAAATTATTTAAAACTTGCTACGAACCACACCACATGAAATGCGCCTGTGGTTCCTGACACGCTTTATTTGCTCTTGCCCGAAATTAGGGTCGGGTCACATGAAATGCACCCCCGACTCCTTTAATCTAATTACGTCATTCAGTTGAGTAATAACTCCCTAGCTAATCTTGCTTTTAACATGAGATCTAACGTTAACAGATTTGGAGATTACGCACATGAGTAGAGAAGATTGAATAGAGATACGACGGACTAATTCAGGTTTACGTGCATATCTAATGATAGTGTATCTTTGGTCTAGCTACACTTTTCCATAACCAAAACTAGCACTACAAACTTAATTAGATAATAACAGAACGTAATCAAACATAAGACTTTGGACGACTACATGATTCAACAGATTTCAAACATAAGCTTCAGGCTTCATTCTTTTTGAACCAAGGAATTACAACAACAGAGATGTGTACCTGGAACGCGGAAGAACAAAGATGAGTGAGCAGTGGCAATGCAGCAACAGTAACAGGAGTAACAACAGTAGACCAGTAACAACCACAGTAAACCAACAGCCACTCGATATACCAAACAGCAACAACAAACCAGTGGCAGCAATCAAACAGACTAACAACCAGTGAACCAACTACAACCCAACAACCAACAGTGATCGAACTTTACCAATCACTGAATCAGTGACTAAACTTGAACCAAACAGCAACAAACAAATACACCAGTAGCCAACTCAACACAGCAGCAGTATACACAACTGAGATGTATACCAGCAGCAACAAACAATAACCCAACCAATGGCCACAAAATAACCACCCCAGTAGCACTCTCAATCACAACAACCACACCAACAACAATGGTCAACACAGCAGCAACATACAACAACTAGGATGTATACCAGCAGCAACAAAGACAACAACAATAACTATGGACCAATGGCAGCAACAATCAACCAAGCCAGCAACATCAATACACACGACCACAACCAGTGGCAGTTAGCCACAGTAGCACAGCAACACACAACAACAGAAGAACCAGCACTGGACCAACAACAATGTGCACAGCAACACAAACGACCAACAGCACCCAAACGAGCACTGCCACCAATAGCAAAGCACAACCACAACACACGAAACAGTAACCTAAAAAACCAATGAAACAGTAGCCTCTCTCAGCTCTTTCTATCTATCTCTTTTCTGGTTTTCAAGCATGGATCTTTGCTGCTTATATTTCTCTAAGTACTCTCCAGTTATGACTGTGTTTGCTCTCCAGGTACTCCCTAATGTCTGTCCTCACTGTTTTAGTTTGATGCTACCTTTATAGCAAGAAACCCCAACCCCTCCTGAAGGCCTACTATCAATTAACTATTGTCCTGCCCACTCCTATCTCTGCCAGACCATGCTCTGCCTATATTCCCACTGTCTATTGTCCAGGCATGGGTTTATCAATTAAAAATTGGTGGCAGGGGGACAACTGGTGGGCTTGCTCTGCTGTGACAGTGAAGTCCACTGCTTAGCCTTATGCGCAGGACACCAAAAACTCTGAATGTTAAACCTTGACTTCCTAGTTAGCTAATCATAACTTCATCTTCAACTCAATCAAACAGTCCTATTCAATCCAGGGATGTTGATTACTGTATGGTAATTCAAATAACTCCACCCATGTAATTAGAGAAAAAAACGACCTCTAATCAACTACAACACCTAGCAATGGTAACAGATTGGTTGACTAAACAACAACAACAAAATCTCGGCAAATGCCGGACATATGCGAAGTTAACTATTCGACGACGCTAATCGACGCGAGTTCGTATCTTATAACTAACACATTCAAATGAACAGAACAATGATTGACCAGATAAAGGTCTTTGGGGGTAGAAGAACAGACCTCTCACAAAAGAAACAAAAATAAAATTTAAGCACACAAAAGAAGAACAACTAACGGCTAAACCAAACAAAGAACACAACAATAACTAAAAACAGAAGAAGATTGAAATACCTAATGAAGGCAATCCGAACTCGAACAAACTCAAGCTTCCACGGACTTGAGATTGCATTTTTGAAGTGAACACGCTTTAATTGAAGTGTTTTTCGAACGAAAAACACTCCAATTAGAGCCTATTGACTCCAAATTCTTAAACTCGGACAAAATCCCTAATCTTGGAATTCTAGGGTTCTTGGGCTCGGATTTGGGGCTTTTGCATTTCTGGTTAGATTCGAACCACACCAATGTCAATGGGAGTGTGGGGGAGGTGTGAGGAGACTGTGGTGTGAATTTGGTGAAGTTTGGCGTAGTTTGGGTTTTGACTCGAATCTTTGAATGAAGATTCGAGCCGTTTGGTGGTGATTCGAGGTTAGCGAAGGCTGGGTTCGTAACGGGTGAGGTGAGGGGAAGATTTTGGCATTGGTTTGGTGGCCATTGGCCTACCGGAACCGCCGTGAGGCGATTTCCGGCAGGCGGAGCACGGCGGAGGTACGCTGGGTCTTTGAGAGCTCCTGAGGGAGATGAAGGGAGAGGGGGGGGTCTGGCTTGGGGGGCGGGGTATGGAAATGAGTTTATATATGATTTGAGAAGTTAAATCCTGATCGTTGGATCAAACTTGATCAACGATCAGGATCTCCTCACTTAAACCAAACGGTGTCGTTTGGTTAAGTCATAGTCTGAATGTATTTGGGGATTTATGGATTAATCTGGGCCGTTGGATTATAAAATCCAACGGTCCGGATCAAGCGTTACACAGGCTGAAGCTTGGACGGGTATTTGGGCTGGGTATTGAGTTAGTGTGGGCCTGGTCCTTTAACGAATTGGAGACGGCCCAGTTCTGATTTCTTCTTTGTTTTGCAACTAGACTCCATGATGTATCATGTGTATATGTATATGTATATATATATATATATATATATATATATATATATATACATTGATTTATAACATAATTAATTTTTTAATACCACTATCCTACATAATTACATATCACCTAAATCACGTAATTTCGATATCGGACACCAAAATGCAAAACCTAATATATTTTTTTTTGTATTTTATTAATTTAAATAAATAAACATGCACACAAAAATATAAATTTAAGATAAAAATAACACAAAATCACAAAAATCATGCCCAACACGAAACTATTTTTATTTTGAATTTTTCTGGGAGTACTTCTCAGGTAAGGCAAAAATCACGTGCTCACAGCTGCCCCTCTTTGCGCGTAAACACGCAGAGTTTTCGTGCAAAGATAAGTGAGCGGATATAAGCGATTTTGCCCATTCGAGCACTCCGTATGAAGCATTTTGAAAAAGTTTTGACCGAACCTTGCTTCAAAGGTCTCCTACATATCCCTGGCTAAAAGGGAATCAGGTCAATGTAGTTCGGGAAGTTCTGGTAGCTGGGACTACCATGACTGTTGCGATCTCGCTGTTACTGCTGTTGCCGCTGTTACTGTTGTTACCACTGCTCAGCTGATTTCCTTGTTACACCGCACTAAGCAACAAAAACAAGAAGCTAGACTAAGTTACAGGTACTACAAGTTCTTATCTATCCTTTTTAACTTGATCTTGTCGCGCTCCTTGCCATCCTTTCTGACTTGGCGTTCCTTCTGAGGCTCCTTCTCTTCTTACGAACTTGGATTCATGCCGGAGATTTCTGTTACATTCTACCGCTTTCCTCTACCAAATTAAAACAGATCGCCACTCCATTCTCCAGGCGGGCTCCCTGACTTCAACTACTACTTCAAAATTAAATCACCACTCCATTCTCCAGGCGGGCTCCCTGACTTCAACTACTACTTCAAAATTAAATCGCCACTCCATTCTCCAGGCGGGCTCCCTGACTTCAACCACTACTTCAAAATAAAATCGCCACTCCATTCTCCAGGGCGGGCTCCCTGACTTCAACTACTACTTCAAAATTAAATCGCCACTCCATTCTCCAGGCGGGCTCCCCGACTTCAACTACTACTTCAAAATTAAATCGCCACTCCATTCTCCAGGCGGGCTCCCTGACTTCAACTACTACTTCAAAATTAAATCGCCACTCCATTCTCCAGGGCGGGCTCCCTGACTTCAATTACAACTTCAAAATAAAATCGCCACTCCATTCTCCAGGCGGGCTCCCCGACTTCAATTACAACTTCAAAATAAAATCGCCACTCCATTCTTCAGGCGGGCTCCCTGACTTTAATTACAACTTCAAAATAAAATCGCCACTCCATTCTTCAGGCGGGCTCCCTGACTTCAACTACTACTTCAAAATAAAATCGCCACTCCATTCTCCAGGCGGGCTCCCTGACTTCAACTACTATTTCAAAATTAAATCGCCACTCCATTCTCCAGGCGGGCTCCCTGACTTCAATTACAACTTCAAAATAAAATCGCCACTCCATTCTCCAGGCGGGCTCCCCGACTTCAATTACAACTTCAAAATAAAATCGCCACTCCATTCTTCAGGCGGGCTCCCTGACTTTAATTACAACTTCAAAATAAAATCGCCACTCCATTCTTCAGGCGGGCTCCCTGACTTCAACTACTACTTCAAAATTAAATCGCCACTCCATTCTCCAGGCGGGCTTCCTGACTTCAATTACAACTTCAAAATAAAATCGCCACTCCATTCTCCAGGCGGGCTCCCTGACTTCAACTACTACTTCAAAATAAAATCGCCACTCCATTCTCCGGGCGGGCTCCCCGACTTCGACTACTCGTTTCAAAATTAAATCGCCACTCCATTCTCCCGGGCGGGCTCCACGACTTCAATTACAACTTCTGATTTCATCCTATCTTGATTACCTTCCTTTGCTTCTTGTACCGTTTTCTTCTTTCTGCATTGCCTCTCGGACCACCTTCTCTTCTGAATTATCCTGTCTTGGAATTGCCTTCCCCTGGGTCGTATTACTTTTCTTCTGGCAGCTGGGGGGTATTTTTGAACTGTCTACTCGTCTGCTGGGGATGATGCGGCTGGGGGAGCATTCTTTGTTTCCTTCACCCCTCATTTTCTTCCTTCTTCCCATACCTCCTCTGGGACTCACGCTTTTGCCTCCTCGAACAAACTATGAGATGTAATACTGCGAGGAGAATCTCGAAGCCATTTTTTCTTTTTCCAATAACTGCGGGGGATGATACCAGGCTCAAAGATCACCCCATCTTGTGTTGCTTTCTACCCTTATCCACTGGGTCTTTGCTTTCGAGAAAATTTTCGCAACAGGAGAAAATTTTCTGCCCCAGTTTGATAAACTTCTGGACGGTATGCTTTTCCGCCAACGAACCCTCTTTTCCTGCTTTTAAATCAAAGAAAAATTGTTAGTTTCAAAATGCGGTGAGTGGTCGTGCCACTCTTGTTGAGGCCATTTTCTTTCAGCTGCTTGGCCTCTCTCGAACTTTGAGGGCGACGTTGACGCTTTCTGGGGACGATGCTCTTTCCACGAACGACCTCTCATCTTTCCTTTTATTCCAATCTTTGGTTTGATCCGACTCTTTTAGCCGGTGATCTGTTGCGTGAAATCATCTTTCGGACATGCCACATGTGTCCATCATACTCCATAATTCTTGCGAACCTTCCACTCAGCCTGTCATCCCAATCTCACTATCGTAACGACTTCTGTCTTATTGCCTTGTTCCATGCCTATTCACTTTCAATATACTGCTTTGGGAGACTTGGTAGTAAGCTTTGAAAAATCAATTTTCGAAAATGAAAGAAAAGAAAAGAATACTGACCGCAAATGACAAAAGAAGAGAAAAACTTTTCTGAACTCAAAAATAGGAAAACTTATCTGAATGTGTGCCTGATCCAATGGTTATGCCGCGCCTTTGAGATTAAACTACCCAGTCTATTCATATCAATCACTTTCCGATGCCGCGTCCTGCTAGAGGTAAACGGATGTCCCAACCTTGTCTCATGCAGACATCTTGTAACCATCTCGTCCTGTCACCTCACAGTGCCCTTCAAGGGGTTTTCACTAATGAGATTCTCTCATTTCTCTCTATCTCCCGTCGCCTTAAGGTGCCCGTGAAGGTTTTCACCGTAAGACTCTCTCATTTTACTTCTCTCAACTTCCTTCGCCTTAAGGTGCCCGCGAGGGTTTTCACCGTTAAGACTCTCTCATTTATGCTTTCTTTCCTCGCGGCGGGGTATCACCCCTGAGATTCCCTCTAGAGCGTTATCCCCTTTCGGCTTGTGCATCCTGAATTCAATCGAGGGTCGGGATGTCACTCTTGGCTTTCATTCACATGACTTGGCACTTCTCAAATACTGATCGAGAGGTCTTTCCGGTTCTTGATATGGTTTCTGCGCGTGAGGCTGAAGAAAGGGGTTTAGCCTCAACGGTTAGCTTACTACAACTTTCGGAATCCATACTATCTTTCAAACGAAACAATGACTTCTGCCCCAGTTTTGTTGCTTGGGGGATTTTTTGATTTTTATTTTATTATGACCGAGCCGTGTGGCGCCTACGTATCCTTCTTGAGGAATCGGGTCGAACGTAGTTCACTTTTTCTTGTATTACTTCTTTGTTTCTTTTCTATTCTGTTACACATCTTCCTTGATGATTCCGAAAGAGGGTATATGAAAGAATAATTAAGGCTCAAATGGGGAAACAAAGGTTAAAGTGTTTGGGTAGTAGAAAAATTGCCTCTGTCATTTCATTCTCCGAAAAATGCCAAATACACACAAACGAAACCAAACGTTGACAAATGCATTAAAGAATTACACATAATATCTCTTAACTGCATCAGAATTGATAGCCATATCGGTGCATCTTCCCTCGACATCAGTCAGACATAGAGCGCCGTTGGATAATACTCTAGTTACCACAAAAGGTCCCTGCCAATTTGGAGCGAACTTGCCTTTCGCTTCGGCCTGATGGGGTAGAACTCTCTTCAGCACATGTTGTCCCACTTCAAATCTCCTGGGACGTACCTTCTTGTTATATGCTCTCGCCATTCTCTTTTGATACAATTGGCCGTGACATACTGCTGTCAATCTCTTTTCATCGATCAAGCTCAATTGCTCTAATCGGGTTTTGACCCACTCGTCGTCATCAATCTCAGCTTCAGCGACAATTCGGAGGGACGGAATCTCAACTTCTGCGGGTATTACTGCTTCGGTCCCGTATACCAACAAGTAAGGAGTTGCACCTACCGAAGTCCGGACGGTAGTGCGATAACCCAACAGCGCAAATGGTAACTTTTCATGCCATTGCCTAGACCCTTCTATCATCTTCCTCAATATCTTCTTTATGTTCTTGTTTGCTGCCTCGACCGCACCATTTGCTTTTGGGCGATACGGTGTGGAATTTCGGTGTGTAATCTTGAACTGTTGACATACCTCTTTCATCAATCCACTGTTAAGATTTGCACCGTTATCCGTAATGATCATCTTTGGAATTCCAAACCTACAAATGATGTGGGAGTGTACGAAGTCCACCACCGCCTTCTTGGTCACTGATTTGAATGTTTTGGCCTCCACCCACTTGGTAAAATAATCAATAGTTACCAGAATGAACCTATGACCGTTGGAAGCTGCAGGCTCAATAGGTCCAATAACATCCATACCCCATGCGACAAACGGCCATGGTGCGGACATTGTATGCAATTCGGTCGGCGGAGAATGAATCAAATCTCCGTGTATCTGACACTGATGGCATCTTCGCACGAAACTTATACAATCCCGCTCCATCGTGAGCCAATAATATCCTGCTCGAAGAATCTTCTTTGCCAATACGTATCCGCTCATGTGTGGTCCGCAAACTCCCGAGTGTATATCTGTCATCACTGTTGTGGCTTGATTTGCATCTATACATCTCAACAATCCTAAGTCCGGGGTTCTTTTGTATAGCACCCCTCCACTAAGGAAAAATCCGTTCGCCAACCGCCGAATAGCTCGCTTTTGATCTCCAGTTGCTTGCTCTGGGTATACTCCTAACCTGAGGTATTCCTTGACATCATGAAACCACGGCTCACCATCCACCTCTTCCTCTATCACATTACAATAAGCATGTTGATTCCGGACATGGATATGTAACGGATCGACACGAACCTTGTCCGGGTGATGTAGCATTGATGCTAAAGTAGCCAACGCGTCGGCAACCTCATTATGCATCCTTGGGATGTGCTTGAATTCTACCGATCGAAAGCGTTTGGTCAAATCATGCAAACACTGACGATATGGGATAAGCTTTAAATCTCTGGTTTCCCATTCTCCCTGAATCTGATGTACCAAGAAGGTCCGAGTCCCCCAAGACCAAGACGTCCTGTACATCCATGTCCACCGCTAATCGCAACCCCAAGATACATGCCTCGTACTCGGCCATATTATTGGTGCAATGAAAACGCAGTTGAGCAGTAACAGGATAATGATGTCCTGTTTCAGATATGAGCACGGCCCCTACTCCGACTCCTTTTGCGTTCGCCGCTCCGTCGAAGAAGAGCTTCCACCCTGGATCCTTGGTTAGTTCTAACCCCTCAATTTGCAATACCTCTTCGTCTGGAAAATACGTCCTCAAAGGTTCGTATTCGTCATCAACGGGATTTTCAGCTAAGTGATCGGCCAGGGCTTGAGCTTTCATGGCCGTCCTTGTCACGTATATGATGTCGAACTCCGTAAGTAGTATTTGCCATTTTGCTAACCTCCCTGTAGGCATAGGTTTCTGGAAAATATACTTCAACGGATCCAAACGCGAAATGAGGTAAGTGGTGTAAGAAGACAAATAGTGTTTCGGCTTTTGGGCTACCCAAGTCAGGGCGCAACATGTCTTTTCTAGATGAGTGTACTTGACCTCGTGGACTGTAAATTTCTTACTGAGGTAGTAAATGGCCCGTTCCTTCCTGCCAGTAAGATCATGCTGCCCCAGTACGCAGCCAAACGAATTCTCCAAGACCGTCAGATAAAGAATCAGGGGTCTACCTGGCTCAGGCGGAACTAGTACGGGTGGATTTGACAGGATACCCTTTGATCCGGTCAAACGCTTCCTGACATTCTGCCGTCCATTCTATCGCGGCGTCTTTCTTCAATAGGCGGAATATGGGTTCACAGGTTGCCGTAAGCTGGGCAATGAACCTACTGATGTAATTCAACCTTCCCAACAGACTCATTACCTCTGTTTTATTCTTCGGCGGGGGTAACTCCTGAATGGACTTGATTTTGGATGGGTCCAACTCAATGCCCCGTCGGCTGACGATGAATCCTAGCAACTTTCCTGACGGAACTCCGAATGCGCATTTGGCCGGATTAAGCTTGATGTCGTACCTTCGGAGTCTTTGAAAGAACTTCATGAGGTCAGCAACATGGTCTTCTTGACGCCTAGATTTTATGATCACATCATCCACGTACACCTCAATTTCTTTGTGTATCATGTCATGGAATACCGTAGTCATCGCCCTCATATATGTTGCTCCTGCATTCTTCAAACCAAACGGCATCACTCGGTAGCAATAAGTCCCCCACGGTGTGATAAAAGCCGTCTTTTCCGCGTCCTCTTCATCCATCAAAATCTGATGATATCCCGCATAACAGTCCACAAAGGATCCAATTTCGCGTCCGGCGCAATTATCAATGAAGGATATGGATATTGGGAAGTGGGAAATTATCCTTAGGACTTGCCTTGTTGAGATTGCGATAGTCCACGCATACTCTGATCTTTCCGTCTTTCTTTGGCACCGGTACTACGTTAGCCAACCATTCAGGGTATCGAGTGACACGAATGACTTTCGCCTGCAGCTGCTTGGTTACCTCCTCCTTAATCTTCACACTCATCTCCGTCTTGAATTTCCGCAGTTTTTGCTTGACGGGAGGATATGCCGGATCGGTGGGTAATCTATGAACCACTAGATCAGTGCTGAGTCCCGGCATGTCGTCGTATGACCATGCGAAAATATCTTTAAACTCCATGAGTGTTTTGATCAATTCTTCTCTCAGATTGGGTTCAATATGGACACTTATCCGGGTTTCTTTGACGTCATCCGCATTCCCTAGATTAACGGCCTCGGTATCATTTAAATTCGGTTTGGGTTTTTCCTCGAAGTGACTTAATTCTTCACCGATTTCTTCTACGGCTTCATCATCGCCGTACTCTGACTCACTCTCGTCACTTCTTATTTCATGCGTGATTATTTCCAAACCCGATTGACTTTCTAGACTGGGTTGATTAATCTTTAAGCACGCCATATCATTAAGATCAGTTGAAAGAAGGCTGTTCAGAAAAGTAAAAAGAAGGAAAAATAAACAAAATTAGACACGAAGGGAACCAAATTTTCATTAAGGAGAATGGTACAAGGGAAAACAAACTGCAAACTCAAATAAAAAACGAACTAAAAACAAACTGGATTTTACTCTGGGGACAAACCCCCAACACAAAATTTCGAAAGAAAAACAATCCAAGACAAACTACCAAGACTCCTTCCGGACGGGGAGAGGAGTAGCCTTCCAGTTATTCAGTTTTGCCTTTGGTCCCACAAATTGTATCTCGGCGTGACTAGATCCTTCACCGTCCTCGAGCATACATACATATGTGAATAGGTCTTCGAACTTCCTGACGAACTCTTCATCTGGCCTGATCGTGGGACCGGGAATCCTTGTCGTTGGATATCCTCTTGCTCCGGACCTGACAAAAGATTGGGAAAGGCGTGGAACAGGCTTTGGGAGCACCCATGTCTTCTGCTTGCTCCTCTTTGCTCGCCGGATGTCCTCTGATGTTGGATGGAATCCCAAGCCGAAGGTTCCCAAGTTTTCGACCACCGATACCGGTTGTATGATTCCTTGCGGAGATGCACCTAGACCTTTACCGGGTATGAAACCATGTCGCAACATTTCATGAGCCACCATGACATCTGCAGTAATTGTTCTGTCGTCGGGAATGCATTCCCCTTCCGGAACTCGGTTGGCGGACACCACATCGCAGACCTGATATACCCACGGCCCAACATCTTCTTCTGTTTCAACAAAGGGAATGATGGTGCCCGATTGTGGATCGTTCTCTCCATGGACGACGATCTCCTGTTGGTCCCACTCGAACTTGACGAGTTGGTGCAAGCTGGATGGAACTGCTCTTGCGGCATGGATCCATGGTCGCCCTATCAGGAGGTTGTATGACACCACCATGTCCAGCACCTGGAATTCCATGGTGAACTCCACTGGCCCAATTGTCAAGATTAGCACTATGTCACCAACCGACGCTTTGCCTCCTCCGTCAAACCCCCGAACACATACGCTGTTCTTGCGTACCCTGCAGATGTCTACTTTTAATTTGCCCAGTGTAGAGAGAGGACAAATGTTAGAACTGGACCCGTTATCGACAAGGACTTTGGTAACCACCGCCTCTTCACACTTCACCGTAAGATATAAAGCCCTGTTGTGCTCGGTGCCTTCCTCAGGCAACTCGTCATCGGTGAAGGTGATCCGATTTGCTTCGAAGATCCGATTGGTGATCTTCTCCAAATGGCTTGCTGAGATTTTATCCGGTACATGTGCCTCATTCAGGACTTTCATCAATGCTTGCCGATGTTCTTCAGAATGTATCAGCAAGGATAGCAATGATATTTGCGCCGGAGTCTTCTTCAACTGCTCTAAGACGGAGTAGTCATGCAGCTTCATCTTTTTCAAGAATTCTTCTGCTTCTTCATCAGTGACCGGCTTTTTCAATACTGCCGGAGTGGTCTTCCTCAATTCCGCGGGGGCAAAACATCTCCCCGAGCGGGTCAACCCTTGGGCTTCACAAACTTCCTCTTTCACCTCCTTTCCTCTGTAGGTCGTTGTAATCCGAGCATAGTTCCATGGGACAGCCCGGCTATCAGTTACTGGCAACTGTGTTGCCGGCTGGATGATGAAAGGATCCATTCGAACGCCTGCTACTGTTCAAGATGGGCTTGATTGCTGCCCCTGGTACAACTATCTTGGCCGGCTTCACCGGTGCTTCGTTCACACTTTCCTTTCCTGCTTCCGACTCTCCTGGTATGTCCTTCTTGCAACTGGGCGACTCATCAAAGCTTGGCCCTTTTCTCGTTCCTGCCCCGCTAGACTTAATCATCATTACAGTCTGAGAGGCTTTCTCCTTTCCTTCCTCCGCCCGTACCAACTCGATCATATTGGTCTCATGATGAGTTGGAAGCGGATTTTGGTTGATGTTGGGCTCTGTTGGAGTCTGGACCTCAATCCTGCGAGTGTCAATGAGCTCCTGGATGGCCGTCTTTAGCCTCCAACACTTTTCTGTATCGTGTCCCGGACATCCCGAGCAGTAGGCACAATTTACTGAATGGTCCAGGTTCTTCGGGAGAGGGTTTGGTAGCTTAGCTTCAACCGGATTTAGCAACCCTACTTGCTTCAACCGGTGGAACAGACTGGTGTAAGACTCTCCTAAGGGAGTGAAAGTCTTTGGCCTCGGCGCCCTGTCGCCCCTGAATGCTTGGTTCGGACGGAAACTCGCGCCCGAGGGGTTTCTGTAAGCTCTTGGGGGTGGATGATTGTTCTGGGGGTTTGGTGCACGCCACGGTGCATGAACGGGAGGTGCAGAATAGGACTGTGCATGGTGGACAGTAAAATGGGGATCGGGTGCGGGATAGTAATGTTGCGGGTGGTTATATGGGTTGTGGGAGTAATTTTGGTGGTGAGGCTGGGGTGGGCTATATTGGGGTGCGGGGCCTCTATTTATGAACCATGCCCCGGACTCGACGGCCGCAACTTCCTCTCTCCTCTTTTTCCCCAGTACTCCTCCAGTACCACTTTGGATAGCCTGAGTGGTGGCTTTCAATGCTGAGTAGCTCATGATCTTGTTGGCCTTCAAACCTTCCTCGATCATACCCCCCATTTTTATTACCTCGGTGAATGATTTGCCTACGGACGTTACCAGATGTCCGAAGTAGGTGGGCTCTAATGTCTGCAAGAAGTAGTCCACCATCTCGCTCTCTCTCATCGGCGGATCTACCCTGGCCGCCTGTTCCCTCCAACGGAAACCGAATTCCCTGAAGCTTTCGGCGGGCTTCTTCTCTAATTTTAACAATGATAGGCGGTCGGGGATTATCTCAAGATTGTATTGGAACTGGCCGATAAAAGCTTGAGCCAAATCATCCCACGTAAACCATCTACTGGGATCCTGTCTAGTGTACCACTCCAGCGCAGATCCTCCCAGACTCTGGCCGAAGTAAGCTATCAGAAGCTCGTCCCGTCCTCCGGCCCCTCTCATTTTACTGCAGAACCCTCGGAGGTGGGCTACTGGGTCGCCATGCCCCTCGTATAGGTCGAATTTGGGCATTTTAAACCTTGCTGGCAACTGGACGTCCGGAAATGGACATAGATCTTTATAGGCGACGCTGACCTGGTTGCCCAAACCGTGCATGTTCCTGAAGGACTGCTCCAGGCTTTTAACTTTTCTGACAACTTCCTCGTGTTCCGAACTTTGGAAGTGCTTTTCCGGTTCTGCCGGATTATCCCAGTGAGGTGTATGTGATTGTGGTTCAGGAGCCCTGAAAGTAGGCTCTGGAGGATAGTAAGAGTTGTCATGGATGTGAACATATGGCTCGCTGGCCGGCCTTTGCAGAGGAGCGGGTGGAGGTGCCACAAAAACAGGGGTGGCTGGAGGAGGATTTGGTTTGGCTGGTGGAATGTGGGTGGCATATGGGTTTTCCCCCTGAAAGTATGGATAGCTTGGGGCGCTTGTTGAAGGATCGATGGGCGGATGTTCGGGAGCTGAGGCGAGAGTAGGGCGGTTTGGTGAAGACTGTTCCCTGGCCCAGGCCAGGTGCATCTCTGTTATCTGTTGTTTTAACCGGTCTACCTCTTCTTTCATGACTTGTAGCTCGGATTTCTCTTCCTCGAGACTCTTGCCAGAACTAGACATGCTTACTGTAACCGGTCCTTTGGATCTAGTACGGTAGTGATGGCTAGCCAGTATATTCTGTCAAACCAACTGCTAAACTTTCTGGAAATGCAACAAACTTGTTAGTTCACCGAGTTTGACGGATATGTTATAGCACGTTGGATGCAATGCACCTAACCAAATAACCATTTCTACATGTACTCTTAACATGCGTCATTCCGGCCTTTTTTCTTTTTCTTTTCTTCTTTTTTTTTTTTTTTTTTTTTTTTTTCTTTTTTTTTTCTTTTTCGACTATCTTTGCAAGCCTTATTGTTATTTAACCTATGGATTCCTTTCTTTTTAGTGGTGGTCGAATCTTATGTGGATTGCCTACGTATCACGACCCCGCGTGAATCAGACCGAGCGTAGTTCTGGTAACAAGATTGTGGCAAAATTCAGTAACTTTTATATCAAATAAAACCGTGTAGTTACAAAACACGTCTTACAACAATCAGCAAAAACAAAAGAAAATGCTTGACTTGGGAAAGTAAAGATAAAAATGCCAACTAGCTTGACTCAACATTTCAAAATACATTTTCAATCAAAAATCTAATGCCCTAAAATCCCTGGGGGCCCGCGAGGCATCATTCGGCCTTGCCGCGGGCCTTGGTGTGAGGTCCTTGTGCAGTTCCCTCAACTCTTCCATGATCCGATGAACATAACCCATAATTGAAGCGAAAAGGTCGGCGCGGGGCATTCGTTCGCAAGCTAGGCACTTCATGGTGACATAGTGCCCGATTTCTCCAATTCTATCCTTGATCATGTCCCTTTCTCCGAGTAGCCGCTCTATTTGCTGGTTTTTCGCCCCCAATCTTCGAGCATTGTTGGTGACTTGATCTAGGAGCCTATCCACTTGTCCTTGCAGTCGGGCCATCAAATTGTGGCAGCGGTCGAGGTCTGCTCTGGCATCTTGGGCTTGCTTGAAAACCCGCTCCCTAAGGACAACATTTGCTTCCCTCGGGCTAGTGATGATATCAGTGTAATCTTCTTCCACCCGCTTTAGGTGAAGTGCATGTTGATGTGCCTCCTTTTTCCAGCTGGCACGGATCCTCGTTATTTGGGCTTTTGACTCGTCCAATTCTCTTTGGATGTCGGTGACTTGGCTTCTCAAACCCCTTATCAATTTTTCGTCGGCCCGACTCCTCGACTGTCTGTCGGCATCTCTTTTCATTTGCTGGATTTGAGCTCTCAAGAAGTCATTTTCTTGTGCCAACTTCTTTTTGTCTCCTTCGTCGGTGGCAGCTTGCATGTTCTTCTCGAATTGGAGGTCCCGGACCTGTTGTTCTATCCTGCCAATCTTCGTCCTGTACCCCTCCTCCTTTGCTAACCAATCCCATTGTTCCCGTGAATCTTCCGTGAATTGTTGGACATGGGCTCTTTTAGAACATTTCCGACGAATCTGAAATCTTTTCCCGAACCACGCGTTGTACTTTGGGTCCACCTCTCCCTTGGATAGTTCTCGGACCATGGTTTTAGGCTCAAGGAACCGACATTCGTGCCACAGCCTTCTAACCTTCTCTTCGGGGAAGACAACTCCCGGGCTCAACTCAATGGCGTACTTCCTTAGGTCTTGATCGGTAGGAATAACCTGAAACCTTCCTAGTTGACGTAATACACGGTGAGGGACATATGGTTGGACACTGCGGATTCCCATCGGAAGGATATAACACTCCTCGGCTGCCATATATATTACTTCAGTATCGGGTAACCACCCGAACGCCCATTCAATCTGATCGGCTTCTATTGAGCTCGGTCGTGCAAGCCATGCCTCGACGCCTTCAGGGAATACAGCACCCATCATCCGTTCTTCGAAACCCCTGATACAGTTTTTTCCGGTCAACCCATGGTTCATGTATTGTGTTCGGTGATGGAGGTGTTCTTGCATCCATAATTGGAGTAACAGATTGCAACCTTGGAAGAAATTGCCCCCTTCTCGGCATACGGTCAAGGCTCGATAGATTTCGGACAAAACCAAAGGGACCACCGTGCTGGTAGCCTTTTTGATTGCAACATCGGCTATTCCTACCAGACTTATCTCTATTTTCTTATCTTCGCGCGGACAAATCACAATCCCCAAGAATGTCGTTATGAATGCTAGAATTCGTCTGGCCTCCCACTTGGTTCTATTCCCTGCGTGAGTCAGTCCAAGGTTTGACTCTTCAAAACCCCGAGGAGTGCCGTACCGTTGATATAAGAATTGAAGATCGCAACATCCCTTCAGCAGATCATCATTTTTCACCTTCCGACTAATGCTCAGCAAATCGAGAAACCCATGTGGAGACACCGGTCTTGGTGAGAGCAGGTATTGCCCTCTTAATTTCCCATTTAATCCTGCATAGCCCGCAATTTCCTCTAATGTGGGCGTCAGTTCAAAGTCAACAAAACGGAACACATTGCGGGTCGGATCCCAGAAAGATACCAGTGCCTTGATGATGTCCTCCCTTGGCTCGATATTCAACAGATCAACCAAACCTCCCAAAATTCTCCCTACTACCTTTTTGCTACTGTCTTCCATATTGTTCCACCATATACGGAGCGGCTGAGGGACCTCACTAAGGATTGAAAATGATTTATTCTGATTCGTGCTCATCCTGCACATTTATTAAGGTGATTTAAATAAGAAAAACAACTTTGTTTTGCCAAAAATAATAAAAAAAATCAGTTTTCAATCACGGCCTTTCAACGTCTCGGGGACGAAGGCTTTTAAGGCTGTGGGGTAAATTGATCGAAATCAAAATTGACCCAAAGGTGGCCGTTTATACGAAATTAGCCTTCCGGCGTCCCTTTCGGGAACATTCGGCTATTTTTAAAAACAGCGTCACCGACTTATTTAGTACAAAAGTTAGTTTTGATTTTTCGGCCATTTTTCAAAAGGTGAAGTTGGACCTGATGGAGGTTGCCTACGTATCTCACATCCAATGAGAATCAAACCCACGTAGTTCGGTTTTGACGAAACAAACGACATTATTTATTTATTCATTTTACTAAAGGAAAACAAATAAGCTATTTCTATCTTAAGAACAAAACACATTTTCCCTTCTTTTTTTTTTTAATCTAAAGCCGGTCAGCATGCAGGTCTGAAGCAAATATATACATAAAACAGACAGGATGCAGCAGGATGGTCTTTTCATTTCAGGTCACCTGTCCTAGACGGACCCAACCCCTGTGTTGAGTTCCCTAAGCCAAATGCGACATGATGCAAATAAACGTTTCCTACTAGGGATCCGGCATGAAGCTTTGTTATTCTAGGTTTAAAAACCTGGGTTTATCTGTTCTAGACTTGGCTTACCCGAGCGGACGGCTCGAGCCGAGGAGGAGGCAGCAACCCGGGAATACAGAAGCTTCACCGGTTTTGCAACTTATCCAAACCTCGTTCTAAAATGGGAATTAGACACTATACAGAAAAGAAGTCACACGAAGTGCACCCCTTCTTCATGATTTAGAAGACTCAGAGAGGAGATTGGTTCCGGCACAATTTATATGTACAGTTCACAAAATATCAAAGCAGTAAAAACAACATTTTGCACATTGATGCCAACATGTAAAAGAATCGGATAATAAAATATGCCAAATACAACAGTTATTCCGAGCTCGAATTCTAAAGATGTCCCCAGCAGAGTCGCCAGAGCTGTCACACCTCTTTTTTACGCACCCGCGAGGATGCAAAGAGTTTTTCCAATTAAAGGACAATCGAGATGGGATTTATTTTAATTATTTCAGAGTCGCCACTTGGGAGATTTATGGTGTCCCAAGTCACCGGTTAAATCCCGAATCGAGGAAAAGAATGACTCTATTTAACAGTCCGCGAACCGGAAATCCGGATAAGGAATTCTATTAACCCGGGAGAAGGTATTAGGCATTCCCGAATTCCGTGGTTCTAGCACGGTCGCTCAACTGTCGTGTTTGGCTTATCTATCTGCTTTTTACAATCGTGTACTTAGTGCGAGTTAATATCCCTTTACCGCTTTTATTATTGATTATGATTTACGAAAGAGAAAGTCGCTTAAAAATATGCTTTCGAATCACGTCACATGAAATGCACCCGGATCCTCGACATATTCTTATTCAACGTTTCGGGGTTTGGATTTGGGTCGCATGAAATGCACACCCGTGTTTAGGAAGATAGAACTAAAATATGCGCCCGGATCGACTACTTATTTACACTGTTGAGAAGGGCGTGATATTCGTTAAGAAACGACGCATCTCAAAATCTAAGTATTTATATGTACATTTATGAAGGCTGTGCGATTAGAGTAACTATTGGGCGAGGCGCACCTTTGATTCAAATCTAAAGCGAACTACGTCCCACTGTATTTTACTTAGGAGTTGATTCCAAATTATTTAAAACTTGCTACGAACCACACCACATGAAATGCGCCTGTGGTTCCTGACACGCTTTATTTGCTCTTGCCCGAAATTGGGGTCGGGTCGCATGAAATGCACCCCCGACTCCTTTAATCTAATTACGTCATTCGGTTGAGTAATAACTCCCTAGCTAATCTTGCTTTTAACATAAGGTCTAACGTTAACAGAGTTAGAGATTACACACATGAGCAGAGAAGATTGAATAGAGATACAACAGACTAATTCAGGTTTACGTGCATATCTAATGATAGTGTATCTTTGGTCTAGCTACACTTTTCCATAACCAAAACTAGCACTACAAACTTAATTAGATAATAACAGAACGTAATCAAACATAAGACTTTGGACGACTACATGATTCAACAGACTTCAAACATAAGCTTCAGGCTTCATTCTTTTCGAACCAAGGAATTACAACAACAGAGATGTCAAACGTAAACTTCAGGCTTCATTCTTTTTGAACCAGGGAATTACAATAACAGAGATGTGTACCTGGAATGTGAAAGAACAAAGAAAAGTGAGCGATGGTAATGCCGCAACAGTAACAGGAACAGTAGCAGCAACAACAACACCCAATAGACCAGTTACAACCAACAACCAACAGTGATCGAACTTTAACAAAGATGAATGAGCAGTGGCAATGCAGTAACAGTAACAGGAACAGTAACAGGAATAGGCCAGTAGCAAACAAAGTAAACCCACAGCCACACAAACGACTCAGCAGCAACAACAATAACCCGACCAATGGCCACAAAAATAACCACCCCAGTAACACTCTCAATCACAATAACCACACCAACAACAGTGGTCAACACAGCAGCAGCATACAACAAACTAGGATGTATACCGGCAGCAACAAAGACAACAACAATACTATGGACCAATGGCAGCAACAATCAACTAAGCCAGCAGCATCAATACACACGACCACAACCAGTGGCAGCTAGCCACAGTAGCACAGCAACACACAACAACAGAAGAACCAGCACTGGACCAACAACAATGTGCACAGCAACACAAACGACCAACAGCACCCAAACGAGCACTGCCACCAATAGCAAAGCACAACCACAACACACGAAACAGTAACCTAAAAAAAACCAATGAAACAGTAGCCTCTCTCAGCTCTTTCTATCTATCTCTTTTCTGGTTTTCAAGCATGGATCTTTGCTGCTTATATTTCTCTAAGTACTCTCCAGTTATGACTGTGTTTGCTCTCCAGGTACTCCCTAATGTCTGTCCTCACTGTTTTAGTTTGATGCTACCTTTATAGCAAGAAACCCCAACCCCTCCTGAAGGCCTACTATCAATTAACTATTGTCCTGCCCACTCCTATCTCTGCCAGACCATGCTCTGCCTATATTCCCACTGTCTATTGTCCAGGCATGGGTTTATCAATTAAAAATTGGTGGCAGGGGGACAACTGGTGGGCTTGCTCTGCTGTGACAGTGAAGTCCACTGCTTAGCCTTATGCGCAGGACACCAAAAACTCTGAATGTTAAACCTTGACTTCCTAGTTAGCTAATCATAACTTCATCTTCAACTCAATCAAACAGTCCTATTCAATCCAGGGATGTTGATTACTGTATGGTAATTCAAATAACTCCACCCATGTAATTAGAGAAAAAAACGACCTCTAATCAACTACAACACCTAGCAATGGTAACAGATTGGTTGACTAAACAACAACAACAAAATCTCGGCAAATGCCGGACATATGCGAAGTTAACTATTCGACGACGCTAATCGACGCGAGTTCGTATCTTATAACTAACACATTCAAATGAACAGAACAATGATTGACCAAATAAAGGTCTTTGGGGGTAGAAGAACAGACCTCTCACAAAAGAAACAAAAATAAAATTTAAGCACACAAAAGAAGAACAACTAACGGCTAAACCAAACAAAGAACACAACAATAACTAAAAACAGAAGAAGATTGAAATACCTAATGAAGACAATCCGAACTCGAACAAACTCGGGCTTCCACGGACTTGAGATTGCATTTTTGAAGTGAACACGCTTTAATTGAAGTGTTTTTCGAACGAAAAACACTCCAATTAGAGCCTATTGACTCCAAATTCTTAAACTCGGACAAAATCCCTAATCTTGGAATTCTAGGGTTCTTGGGCTCGGATTTGGGGCTTTTGCATATTTCTGGTTAGATTCGAACCAAACCAATGTCAATGGGAGTGTGGGGGAGGTGTGAGGAGGCTGTGGTGTGAATTTGGTGAAGTTTGGCGTAGTTTGGGTTTTGACTCGAATCTTTGAATGAAGATTCGAGCCGTTTGGTGGTGATTCGAGGTTAGCGAAGGCTGGGTTCGTAACGGGTGAGGTGAGGGGAAGATTTTGGCATTGGTTTGGTGGCCATTGGCCTACCGGAACCGCCGTGAGGCGATTTCCGGCAGGCGGAGCACGGCGGAGGAGGGCGGCGTTACGCTGGGTCTTTGAGAGCTTCTGAGGGAGATGAAGGGAGAGGGGGGGTCTGGCTTGGGGGGGCGGGGTATGGAAATGAGTTTATATATGATTTGAGAAGTTAAATCCTGATCGTTGGATCAAACTTGATCAACGATCAGGATCTCCTCACTTAAACCAAACGGTGTCGTTTGGTTAAGTCATAGGCTGAATGTATTTGGGGATTTATGGATTAATCTGGGCCGTTGGATTATAAAATCCAACGGTCCAGATCAAGCGTTACACAGGCTGAAGCTTGGACGGGTATTTGGGCTGGGTATTGAGTTAGTGGGCCTGGTTCTTAACGAATTGGAGACGGCCCAGTTCTGATTTCTTCTTTGTTTTGCAACTAGACTCCATGATGTATCATGTGTATATGTATATATGTATATGTATATGTATATATATATATATATATATATATATATATATACACATTGATTTATAACATAATTAATTTTTTAATACCACTATCCTACATAATTACATATCACCTAAATCACGTAATTTCGATATCGGACACCAAAATGCAAAACCTAATATATTTTTTTTTGTATTTTATTAATTTAAATAAATAAACATGCACACAAAAATATAAATTTAAGATAAAAATAACACAAAATCACAAAAATCATGCCCAACACGAAACTATTTTTATTTTGAATTTTTCTGGGAGTACTTCTCAGGTAAGGCAAAAATCACGTGCTCTACCAGCTTCGGAGAGGCCTATGGCGATGGATGTTCAGGCTTTGGCCAGGCAGTTGGTTAGACTGGATCTTTCGGAGCCCAGCCAGGTTCTAGCTTGTGTGGTTTCTCGGTCTTCTCTATTTGACCGCATCAGGGAGCGTCAGTTCGACGACCCTCATTTGCTTGTCCTTCGGGATAGAGTTCGGCGTGGTGATGCTCGAGATGTTACCATCGGGGATGATGGAGTTATGAGGATGCAGGGGCGTATCTGTGTGCCCAATGTAGATGATCTTCGAGAGCTGATTCTAGCAGAGGCCCATAGTTCGCGGTATTCCATCCATCCGGGTGCCGCGAAGATGTATCGGGACTTGAAACAGCATTACTGGTGGAGGCGGATGAAGAGGGATATAGTTGATTATGTTTCCGGATGCCTCAACTGCCAGCAGGTGAAGTATGAGCATCAGCGTCCGGGTGGATTGATGCAGCGAATTGAGATTCCCGAATGGAAATGGGAGCGCATCACCATGGACTTTGTATCTGGGCTTCCACGGACTATTAGGAAGTTTGATTCTATTTGGGTTATTGTGGATCGGTTGACCAAGTCCGCCCATTTTATACCGGTGAGCACTACTTATTCATCGGAGCGGCTGGCGGAGATCTATATCAAGGAGATAGTTCGGCTGCATGGTATTTCAATTTCCATCATTTCAGATAGAGGCACTCAGTTCACTTCACGGTTCTGGAGAGCTGTACAGCAGGAGTTAGGTACTCGGGTGGAGCTGAGCACAGCATTTCACCCCCAGACTGATGGGCAGTCCGAGCGCACTATTCGGATTTTGGAGGATATGCTCCGTGCGTGCGTGATTGAGTTTGGAGGTTCATGGGATCACTTCTTGCCACTGGCGGAGTTTGCTTATAACAACAGCTACCAGTCTAGTATTCAGATGGCACCGTACGAGGCCCTATATGGTAGGAGGTGCGGGTCTCCCGTGGGTTGGTTTGAGCCGGGCGAGGCCAGGGTTACTAGGTACTGATATGGTTCAGGAGGCTATGGACAAGGTCAAGGTGATTCAGGACAGACTTCGTGCAGCCCAGTCTAGACAGAAGAGTTATGCGGACAAGAAGGTTCGCGATGTGGCTTTTATGGTTGGCGAGCGGGTTCTGCTTCGAGTCTCGCCCATGAAGGGTGTTATGAGGTTTGGGAAGAAAGGAAAGCCGAGTCCTAGATTTATTGGCCCTTTTGAGATTTTGAGGCGTGTTGGGGAGGTTGCTTATGAGTTGGCCTTACCTCCCAGGCCTAGCCGGAGTTCACCCCGTATTTCATGTCTCCATGCTCCGGAGATACCATGGTGACCCGTCGCACGTGTTGGATTTCACATCCGTTCAGCTAGACAAGGATCTGTCTTATGTTGAGGAGCCAGTAGCCATTCTAGACAGGCAAGTCAGAAAGCTAAGGTCAAAGAACATCGCTTCGGTAAAGGTTCGGTGGCGGGGCCAGCCGGTCGAGGAGGCGACTTGGGAGACCGAGCAGGATATGCGCAGCCAGTACCCTCATCTTTTCACTACTCCGGGTATGTTTTCTATGCTCGTTCGAGGACGAACGAATCTTTAAGTGTGGGAAGATGTAACGACCCGACCGGTCGTTTTAGAAAATTACGCCCCAATCCCTAATTTAACTATTCCCCTAAGTTCATTTCTGCTATTGTGGGTTGCCGGGAGAGTCGGTTCCGAAAATTTGAGCATTTTGGGACACTTAGTCCCTAAATAAGAGCTTTGAAACTAGAAAACGGTCCGTAGCCGGAACAGGTGTTAAGACGATCTCGGAACGGAAATCCGATGGTTCCATTAGCTCCGTTAGGTGATTTCGGGGTTAGGAGCGCGTTCGGAATGTATTTTGGAGGTCCGTAGCTCAATTAGGCTTGAAATGCCGAAGGTTGAAATTTTAGCGAATCCGAACGATAGGTGAGATTTTGATCCGGGGTCGGAATGGAATTCCGACAATTTCTGTAGCTTCGTTATGTGATTTTGGATATGTCCGCAACTTTTCAGGTCATTCGGACGTCGTTTGGTCGGGTTTTAGATCGAATGTGCAATTCGGAAAGTTTTAAGAAATTTAGGCTTGAATTCGATGTGAATTATGGGTTTTGGATGTTGTTAGACGTGTTTTGAGGATTTGAGCAAGTTCGAATAAGGTATTAAGATGTGTTGGTATGTTTGGATGAGGTCCCGGGGGCCCCGGGGTGATTTCGGATGGTTAAACGGGAGAAATTGTGGAAGAATTGCAGGTTGGGATCCTGCTTCTGTTGTTTCCGCTCCTGCGGAATTTTGGGCGCAGGAGCGTGTCCGCAGAAGCGGACGAGATGCGCAGGAGCGGCTGTTTCCGCAGAAGCGGAAGCCAATCCGCTGAAGCGGGGTCGCTGGTGCGAGCCAGTGATCGCAGAAGCGGACGGGGAGAAATGGACATGGTCCGCAGAAGCGGACATCTTACCGTTTGGGCGAGACCGCAGAAGCGGTCAATTATGCGCAGAGGCGGATGTGTCCGCAGAAGCGGATGCTTCTTCGCAGAAGCGGATCCGCTTAAGCGGCCCTCTTGTTCGCAGAAGCGGAAATGGCCGGCCAGGCCTGGAACCGCTGAAACGACCCTTTGGTCGCGGATACGGACGCGTAGAAGCGGAAAATGTTCCGCAGAAGCGAAAATCGTTGTAAGTAAGTGTATCAGAAGTTAGAAAAATTTCAGAACATTTCACACATTTTGGGTCTCGGCTTTAGAGGCGATTTGGGCGATTTTGAAGAGAAATTCAAGGGAAATCATCAGGTAATCAACTATGGACTTAATCTATGATTAGTATTGGTAATATTATGCAATTATATCATGAAAATGGAGGAAATTGGGGTAATTTATGGAGGGTTTAGCCCTAGGCTTGAACTCTAGAAAATCAAGGTTTTGAATGGCCAAATGGAGTCCGAATTTGGTAAAATTTATATGCTTAGACTCGTATTGAGACAAGGGTTCCGAATATACAACTTTCGTGATTTTTCGATAAGCGTACCGAAAGTCGGGTTTTGGCAACTTGTGGGTTTTGGTGTATTTTGAGTTAATTTGATTGGGTAATGCCCAATTAGCCTATTTTGATGTGATTCTATTGATTTTTATCAGATACTACACTTGTGGAGGCCGACATTCGCGGCAAGAGGGTTGTTTCTTAGCGGTTTTGTACCGGAATTGAGGTAAGTGGCTTGTCTAACCTCGTGTGGGGGAACTTTCACCCCTAGGATATTATGTGATAGTTTAAATGCCTTGTATGCGAGGTGACGGGCGTGTACATGCGTTGGTTGTTGTAACACACACTTTACTTGAATTGTCCGATTAGTGATATTCCTGCTCTTAGCTGATAAAAGCGTTACCGTTACCCGGTATTAGTTAGAAAAGCATGATTAGCTAGGATTCAACATGTTTAATTGCCTAGTTGATTTACTTGAACTTCTTGATAAATTGTGGGCACTAGTTTCGGTGAAGTTGTAATTTAACATATTATATTCTCTCTGTGTGTTTTCTTTATTTGATGTGTTGGTGGACTGCGGGTTCAATTCCCGGAGATCCCAGGGATGTGGGTTCGATTCCCAGAGACCCGGAGTGATATTGTTTGTGGACTGCGGGTTCGATTCCCGGAGATCCTGAGCTATTGATATATTATTGAGATGTGGACTTCGATTCCCGAGATCCTGAGTTATTTGTAGGGACTGCGGGTTCGATTCCCGAGATCCTGAGTTATTTGTAGGGACTGCGGGTTCGATTCCCGGAGATCCTGAGTTATTGAGATATTATTGAGACATGGGCTGCGGGTTCGATTCCCGGAGACCCAGGGGTACTGTTAATGGGACTGTGGGTTCAATTCCCACAGGTCCTGGACTTATTAATTGAGTTTGTTATTTGTTGTTAGTTAATTGTAGACGGTTGCAGTAATCATTTTATTGTTGTCATTCAGAATTATTATCGTTTAAACCGCTTATTATTGTTATTATCATTTTTGTAATTGTTTTCTCTCAGTAGGGACCTGACCTACCTCGTCACTACTCCATCGAGGTTAGGCTTGGCACTTACTGAGTACCGCCGTGGTGTACTCATGCTACTCTTCTGCACACTTTTGTTGTGCGGATCCAGGTACATCAGAGCAGGCTCGTACTAGGTGATTCTGCAGCTTTCTGGGAGACTTCGAGGTATGATCTGCTACGTCCGCGGATCCGGAGGCTTCCCTTCTATTCTAGTATTACTAGTTGACATTTTTCTTCATTTCGTTGTTAGATACTCTTTACACATAGAGCCACGGTTGTATTTCTCTTTTAGTCTGTGTTACCGTGGGGTTCCGGATCTTGGTAGTGTTTTATTTATTGTGTGACGGATGTATGTGCCAAGCGGCACGGATTACATATCTTTTATGTTATTTTCCGTTGTTTCTTATTTAAGTATTTATAACTTATAGATTCCGCAACGTGTTAGGCTTACCTAGTCGTGGGGATGGGTGCCATCACGACATGTTCACAATTGGTGAACTAGGGTCGTGACAAGTTGGTATCAGAGCTCTAGGTTCATAGGAGTCACGGGACACAGACCGGTTACTTATCCTAATTTATTTCATTAATATAGGCCAAACTCATAGATAAGAACACGGTGAGCACACAAAGTGAAATCCAACACTAGTTATAGAATCTAACAACAAGATCATAAGGAAACCAACTATACTGAACTAGCACGATCTAATTTTTTAATTACAAAACATTCTTTGACGAATGCACAAATCAGAATTCCAAAGCTACATGGTAATTATAAACTGAAAAAAGGTGAAGTTTACAAACAACATCACATTTTATTCTATTCTCAACTCATGCTTCAAGTTATTCTCAACTTATGCTTCAAGTTACAAACCACATCACACAAATTAGAAGTTTACAAACAATTCATGCTTCGAAGAAGATGTGAAGTTTACAAGCAACATCACATTTTATTCTATTCCCAACTCTGCTTCAAGTTACACGTCAAGTGACACCCATGGGTGGCGGTAACATACCTGGAATTCAAAAGGCAAGAGAGGAGGTCAGTGATTTGTTCGGCAGTGAACAAAGCAATAAAACAACAACAGCAGCAAGTTCCAGAAGTTCCAGCAGTTCAACAGTGATTTGAGGTTCCAAACAGCCACAAAAAAAAGTCCAGAAGGTTTGTGAAAAGAAAAACCAAAGAGCAACAACCAATATCAAGACAAATAGCCTTAACCGAGCTTGAGTCAGGCCAAAATTCTTATATGAAGCTGATCTTTTAAAACTCTTAAGAATAGACCTTGAACTTCAGAATTGATTCCAAAAAAAAAACAGACTGTATTTTTGAAAAGAAAACTCTCAAAGGAATCTCCCAGTGTTGTTAAAAGATTGGCCAAGCTATCCAATTTTTAGACTTTGGAAAAAAACTGATTTCAAGACCCTCTTTTACTGTATAAAAACATCTGTTTTCAGCTTTTTTTGGGAGGTTTTTATCTGTTTTTCAGTGACAGCTTGTAACGACCCGACCGGTCGTTTTTTTCCAGATTTTCAGAAAATCGTAAGCTCTCTCTGTGAGTGTGTCTATTGCTAGTGATATTTTCTGTCCTCAAACTCTGCATTCAGGGCCTCTATTTATAGCCAAACTTCCCAGCCCTCTTGCAGCATCTTCTAACTATTAAAAATCAAACAAAACCCCAAATTATTCCCCGCTTTCCCACTTTCCACTGTCTAAGTATGGTTTCAGCTATATAAAACTCTAAAGTGTAGAAGAATGCTGGAAAATCCTGCTGTCCAGCAGATCTTAACACCTTCTCTCATGTGCATAGCCTATTTTATTACTAAATCAGAACTAGCTCTTGGCCTCCACTACTTGGTGTCTAAATCTGAAGATTAAAGCTAGCTATTTTTAATTCTTTCAGGCTGTTGGGACAGTGTAACAGTCCCCTTTTCTCATTTTAGAACTAATTTAAACAAAACCTTGCCTATTTCAAAGATTTAAACAGCTAACAAACCCTTTCAACCTTGCTGTAACACACAGCATAAACGAGTGTCAGGCTTTCTGTTAATCCCTTTAAACAAACATTTGGTATTTTAATTAAGTGCCAATTAGTTTGATTCTGAATTTCTATTAAGGACAGCTATAACCAATCCGAATTCCTAAACCAGAAATCAAACAAGCTTAATTCAAAAAGTGTTAGTGCTGTCCGGCATTTCGAACCACAAAATCTATGAGATTAAGCAACGACATTCAATTAAACTAACTACAACATGTATCGTTGATAACAGATTAATTGATAAAATAGTGATTCCAACAATCTCGGCCAAAGATGAAACTAAGTATTCGACGACGCTAATCGAAGCGAATACGCATTCTTCAACATACGCAATCGAACAAAAAAAAATAAACAGAAAAGCAATTGACCACATAAAAGGTCTTCGCGAGAGGAAGAAGAAAGAATAAACATCCGAAAAATTGATCGACAGATGAAAACTATAAAACGACTATACTAAACAAGTAAATAAATAAATAAGAAAAGAAAGGAGAAAGGAAATACCTTAAAGTGAAAAAATCAAGACAGAATCCGGGCCATTTGAGCTTGGACTTGAATTTGGAGTCTAACGGACTTTAATTGAGATGTTTTCAAATGAAAACATCCCAATTAATTTCTATTAGACTTCAATTTCCCTTGAATTTAAACGAAGACCCAAAGTTCGGATTTTTAGGGTTCTTGAAGTCTTGATTTGGGGTTCGAACAGTTAGGGCTAGATTCGAATAAAAATAAAGTTGATTACGGTGAGAGGGAGGTCGGGGGAGTGTTCGGTGTAAGTCTTGGGTGTTTTGGGGTGATTTTCAAATTCCGGCGAATTTTCGATCGGATATTCGAAGAATTCGAGAGTGATTCGAGACAAGTGGTTAAGGGATTCGTGTAGAGGGGGGTTAGGGGATTCTATGGTGTTAAAATGGGGTGGTTTGGACCACCGGAACCGCCGTGAGGCGATTTCCGATGGCGGAGCACGGTGGCGGCGTCGGAGGCTTCTCTAGGGTTTTTTGGAGATGAGTTAATTGAATTGAAAGAAGGGTTTGGGGGGTTATTTGGTAGGTTAAAAATGGGGAATTAATCCCAGCCGTTAGATTAAAAGAATCCTACGGCTCATATTAAAAACAAAATGGGTATTGGGGCGACGGGCGGGTCAGTTGGGTATCTTGGCCGGGTTTAGGTGTAATATTTGGGCCTGGTCCAGTTTCAAATGGCCCAATACGAATTTCAAACCATGTTTTAATTATTTCCTCCCTCTCAATTAATTTAACTCCTAATTTATAAAAAAAATAAAAATCCTAACTACACTAAAAAAAAAATCAAGTCAAATTAACTAATACTAATTATACTAACAATCGTTACGTACAATTAAATATCAATTAAACATAAATCACACAATTAAGCATTTAAATGCTAAAAATGTAAAAAGATGACTTATTTTTGTGATTTTCATTTTGTAAGATAAAATTAATTACTCCTAATTTCAAAGTTAGATAAAAAATGTAAACACGACATATTTTTGTATTTTTTATTAATTTAAAACATATATAATCACGCTTATACGAATGCAAACGATTGCCAAAAATTCAACAAAAATACACACCGTACAAATCTATATTATTTTTTGGGAGTAATTTTCATGTAAGACAAAAATCACGTGCTCACAGTTAGCAACAGTGGACAGACTTACCAAATTTGGAGTTTAAGTACCCCGGCAATGTGTATTTTGTAGGCACTATGATGAAGTATTTGAACACTTGTATTTCGAGTGTCCGATAGTGAAAGGAATATGGACTAGGCTCCTCAATCAGCTAGGTCATTCTAAACCTATTCAGAATTGGCAAGGAGAGGTACAATGGATTGCCAAAGGTGCAAAAAAAGAAATCTGGTTACTAGGCAATTGTAACCTGTGTATTGGTATGCTGATGTACACAATTTGAGGAAAAGAAATGTGATTAGATTTCAAGGGGGAGTACTCAAAAATGACATTATCTATAGAGCGATCTTGATGCATATACATACGAGAGGGATGATAATAAAGAGATGGCAAGGAGCACTGCAACAATTAGACTACTTTCCTCTCGACACTTAGTTTTGGAAGTATGTAGAATGTTTCTGTTTTTCTTTTTCTAAAAAATACTTAAGCTGACGTAAATAGCAATATAGTAGAGATGTTATTAGAGCATCAGACTTGATGTAGTTAGAAGATAGAGATGTAAATGATCAACATCTACTTAATTTATAAAGCTATTTTTTGTAATGAATAAAAAGTCCCTATTTACCTTTAAAAAATCATAAACGAAGTGATATATATTAATTATAGTTAGGTAAATAAATTTATATGTAAGACATGTATTTTATATTCATTTGGTCAATGCAAACATAATATTCAATGTACATTTTTTGTATGTATAGTGTGTGCTCAAAAGTAAATCCAAGATTTAATATTCATGAATTTTGATAGGGCATCAAGTTATTATACTATAAAAAAATTCGAGCAAGAGCTATTGTGCCCATGTATTCCTCATTAAAATGAAAAGGGGGAAAATTGGAAGTAGCTAATAAAGGTACGTACGTAGGGGGCGTACTTGCGAGAAGTAGATAAGTAAGTATCAAACAAAAAACATTACAAACATGGTGCTCCACGACGAACATAGTTTGGTTTTCCCTGCGTGCGGTCGACGCCAAGGCACGTGGCTACAAATATGATGCTTTCTTTTTAGTCAGTGAGGCATTGACCAACTTACCCTTGCTTTTTCCTTAAAACTACATATACATCCTTCTTGAAAGCGACACGTGTTTTGTGCTAAAGCGCGTGATGGGGTAGCTTTGTATTTTGTCCTCCTGCGTGTATGGATACATTTAATACTCATTATACCTTGCAATCGCCGACGCGTGTCGGTCCTCCTTAACCCAATGAGTAGTCGACGATACGGTACGAAGGTGGGTACCGGTAATAGTTTAGGTGAGACCCTGCTTATAAGATGGGCCCGGCAGCCACGCTTCACGCAATGGAAGAGTAGACTTTGGCTTTGCGATACTTCGATTTTTCCTGGTGATCAAGTGGGACCATTTTCATAAAAAAAAATGGGTCTTCATTGATTTAAATCTTAGTCTCAATTCTCAAACATATATATAATTTTTTTGTTAATTAAGAATATTTAAATTTATTAGCTTAATTAATTTAAATTTGTATGGAAATGTAAAATACTGCTTATCAAAATAATTTATACTCTCGGAACGCAAATCAAGATCTCTGGTTAAATGATAGGAGTAATAACTTTTAACATCGCACAATAAGCGTTTTGATGATAACATATTAATTCTTTTTTTAATGTACTTGTATACGGTGAAACTCGGAAATATTTGATTTTGCTCTTCGACCAAAAAAGTGATATCATGTCGGAAAACTAGGATATCAAGCTTGAGGTCGAAGTTCCTTTCCAAGATCATGGTTGACAACACTTACCGAGGTCAGTAGAAGGCATGCTTCGTGGTGATGCCGGTATGAGTCAATAATAGAAAGAACGAGATACCCGTAATGGGCCGGAAATCATGGCGTAAATTTCGGAATGAATTGGTCTTCAACGGTTAAATAGTTGTCAAATAAGATTTCCTACTATAATTAGAAGTGTACCTTATGTAGGAAAATATACGCTATTCTCTTGCTATTTCACTTACTGTTCATGAGAGGTGTTTTATCAATTGTTACTCCTATTATCATACCTCGAGATTATCACAGCTCGAGGTCGAGACTTAGCTTACACACTGGCTTGATCTATCTTATTCTTTAATTTATCTATTTAATTCTTTGTTTATCAATTGAAATTGAATTAAATCATATATCTTTAAAATTACAGTATATATTACATTATTACTCGAATTTTAGGGTAAACGGTACTAAAAGTAAGGCCGTTAATATTTGTTGTAGTTAATAATACTTAAATTGAAAACATAGTCAAAAAGGAAGTACTCGACCTAAAACTTAATAAGCTTGTGACATAAATTGGATTGAAGGATTTGCATATTTTTTGGTAAGTAGGAGCAAATAAAAAAACAAATAGAAGACCAAAAGATAAATAGAAAAATTAAAAGGGAGAAGAAAAACATGGGTGGAGAAAGCAAGTTAAACGAAGGAAATAAACGAAGAAAAAGAAGCGCCTACTTTATTCATCAAATACTCTGCATCCTTTATTACTTGTCTTTTATTTCTTTCTCAACCACCATTTGTTTCCACGACGGAGAAAATGCTATATATATATATATATATATTTTGTTTTTTGCGTTAAACTGGACATATATTATAAACAAATTATCCATTATGGTTTATAGACGGAATGTTTGCGGGTGGATATATCAAATCTCCCACTACCTAGCTATATTTCAATTTATAATTTGTCTTTCAAAAGTTCTGTTAATTCCAAGGACCATTTTACAATTTATTTTATCTTGTAATGGATTTGTTTTTTAATAAATAATTATCCAGCAAAAGTCTGAGGAAAAAGTCATGCCAGTATAGAAACTATTGAGAATAAATTAACACAACACCATGTTTTGTTTTATTCTTTTCTTTTAAGATTTGCAAGTGGTCGGTTTTTATTAGTCATGAAAAAAATTATTACTGATTTTCTCATTGTTTTGTTTTTAAACGCAAAATCTATTTTTGCAAACAAAATATATTCAAACCTTTTTAAAATAATGTTTATTGAAACTTGTCAGATACACATGCGTGAAAAAATAGGAAAATCAACAAAATTAAATATGTATTTCAAAACTTATTCTCACAATTAAAAAACTAACATTGGCTTAATTCTAAGTCTGTGATGAGTAATTTTTTTAATTCAATCAAATTATTAAATTAGTAGTGGTGGGTAATGGGTATTGGTTAGAGCATCTACTTTGACAAAAGTGAGCACTGCACAAAATGATAATGAAGAAAAAGACATAGAAATAAGGGAATTAATAGTGATTATATTTTTGGCGCATCCATTGTCGTTAGTGAATGTGGCAAAAGCATGTGCCACACACATACCCAAATGGCCATAATTTTTTAATTTAAAGGGAAAAGAAAACAGAAGCCTTTTTCCCCAATTTTGTTTGTTTCCTGTATACATATAGTAATTTCTTCTCACATATTCCAACTTTATTGGGATATTTATTTTTAAAGAAATTGGAAAATTGAGGCAGTGATTGGTCCCACGTCGAATTTTGGATTTTTGTGCGTTAGGTCAACAATTACGAACAGCGTTTGGCTGCTTGTGCCAAATTGGGCCAAGTGGAAAAACAAGAAAAAGTCCTCCTCTTTTGTTCTTTTCTGACCCCATCACCATATTTATTATAAGTTGATGCTCTTTGCTTTCTTTCTTGAAATATATGACGGATTAAGAGTATGGGAATATGATAAAATGTACGTTTAGGTATCGTATGGCTCACGCATAGTTTTTTGTATAAATTATTAATTTAACCAAAAATCATATAAATAATTATTGAGAAAATTTCACATTAGAACAATTGAGCTACATACTTTTCAATTTTATAGCCCATATTTCAATTTACAACCAACTAACCCAAAAATAATATGCTAAGATTCAACATTCAACTCTAATAGGTTTTCAGAATCACTATTTAACTTTTAAAAAAGATTTTTCAAACTTTTAAATTAATTTTTGAATAGTAATTGTGACTCAAATATTAATTTAACAAACCAAATTTATTTGGATGGTGAAAATTAGATTTTTAACAAACTTACATATGTGGGTTTAAATTTTGAATTTGATTTTATGAGAAATTTGGAGTGGGTGTCATTTAGACTTGTTAGAAATAGTATAAGGAGGTTGTATATAAAATTTGAAGTCATTTAATGGAGATTTGAACTGGTTTTGAACAAAAATTACAACTGAAATTGTGAAAGAAGCTCGTCTACAGGTTGTATAAAAGTGTATAAGATGTGTTTATACACTCATATACACTATTATACAAGATTATACATAATTATATAAAAACTGACTTCGTGTTCTTCCTTGCGTTTTTTTTTAAATTTAACTCAAATCTTACCCAAATCTACTCCAAATCACTTCAAAATTAAATTTTGAACTCCTTTTGATATTTTCAATCAATTGGAACAATATCAAATCCAAACAACTAACAAATTCAAAAAAAAAAATATTTCAAAACCAAAGCTTTGAATGGTCTTCAATGGTTGACTTCTACTCTTCAATTTTCTTATATTGCAAGCACGTGACATAAGAGGATAAGCAGAAAATACACGGCCCATTGAATCATATGTAAAAGATGTGAGAAGAAGAGAGAGAAAACAATGGTTGTGAAAACAAATAATTAACTCCATATCTTTTAGAAGCAATGGTTGTAAGAACACAAATTTTGAATATACAAGTGCTTTCAAAATATTTACAATGTGGGCTAGGTGGGGTAAAACTTAAAAATATGGGATATTTTTTATTATGGTGTGAAGTCATGTGTATTTTCTTGTAATTCTTTCATAATTATTATCCAAAATATGATATAGAAATCATAACGCGATGAATTCTAATTTTAACATAATTATTTATTTGTACTCTTCTTCATGTAATGCCATACAAATACATTTATTTTTATTTTATAGATTTTTTCTACGACCAACTAAACATTGTATTATTAATGTGAAGTTTTATGCTACGATTATTTTATTAACACCTTTTGTTAATAGGGTAAACCAAGCAACCCCTTACCCTTATTGTATAGTTTATATTTAGAATTTAGTACTTTATTTTTATCTTTAATAGGATTAGATTAAGTTTTGCAAGATTAGAGTCTCATTGGACGGATACATCGCCTCGAGAATGGATTCGAGATTAACCACCTTGATGAATAAAAGTTTATGATTATATAAAAATACAAAAAATAGTTATTACAGTATTATATAACAAACATTATACAGAACCTCATATTTAAAAAATATTCGATTCTCCAATAATAAGAATTTATTTCTTTTATTTTTATTTTTTCACACCACCTTTTCAACTCTATTCCTGTTTGTCATTTTGTCGTTTTGGAAGTAGGTTCTTTCTCCTAACTTTTGGTTATTTTCCTAGCACTTTCATTCTTGGCTCTTAGGTCAAGAACTCTGAATTCTTTTGGTTTAGGTAATGGGGTGTTTCTTGTGATTTTGGACAGCCAAGTTATTATTGGAATTGACTAGCTGCTTCAATTAATGGTTGCTAACGACAATTTCTTATCTGGACATATTTAATTCCGTGATTTAGAAGATTGATTTGAGCTAACTTTTGTAGAGACACTTTTGTTGAGATGTTAAGTTTTCTTTTCTTTTTTAGATACGAAGACAAAATTTCCTTTTTTTTTTTTTTGAAAATTTCCCCCCTCTTATTGTTTTTCCTATTCTCTTTTGGAAAAAGAAAGCAAACATGTATTAGAAAGGTATTAAGACAAATGACTTCCTCCCTCATCCTCGTTATGCGGGTTAACTTCACTTATGGTCACTCAACTATGTTTTAATTTTACTAAAGTTACTTAATTATTTTTTGTCACTTAAAAGTAACTAAACTTTCATATTGTCACTTAAAAGTTATTTTAGCTCAAACTCCTACCATTAATATAACATGACATAAAATTTAATAAAAAAAATTTGAAAATAAATGCCACATAAGCTTAAATAAATCGTACCACTTTAGATCTATTTCTTCCTTAATGTGATTTTACTCATAACCCAAATGCTTCAATAAAAAAAATATTCAATTTCACATTAGTTTAAAATGATTATCGTATGCTACAAATTCTTGCATTTTCTGTTACATAATACCTATTTATAATTATTTTATACTAAACAAAATACTTATCTTGTTTGTGTGCCCCATCCTGGTCGGTGTGTAACTCTACTGAAGTTAAAATAATACTGTATCCAACTTACATAACATATTTATAATTTTTAGTGAAATTAAAATAGTATTGCATTCATCTTACATAACATATTAATGTATCATAGCATACAAGAATAATAATAAGGCTAATAAGAGTCTATTTTCACAATGAACATGCAATTACAGATAACCTATTGTAATTGTTTTGACAAAAAAAATATTGTATTTGTACGATAACCCCCCCCCCCCCCAAAAAAAAATCTCAGGACCTACCCCCCTTCCCCGGTTATGAATCAAAATCACATTAAAGGAGAAATGGATCTAAAATTGATATAGTCCATTTAAGCTTATGTAGCAATTAGTTTTGAATTTTTCTTATTAAATTTTATGTCATGTCACATTTATGTAGGAGTTTGAGCCAAAATGACTTTTAGGTGATAATGTGAAAATTTGGTTACTTTTAAGTGACAAAAAATAATTGAGTGACTTTAGTAAAATAAATATAGTTGAGTGACCATAAGTGAAATTAACCATTCATTATGCTATAAGCCTATAATTATATCATATATACTCCGTAATAATTTACCAGATTAAATGTGCAACTCTTTCAAAAAAACTAATTATTTTAAAAAAAGATTTCTAATAGTGGCCTCTGAATTCTATGAAATTGTAATAATTAATTTAATTAGTAGATAAAAACATAGAGTTATCGAATATGTATACTAGTGAAAAACAACAAACATGTAAAATATTAAAAGTGAGTAAGTTGGTATGAACAACATGTAAAAAAAGTGATGCATACACTAATAAGAAATAGGTTCAAAGAACTTCCAAATGTTTTCCGACATTTACGACACTTGATTCGTTGTAACTTTGTTTAACAGCAAGAAACAAATAGTCAAAAGCCAAATAACCCAATTATTAAATCAATTAAGTCATAATGTTAGTACTAATCATAATTAATAAATAAGTGGATTCTTGCCTTTTGGTTGAATGAATCTAACCTCCCTACAAGACAATTTACTTGTTCTTTTTTTCACATTTGATATTGAGTTTTGGGACAAAATTCTGTACAACGAATGTGAACAATAATAAGAACCCATGTCTCACCTCTCTCTTGTCTATTGTCTAAAAGTAATACACACAGTATAATAAAATTATTCTATGCTTAATTAGGCAGTACTTAATTGTGGATTAAATATTATTGGTTCTAAAAGCAACGTTCTTCAATTTTCTTAAACATGAAAGTCTAATTTTAAAGTCGAAAAAATACATAAAATTTATATCATTTTTGTATATAACATACATAATATATATATATATATATATATATATATATATATATATATATATATATATATATATATATATATATATATATAATAAATAATGGCTTTACAATCATTTTAACATTTTTCGTATAAAATGTGTGGGATAGCTCTCTATCTGCAATTAAACGTGGGACATATGAACTTAGATAGGGCCAAGCAGTACTATAGTTTTAGAAATATGTTGCATGTTATTTATTTATTAAGGAAGTTACAATTTTTCTTTCACCAAACGCGTCAGATTTTTTCTCATATTTCTTTAAAAATAAATATTACATGTTGTAGTCAGTTTCGCAAGACTTACTCCACTTTTCATCCTTTGAACTTTTCATATTTAAAAAAATCGACATAGAATAAGACGGAAAAATTTACACAAATGTCCCAAATACATTTCAATTTACCAACTTCTAGCCATTAGTTATAAATATATCAAAACTAGCCAACAAAAATTAAAAAAATTAAATAATAGGGTTCTTTCTCTAAAAAAATCACATACAAAAATTACATTCCATATTTTTAAGCGTGTTTAAAAATATTAGATACAAGACGTAAAGGAAATTTTATGGATGGAATAGCAAATAAGGTGATAAAATATAAAAATCCATGCAATATTCCAAAAATCTAAACAAAAAGGGAACTGTTTCAATGGGTATAGTTGAAATTCATTGAAAATATATAGATAAGTCAATATACAAAATTTGAGGAAGATTTGAGGTGATTTGGACTGGTTTTGTATCAAAATTCGTAACTGAATAGAGTTCAAAGTCTTCTGGGACACTTGTATCAAACATGTATCACTCACAAGGCAGGGGCGTACGCAGAAATTTTTGTAAGTGGTGTCGGAATTTATAAAAGAATTAAATTTGCAAAAGAAAAATGTGCTAGTTGAGGTTTGAACCTTTGACCTCTTAGAGAAAAATCAAGCACATTACCAATACACCAAGTCATAGTTTATGTCAAATGGTGTCATTTTTTCCTAGTTATCTATTTTCGTACAGTATTAATACATATATTTAGTAAAATTTTCCGACAAAGCGGTGTCGCGTGACACCGCTTCGATAACCATAAATCCGCCCTTGTACACAGGTATACATGATATACATGTGATACACAATTGATACAAATATGATACATATGTGATACACAAATAATATATAGTGTGATACACATATCTTTTTTTCATGTTCAGCTTTTACTTCGAATTTTCAATTCAAACCACCTCAAAACTTACCAAGTCATTCCAAAACTGAGATTCAAGCTCCTTAAGTTGTGCCCAATCTATTCTAATAACACGCACTCAAAACAAAGCAAAAAGATATTCTACAAATAGCTAATTGGCTAATTTGGCTAATATTAGTAATATATCAATTGACCCTTTTTTGTAATAAACTACTTATAAATGGACATAGCTAGTAATTTCTCAATAAAAAGAGTTGATGTTCTGTTACCAACGCATTTAGAGCCTGTTTGGATGGGCTTGTAAGTAACTCTTAACCCTAAAGCCATAAGTTAGGAATTTTAACTTTTGACTTTTGGCTTATTTTTGATATTTTAGCTGAAAAATAAGTGTTTAAAGTACTTTTTTTTTCTTTATCCAAACACTACAAATTAATTTAAAAGCTATTTTGACTTAAAAGTACTTAAAATAAGTCAATTCAAACGGGCTCTTACTTTCTTTGTGTATTTGATGCTTCCATTGTATATTTAATTTCAAAGTCCTTCGTGCTCTACAATAAATTGAACTAAGTCACGATAAATGGATAGCATCTTCAAGGATCATGGCTTTTCTAAGAAAGAAGCATCATTATAAAAAGGCAGGCGACGCACAAGACATCTCGTGTTTATGCAAAATTCGAAAAAAAATTGCATCTCAAGTAGTGTAATACAGATGACCTTAAATATAATCGTTAATAATCCATTTTGCCCCTACAAAAACCTTACACTTAAAAGATTTGCATAAACTTGTTCTCAAAGAGCTGTAAGACAACCAAAGACAATATTGCTAAAAGTCACTTTTCTTGTGTTCTCTAGAATTCAAGGATATGAAATGAAAGTAAACAAAAGAAAACAAATATGATATTCAATAAGCCTCCTTTTCGCGTAAAAAAGAGAATAATGAAGAAGAAGGATCGGAAATGGGCTCAAAATGGATCATCTGGGCTTATCAAGGTTATCTGTGGATTCTAATTTCCTGGGCTATACTATGCAGGAAACCCAGCCCAAACCTTTCTTAGTAGGAATTTTTACCTCCTTTAGCAAAAGTTAACACCTAATTTATTTTAAATAAATATTATCTAAAAAAATTATATTATATAGATACCTTTTAAGGTTTATAGTAAAATATTTAAATATGGTTACCTCCTAGTCCTAAGCCACTAAATACGCTAATCAGTTACACTTTTTTCTTTCTTTCTCTATTTTGATATTGTTATAAAATAATTAAAGAACAAGAGAAATATTGCAGAGAAAAATACAGAGAGAACTCTTATTGAAGTTTGTGTTTATGATTGAGTTACTTGCTGTGATAATTAGTTTGTGTCTATGATTGAGTTACTTGTTGTGATAATTAGTTTGTTGGTCTAAAATAGGTGTACGAGTAAAGTGATATGGTGTGAAGTGCTTGAGAATTGACTACTATAACTGACTCGTATATGACATTGTACAATCCGAAAATCGTCTAAAATGCCCTTCTACGTTTTAAATTAGGATTGCATGTCTTCCGTTAGTGGATAAGGGTATACTGCGCCCATTTTTAGACGGCATGGACAAATAAGAGCCCAACTTTTAACGAAGGGCTTTGATGTCCTATTTAATATAGTAGATGGACATTTAGACCATTTTACGTAGCAAAAATTGTGAAAGTACTTCAATGGCTTCTCTTAATATTTTTGTTCGAATATATTTTCAAGTTTGTTATACCAGACTGTAAACACGTGATTTTTGACTCTCCCCGAGATTTTCTATATTTTTAGCGTAAAATATTTAGTTTAGTTTTAATATAGCTAGGGGGGTAAAATTTTCGCGAAACATCAAACAAAAATATACTGTATTTATCACATAGTTATACTTTCAGACAAATACCATTTGTACCTATATTTTAAATTTACGGCAAATCTTCATATAGTACAGAAACAAGAAATCGATTATTTTATAATGAAACAAGAGAGCAACAAATTCTTATTGTCTAGTTGGTTAGAGCACCCGCTTATTAATCGGAGGACTTGAGTTTGTCTCTTAATGAGAGCAATCTATTTTATTTTATTTTATTTTTTATTTTTGCATTTCGTCTTGGTTGTATCAGTTAAATACAGTCGATAAAAGTTATATCTTTTTTTATACACCCCTATATTTAGACTTGGTTGTATTCGTTGCATTGACAAATACAATTAATACATGTTATATTCGTTGCGCATTCGAATACAGGCGATACAAGTTGGTAACAATTGAAAAGTAGATGCGAATGATAATTAGGCGAACTAAACTTACATATGGTAATTATTCTCTAAACTATATTGCTTTATGAATATTTCTCATTGTTATTTGTGTTAGTGGTGTACAAAAACAATTGATAAATCATACCAAACCGATAATCCGAGTCAAACTGAAAAAATTTGATTGTGGTTTTGTTTGATTTGGTTTAGTATTAGAAAAAAAAAATCGATCAAAATTGGTTTGGTTTGATATAACTAAAAAAATTTAAATCGAAATCAAACGAACCCAATAGTACATTTATACAATTTCTAAAATATTTTAGATATATAAATATTTATTGTAATATAATTTATAAATCTTTCTTAAATGCTTTTACAGTTTTATCTTTGAATATATTATTTCAAGTTTGGACTTAATATTTTTGAATGGTAAATAAATTTTATAACCCATAAGTGTAGTAACTAAAACAAAATTCAAATTAGAACTACTGCTAAAAAATATACAATTCGATTCTAGGAATGATGACAGTGTTAGATATATATTGTTAGTTTTACATTGGTTTATAATGAAAATGCATAACTTAGTTTATCTTTTTCTTTAGTGTTTAGTTATGTAATTAATAGTATATATAAGCTATACTTCTTTTAGCATGACATATATAGTATTTTTTTATTATGTTAATTTTTACTATAGCTTATTAATTAGTACTGTTTGTTTTATGCAATTTTATTATCTTTGTTATTGAATATGTTATTATAATGTTGTGACTTATCTCATATAATTGTGTTATTTTATTAAAAAATATATTATATAGTTGAATCTTACTAGGACTAAAGAAATATTAGAAGCACATATTACATATTTTGTGCTATGAAGACTTTACTGAAAAATTTCGAAAACCCGAATCGGAAAAAAATCGAGATTGAAAGACCCGACTTAATTGGTTTGGTTTAATTTATAGATTTAAAAATCCTAAATCATTGATTTGATTTGATAATAAAAAATTCCGAACCAACTCGACCTATATACACCACTAATTTGTGTCATACGCTAATAAAAACTACTTGCCATTTTGAGATAGGAATGAAATATTCTAAGATATGGTAGCTGGAAATTACTTATTTGGACCAGATTTACGCGCCAAAGCAGTGACATATATTTTCGAATAGAATTCCCCACTTCCCCATAATTAAGTGATATGTATTCTTAGCTCAACATGGTTTAGTGTATGATCCGGATTCAAGTAATTTTTTCACATGTCTATGTCGAGGTGACGCTTGTGGGCACAAGGTAGACAAAGTGGAACAAATATGAGAGTTGGAGCTCAAAGCGGAATTTTCCAAAAGAGATGCAAACCCTGAATCTACTATTGACCCAAAACTTACTATAGGTCGTTATAACGTTCAACGTCGCCGTTAGACAAAACAACAGTAGACTACTAACTTAATTATTCATTTTATTATTCTTGAAATTATGATTTTTATGAGATAAAGATATCAATACATTAATATCGTAATTACATGCAATTCAAATAAAATATAAAGTAAACGTGTGTCGATGTAACGCAAACCATAAATTTTTTTTAGAACACACCAAAACCGGACGTTACAAGTGTACGAACATCTAGACATGATAAGGTAAATAATTAGGATGGAAACTCTGTGTGTTGCAGATTGTAGCATGGAAAGTAGCTCACCATATACGTGCCCAAATGACCACTAAATGAACCTGCCATATCCTGCACATTTAGTGCAAAAGTGCAACATAAGTACGTAATTCAACGCACATCCAGTAAGTATCTTGCCTAACCCCGAAGAGGTAGTGACGAGGGGTCGACATTGACACTTATTAGTGGTCCATTAAATCAAATATAATAAAGTAGATAAGTATGAAATATGGTAAGTAAACAATGAGTACAGATATGGGCAAACAATACGGTCTACAACTGAATAATGAACACAAACTCCTCAATTATTGAATACTACCTCAAATGGAATACATAATAGTCAATACCAAATCAATGGTCACCTATCATATCAGGAAACTTATGAGTACGGGGACTCCTTAAAGAAGTCCTACTTGATTTTGAACCGAGTAAGCTTACATTAATGGAGATTTCATGAGGTGCAAGCCTATGGTACTTGAAGCTTTACTTATGATATTCCTTTGTGAGAGAAAAGGCGAAACCTTTATTGCTCTAAAAATTAAGTGTTAATTCTTGAAGTGAGAAAAAAACAAATAGAGGGTAGAAAAGGAAGAATTTGGCGTCCACCATGGTTTACATGAAAGAACAATTTTCTTTGATGAGTGAAGCCAATTCTTGAAGCTCAAATGTCACACTAGAGTTACATGTAAGTTGCATATGTTTGAAAAATTTGTCACCGTGTTGAGAATGCATGAGTATTGTGGGTAATTGACGATCCTAACTGAGTATAAATAACTTATAAGCGACTTTTTAAAATGAAATTTCACTTAGGTAAGGTGAGAACTAATCTATTTGCTCGAGGACAAGCAATGACTTAAGTTAGAGGGAGTTGATAAGTGTGAATTTTAAACACTTATTTGTACCTACTTGCTTTAGTTTTTTAGTTCGAAAGTAGTAATTTGTTTTTGCATATAATGAAAATTTGTGAATTGCAAGCATGCTAGAGGATATGAGCTCAAATAAATCTAACGCAAAAAGGAGATGTACCAACTCAAATAGCCAAAGGGGAGAAGTGTAAGGAAAAAGAACTTATTCTAAGGTTGCAGATACAGGTGCGGCTCGCAGAAAGAATAGTGTGGCTGCAGACTAATCATTGAAGCATCTGAGGCTATTAGCAGAAGCCGCACACCACATTGTGCGGCCGCAAAAATTGCTCGCACTGACAAAATTGAAAGGATCAGAGAAGATGCAAAAGATCAAGCCTGGATCCTCCTTGATGAGCGATGCGCAACCAAATTGTGTGACCGCAGAATCTCCTGAAGTGCACTTTTGTCAGCGAATTTTAGAATGCTTTAAATAGATTTAGGGCAATTTTTGTACTGCAGCAACTAGTAATAGTTACAGTGAGCTATTTTGGAAAACTTGTGACTAAAATTAGAGAACTCTTTAATTTTAGTTTTATGTCAATTACTTCTTCTTTCAATTTTCTGTGTCTTTATTATGTAATTAGATTTTATCTAGGATTGCCAACCTAGCGCGTAAAACTTATGGTTATTTAATATTAATGCTTATTATTGATTGAGTGTAAGTTATTTACCCTTATTTATGCTTTATATCTAAAATTAATGGTTGCAAATATTGATTTATGCATATTTGACTTAGTCCTTATTTGAGAAAGATAAACCTAGTCTAGAAAAACTTGGCTAATAAGAAATTGAATTAGTTGACGTTTTTGACTAGTTTGATTAAATGATTTGAACTAGAGATAGGTAATCCTCTTGGGCTCATATCAATTGTTTAGATTATTGTACCCATTTTGCACGAGTTAAAACAAAATTCAACTTGTCGTTTCCTATTAATGATAAAATGAGTTGCCACATAATATTTAAAGTATACTATGCTACCTATTTAATTACCAAGGTTATTTATTTATTAGTCTGATAATCGGTGAGATTTTGGGTAAGGGTTCTTTTCCTTCTAAGGGGAAGATGTTAGGAACCCCTTATAATTTACCCGAGGTAGCTCCGTTTGATTTAGACTAGATTTAAAGGACTAGTTGTCTATACTCTGCTTAACTAGTGTTAGAGGTATGGCATAATATATCTGATTTATAACTTTATACTTGAAAAAATTATGTGTAGCTTTTAAAGGATATAGGTTTATAAAATCCTTGTATATGATTCTTGTATATATACGATTGCAAATTTTTTTGAAGTATGGTATATATTATTTGTGTTTATAAAACTTGTAAGATATGACCAAGTTATAAGCACTATGTTTTTAAATGAATATGGCTATTTCTGTAACTTCAATAAGGTATTGTAAAAGTGGGTCTAAGATATACCTTGGGTTTTAAACTTCATTTTTAGTTTGAAGAAATCGTTGGAAGCCTTTTTAACTGGGCAACGATGCTTGTTTAGGGAAACTCGATTTTTAGAAGGCCAATTCCTAATGAACATTTGATGACTTATCTTTGTTGTTAAGTTTTGAAATCCTGTTCGGACATACGGTTCCCGCGGAATATCAAGTTGGTGAGCCGTGTGATGGGAAACCTTGCCGCACGGTTCGGAGAGCACTGAATTAGAATGAGAGGTTTACCACCACATCATTGCATGCAAGGGGAGCTCGCTCGATTCGCAGATTGGTGAGTTCAAACCCAAGATCTCTCACATAATACTTGAAGCTAAGAACCACTAAATTACTAAGATGCTTTGTTGTAAATAGTGTCACTTTTAATGGTTTTATCTTGTATTTCCGTTTTACTTATTATTTTTATATATATAAATAGTAAGAAATTTTGGCGAAGCGGTGACACCGCTTGCCACCATGTAAATCCGCCCCTGCCTAGTTCCTTTTTGGTCCATTCCAAAAAGAATGAGCCCTTTGTAAATTTGGTAACAATTTTGCTTAAACTTGCAACTCTCTACCTTGTTTAACCAAAAATAATCTTTTTAGTCAAATCTAGAATTTAGAAGAATCGGGTTATAGATAATGGAAAAAAGCACATAAAGAAGAGAATTTCGAAGTACTCAAATGTCTAAGCTAGTAAATCAGAGTGTATTTCAATAGTAACTTGTGTGTCAATTGATTACATATTTCCCCTTTTATAGATATTTTTGGGAATCTTTAGGAATGACCGTTACATCTAAGTCATAATTAGGCAATTATGAATAATTAATGATATTAAATGCTACGTTACATAATTACATTGAATAAAATATTCCTTTACGATTCCAGCATTTATGACTCTTGGAATGCTATATTTCTACCTTCTTCTTTAGCCCGGTTCATTATTCTTCCCATTGCTCGTAGGTAATTGAACATAAATAGGTAGGGTGTTGCTGAACCTCTTATCTCATACCTTTTTTAACCTTCTGTCTCGTATCTCCCTTTTTTTTCCTTTTGTATCGTGCCTCTTTTTTTTTTTTCGAGCCAATCTATAATTCCTAGACCAATTATCACCTATTGTTTATGCCACGTGTCTTGACATGTCACCATCCATTTTTGCATACAAATTTCCTCAATAGATACCCTTAATGAAAAACTTTTATAATTACAAAAATACTGTGGGCCCCATTTGGACTTGTCTAGGACCACAAATTCTAAAAGTCTTTATTTTTTTTTTAAATTTCATGTCCAGTCAAACAGGTTCACATAAATAGGAACGGAGAAAGTACAATGTAACAGCTTTATAGATAAATTACAAGTTACAACTCAACTCTCGTTATAATTTGGTCAGTTAGTACGATGACTATTACAATTGTTTATAATGAAGGAAAATCGATTCTAGTTCACATTGAGTTTGTGATTTATTGAAAGTTTGCTAATGCCTACTTGTTTTTTTGGTGACTCCCAATTCCCAAACTCAACTACTTGGCCTAGTTAGTCCCTTCCCTACTCTGCAATTAGATTTCATAATTTACTTTTACCTGTTTTTACTATTCAATGACTAGAAAGACTTGCTCCTGGTCCAAGTTTATTACCGATAGATCTTGTAAGTATCACTAAAGATTATGGTGAAATAAATATCCATCTACCCTTAAGCATTAACCAGTAAGTATCGGGTTCGAGCTATGGGCATAAAAAAAATCCTGGTAAGGAGCTCTTCCTCTTTTAATGAATCTTACACGATGCGAATTCGAATTAGTCAGGATCTCAATACTGATATTAGACACCGAATGAGTAACCAAAAAAAAATATCTTGAAAGTCGATGTCTTTTGGGGTTTAGCCTTAATTATTTGTAGGTTTAATTTCTCATATTTGTGTAGTTTTTAGTAACTTGATCACTGAGTATGGAGTTGACTAGAAGACTAGGTGGAAAGTTAAATGCATGTTTCCCTTTTTTCGTAAAATTTTTTAGGATAATTTTCATTCAAATGAAGTGTCTTAAAATTGAATTATGCGGAAAAGGGAAAAAATGGAGAAGGAGACTGAATCAAAGCATCAAGCACTGCTATGGAATTCGTCAAATAAATGTGAATACAAGTTTGCTCTTAAGCTTTAAAGCTTATAGTTGAATAAAATACAATAAAACATTAATTTGGGTCAAGAATTCTTACAGTAGACAAAAACAAAAGACTTTTAATTTTAGGATTTGCTGCCTTTTTCCTTTTGAGAACCATCGAATCCATAAAATTCACTATATTGTCTTGTCTTTGACTATGAATGTGAATCGAGTGTTTTAGTCTTGAAACCACATTTGAAGTTTAACGACCCATTCAATTCCAAAATTTCACCTTTTCTTCCACTCTTAATCCACATATTAACAATTGCTTGTACGTGTATTCTTCGATGGGTGAAATTAAAAAATGGATTTTTTCCTATCTATACCATATAGCAAACTTTATTATCAAAAATGTTCACAAATTGCTATTTACCCGACCTGTTTACATATCCCTACAATTTATATACCAAACCAAATTATTGAGATTCTTCCCAAGAAAACGCGCGACATTGTGGAGAGAGGATCTGACGCGTCTCCTATCAGCATTTAATTCAAAATTCTGAAACGAAACAAAATCTTTAGCTGCGTAAATCTCTCATTCTCCAACGGAACGAGATCTCTCTTCTCACTCTCATCTACAATTCTAAAAATACGAAAGCTACAGAATCTCCAGCCATCAAATTGTAGAAATTCAAAAATTTTGGATACAGTTCTTCGTCGACAAAAAGTCTCGAATCTATATCTGTTCTTAGCATTTTTTTTCTCTAAACTACACGAAATCATGTCACTACCTTTTACTACGATAGAAATTGGAATAAATATGGAAGATATAGAGATTTTGAAGTTGATGTCATTGTGGTAGATGATAAAATAGAAAAAGTTGGACATTAGTATCTACATATAAATACATGACAATAACATAATAAAACTAAATTAAGAACCGCCTACCCACACCTATATCTACAAAAAAATAAAAACAGTTGTACATATAAGTCCAAAATGCATTATAACTGTAGTTAGAATGTAGTTATATATATCAGCAATAAAGGATACAATGAAATTACCTTTTACTACAATAGAACTACATTTAACTACAAATCAACTACAAACAAAAAAAACTACATTTATAAACTGTCTAAGAGTCATGGCTCCAATTAAACTACAAAATTGAGTTGCAAATTTAGAACCAGATCACATTTAACAAAAATACACTTGAACAATCAAAGAAGAACAATGTAACAGTTACATAATGTAACCTTCAAAAATGTAGTCTAATTGTATTTAAAATAAAGTTAAATGTAGCAGCTACACAAGTTGCAATAAAAAACCATAACTACACTTTACTGAGCACAACTATAAATCTACTACATTATAACTACAATTATAGGTGCTATGTAATCACAGTGCCAAATAAACCTACAAAATTGCGACAAACAATCTACAAAATTGAGACCAAATAATATTTTTCCAAAAAATACTTGAACACTAAAATAGCACTTGAAAACTATTTTTTTTCTACCAAAATCAATCTACAAAACAGTGCGGACAAATAAAAAATGTTTACCTTTATTGAATTTTTTTGAGGAACCAATTTTTGTGCTTTTTTTGAAGGTTTTTTCTTTGTTTGTTTTGACAATGAAGTGAGACAACTTGAGTTTTTTTTGTTTGTTTGTTTTAACTGTGGGGATGACCTGGTTCTTCTAGGAATTAACTGTGTGGATGAGAGAGAAACGGGTAAAAATATTAATTGGAAGATTTTGTCCCTAAATACAAGCCTACATTAAATGATAGTATAACTAAAGCCTTAATTTGAATTATGGTACATAAATTGAAAGTTGGTATGCTTAAATGTAATAAACACAAACCTTAAACATGAGAAGTAATAAGGTTTGCTATCTTCCACTCTTAATCCACATATTAACAATTGCTTGTACGTGTATTCTTCGATGCCACATATAGAGAAAAAGAAAGTTCAAAGGGTAGTCTTTGGTCAAGGAACCATCAAATTAATGGAGCTGTTACAACAATTAAAAAGTTAAGGAAATAGATGACGCAGGGCCAAAAAGTTGTCAATATTTTAAACCTAAATATTGAGATATGCTCATTCTTCCTATGTCTCTATTTACAAAGTGACAGTGACACCATCCTCCCCTCCACCATAACCACATGTTTAGTCCGTTTTAATTTTATATGAATTTGTTTGATTGAATACGGAATTTAAGAAAAAAATAAATACTTTTGGAATTTATGGTCCTAACATGTCCAAATGGGGGCCGGAGTATTTGTGTGGTTATAAAAAATTTAAGTTTAAGCTAAATTGTTACCAAATTTAGAAAGAGTTCATTCTTTTTGAAATGGACACAAAAAAGAAATATGTTCACGTAAGCTGGAATAGAGAGAATAAAACAAACTAAATATTCGAATCTAGCTGTAGATTATACCACAATATACTATTTTACTACTCCTGCTTGTTTAAAAGTAGATTTGTATCATTGAGATGCAAACAATGTAACATATATAAAATAACATTACATTGCCATCAGCCATTTTGGCAATTCATATTTCCATAATCATTCACCATTTATGTCACTCTATTTGACCTTTCAAACCAATATACACACACCATTCTTCTCAATTTGTCAAAATTAAAAGAAAAGCAGCAATGGACAGACTTGTTAAGCCTGATTTGGAGCAACTCCAACTCTGCTTTATCAAAGGGCAAAAGTCTTCTGCAACTTTTAAGTTAACCAATCTCATGCACACCATGTCTGTAGCCATTTGTCTCTCTACCACAAAACCTTCTGTTTTCTCCTTCTCACATCCCTTTTCTATTATTCCTCCACTCTCCACTGCTTCCTTCACTCTTCTAGTGACCATTTCTTGTGATCATCCTCCTCTTTCTACACCTTTGGACACCGTTATAGTTAAGTCGTCTATGCTTCCTACAGGTAAAGCCAGTCAAGATGATCTTCGCCGTCTCTTCTCAAGAACTGGACCACATATATTCAAAGATGCCAAGATTCCAATCTCCTTTGTTGGTCCACAAGTTGTGGAGTTTCTTCTTTCACCTAATTCTTCAGTTTCCTCCAACACTTCATTGGATGTCACTTTACTTCTCCCAAAAGCCCTATCCTTCTGTGGTGGATGTCAGCTTGATTCATTGCTTAAATCTGCTGCCAAGAATGGAAATTCTCACTGTATTTCTGCTTTAGTTGAAGCTGGTGCTGATGTAAATCGAAGGGATTCAGATGGGATATCTGCTATGTCACTGGCTATGAAATCTGGAAATCTTGATTCTATTCAGGTTCTGATTGAGTCCGGTTATACTATTGAAAACTCTGTCGATAGATTTCTGCATGATGCAGCAGCCACGGACCGCGTGGACTTGATGGAGATTCTTTGTTTGGGTTATGCTGATATAGATTTGAACTCAATTGATTCACAAGGTAGATCAGCCCTTCACATAGCAGCAATACATGGGCATGTTGAAGTGCTTCAGTTTCTTGTTTCAGTAGGGAGTGATCCATATATGTTAGACTCTCAAGGATGGACTCCTTTGCATTTTGCTGCTAACCAAGGTCATGTTGAAGCAGTTGATTTCTTACTAAATCATTCTAATTTTGCAAAATACGCTGTAACAAAACAAGGGAAGACTGCCTATGATCTTGCTATGGATAAGGGCCACTCCGAATTGTATGATATTTTACAATTGGGAGACACTTTGCAGAAGGCTGCAGGAAAAGGAGATGTTATTAAAATCAAGAAATGTATCGCTGAAAGGGCGAACGTGAATGGAAGAGATCAAAATGGTTGGACTCCTTTGCACAGAGCAGCTTTTAAGGGTAGAATTGAAGGGGTAAAGATATTAGTAAAGCATGGAGCTAAGGTTGATGTTGTTGATAATTGTGGATACACGCCGCTTCATCTTGCTATTGAGGCTGGACAAAAGGATGTGGCTATGTATTTAGTTGCTCAAGGTGCTAAGGCTAATTTGAAGAGTTTTAATGATAAAGGACTGGTTTCTTGTGATTTGGACTATGTCAAGAACCAGTTGTATCATGCAAAGCATGAAAGAGGTTAATTCATATTTTGTAAAGGCTGTTATATATTTTTTGGCTAATCCAAAAGTTTTGTAGACTTGTTGCAATTATGTACTGTTTTTGTAAAATTTAGAAACAACTAGACTAGTTGTGGATGACACTATTAAACTGAACACCTGGTAATAATACAAACATTCCAGGGATGATAATGATTTTCAAACTGATGAGAAGAATGGTGTATATGGCGTTGCAAACTCTAATAGAGTGAAATATGAGTTGCCAAAATGGATGATGGCGATGTGTTGTTATTTTTTGGTGTTTGAGTATTTTATGTTACATTGTTCTCATCTGAATGACACCAATACAATTATATAGTATGGTATAATCTACAGCTAAATTTGAATATTGAGATTATTTAAGGTGCGTTGTGGAGAGTAGGATGGTGTCAATGTCACTTTGGAATCAGAGGCACAGGAAGAATTAGCATACTTAATTTAACTTTAAAATATTGACAACTTTTTGGCCCTTGCGTCATCCCAACTAGTATTACTATTAGCAACAGGTTTCAATTCTTCTGATGGATCAACTACTCCATTGTTATAGGATCTTTGACCAGGTCGCACTCGAATATGACAAGTATCACATTAGAGGTGGTCGTGCACAAGTTAAGCTTGAACCTAAATTTCCCATCGGGAAGGCAAAAGAAACGCCCAATAGCCGAGGTCAGAAATAGTTTTGTTAAAGAAGCGATAACCCGACTACATGACATCGGTTCTATCCAAAAGGTAAAATATCCGGAATAGTTAGCTAATGAACTTGTAGTTCAAAGAAGAATAACATGTTTATAATGTGTGTAGATTATAAGAACTTAAATAAGGTGTGCCATGAAAACTCATTCCCATTGCTAAACATTGATCAAATGATTGATGCAACAGCCGAGCACGAGCTAATGAATTTCCTTTATGCCTATACCGGGTACAATAATGATCAAGATAAACACGGAGGATCAGAAAAAAATTTCTTTTATAATGAATTTCGGCACATATTGTTACAATGTGATGCCATTCAAGCTTAAAAACGTCGGAGCCACTTATTAAAGGATCGTTAATAAGATGTTTGAAAAATAAATTGGCAAAACAATGGAAGTATATAGCGATGAAATGTTGGTCATGTATTTGAATATATGTGATCATTTGAAACACCTCCAAAAAACCTTCGATATCTTGAGGAAGCATAACATGAAACTCAACCCGAAAAAATGTGCAGTCGGGGTAGGCTCCGGTAAGTTCTTAGGATTCTTGGCCTCACAGAGAGGGATCAAGGTAAATCCCAATAAAATCAAATCTATAGAAGACATCCTGGACCAGCTAACGAGCGTAAACGAAGTACAGAGGCTAACCAGAAGATTGGGCGCTTTAAGCAGGTTCATATCTTGATCTCGGAAAAATGTCACCACTTCTTATCACTTCTGAAAAAAGGAAGAATTTGAATGGACTCGAGAACGTTAGCAGGCCTTGAAAGATTTGAAACGAACCTATTAAGCCCTCCGCTACTATCAAAACTGGGGGAAGGTGAACAATTATTGATATATCTAGCAGTCTCGGAAGTAGCGGTAAGTGCCATTTTAGTAGGAGAGGACAAAGGTACGCAATTTCCTATCTATTCTTCACCTCGAAAAGCTGGACTTAGCTCTCGTAGAGCCTCTTGAAATCTTAGGTGTCACCTGATAATCGTTGTGACTACCATCCCCTTGAGGATTTTTCTTCAAAAGCCTGAGTATTCAAGCCGGTTGGCTAAATGGTCAGCCGAAATTAGCAAACTCAAAATTGAGTACAAGCCCAGGAGTGCAATCAAGTCACAAGTTTTAGCTAACTTCATGGACGGTTTCAATCCTAGGTTAATTCCCTTAGCTGGTAGAGAGGAAGTATTGGCGTCATAAATGACATCAGAAATTTGGACCTTATTTACTGATGAAATTTCCAATGTAAAAGGATATGGGCTCAAGGTAGTTTTAGTCACACCCTCAAGAGAAACCTTGAGGCACACCATTAATACAATTCCGTTAAATAATAATCAAGTCGGGTATGAGGCTTTGGTTGCAGGATTTGAATTGCCCCGGGTACTTGGCTCCGAGGACATCGAGCTGGTAGTAAATAAAGTATACAGTATTTTTGATACAAAGGAGGAATACGTGCAACAATATGTGAACAGGGTTCAAGTATTACTTGCATGATTTAGGGAATGGTTGATCATATACATTCTGAGAGAAGAGAACATGAAAGCAAATGCATTAGCTAATTTGGGGTCGCCCACGGAGATGAAAGGATCTTACTCTCGTTCTGTCGTTCAACTTCTACATTTGGTACTGGATGTAGTTGGTTATTGTAAAGTCAATACAACCAACCTAGTATAGGACTGGAGGAATGAGTTCCTCGAATATCTTGGGCATGGAAAATTTCACAAAGACCCAAAGGCGTCCAGGGAACTACGCACCAAAGTGGCTCGTTACTACCTCATTTATGGGAAACTATATAGGAGGTCGTACCAAGAACCATCTACATGATGTCTCGGAGCCTCGAAGGTAAATTACGTGATGAGAGAAGTCCATGAAAGAATTTGTCAGAACCATTCAGGTGCATATTTGTTGGTACTAAAGTTGGTTAGGGCAGGATACTATTGGCCCCGGATGAAAGAAGGCGCAAAGATATTCATTCAAAAATACGACAAATGTCAACACTATGCACAATTAATACACCAATCGATGGAACTCTTGCATTCGGTACTAGCACGATGGCCATTAATGAAATAGGGGATGTATATAGTTGGTCCACTGCCACTGGTCCCGGAAAGGTAAAATTCCTTTAGTTTTAACTGATTACTTCACTAAATGGGTTGAAGCAGTTCCTTACCAAATAATCGGTGACTGCGAAATGATCGACTTCCTATGGGACCACATAATCTGTCAATTTAGAATTCCAAAAGAAAATATTTCTTGCAATAACCGACCATATTTCATAGGTTCAAGAGTTACAAAATTTCTGGAAGAATTGAAAGTCAAGAGGACTATATCATCATCGTATCATCCGAGCGCCAACGGACAGGCAGAGTCAATCAATAAGCTGATTATCCAAAATATCAAAAAGAGGCTAGAAGCTGCTAAAGGCAAATGGCACGAAGAATAAAGCATGGGAGAAACACTTTTCCCTCTCGTATATGACGTGAAATCCCATTACCGGTGGAAGTAGGGGAACCTACATTACGGTTTCCCGAGCAAACAAAGAAGCAAACAATGAGGCATTGCTGGTGAAGCTGGATCTAGTTGATGAACACAAGATATTGGAACACGACATGATGGTGTCTCAAAATCAAATGATAGAAAGATGTTACAATCGGAGGGCCAATTTTTTCGCTACTTCAAAGTAGGAGACTTGGTTTAGAGGAAGATCACTTAGAGCACTCATGAATTCAACATTGGGAAACTAGGTCCAATATAGGAAGGTCCCTACCAGGTTTCAACTATCACTTGTAGCGGATCATATGAATTAGGAAATCAAGATAGAGTCAAATTTCCTAAAAAATTGGAATGTGACTCACTTCAAAAGGTATTACTGCTTATGGGCCCTATCAATACTGAAAGTCCCTTTGTCTTGTTTTTGTCCTGATTAAATTTTTCTGGTAAGGTTTTTAACGAGCATCATGGAAAATATACTACGAAAGGAGCATCATCGGCAAAGTTAAGACCTTAAAATGATAAGACATTGAAATGATAAACCGTTGTGGGATGGTTAAATAATCTTTGGCTCGATGGCAAGTTCCTAATATCAAAACTTGCCATCAAACCAAAGACTATTTAACTGTTCACAAGTTGTTTCCACCAATAAAGCAAGACTTTCAGTGTTCCAATTCGCATACTTCATATTTTAAATTGGGAGAAGAGCATATATATATAGAAACAAGAATACCAGAAAACCCAAAATTGCAAAAACTAGGAACAATAATGTCTCATGGGAATTGGAGACATTATGGCCTGCCCCATAGTAATAAGATGTACAAGTTAGCCACGTGTATTGGTAGTTTTTTTAGTAGAATACTTATGTACTTTTAAAGATAAATGGAATAAAATAAAGTCCTTTTATTTTTATCCCGTTTCTTGTCCAAACGATAAGTTAATTTTATCATTTGAAAGTTAACAAAAATTTTAAATGCTCTTGCCGGAATGAACGAAAGTTGTCCTCTTCGAAATTACCGTAAACATAAGAGGTTCCTCTCTTATGAAAATCTCATAGTAAAGGTTTGAATCTAGAAGGATTCATGCTCGGAATCAGAAGCATCAGATGAAAGATTCTCGAAGTTTTCACTAATGCAACGCAAAAAGAACGTATCTTGCACAACACTTAAGCAAAAATTGTCTTCATTTATAAAAATGCCAAACCCAATGAAATGTTTGGCATGGTTAAAAGTACAAAAAAAACATCAAAAGAAAAGAAGAAATAATGTAAGCATCTTTTCCATTAGGAGAGGGATGTGCACCCCCCTCCCCAGTGGGAGAGGGAGGATCAGCTACGGGTTTGGATCCTGGGCCTTCATCATCATTCTCTTCGATCTCATTCTCGGTACCCAAGTACTAGGAATCGAAGCTCGAAGAGTCGGTTGCAGCATACCGAGCATGAAGATTTTCTCGAGAAGTTAGCTCCAATTCTCAGGCCTTGACGATGCAATCAAGGATATTGACGATGCCCGCTTTGTCATGTTCCAAGGTTTTCCTCCTCATACGGTATATAGTATAAGTCTTTTCAAACACGAGGGAGTCCTCTTAGTAATGGAGCTTCACCCTAAGCCTGTAAACCTTTGCCTGAAGTCCATTTCTCTCGGATATCATGACACCGAGGCTAGAATAAAGATCACGAGTTATAAATAGATAAATCCGGTTTTACTCTGTGGTCTTATTAAATCTCTCTTCCATCCTGGTACTATTCTCCTTGGAAATATTGGCCTCCTTGGTTTTGGAGCTCAAGGTATCCTTCAAGTTATTTACTTGTCCTTGCAGGCAAACTCACGCTCGGTATCGGCAAGTATAGTATCTTGGAGCTTGGACTACTTAGACTTAGCCTCCTAGAGTTGCTCATGTAATGAAGTGACTTCTTGGCTATTGGCCTATCATCTCTTGTTCACTTTGCTACAATCGGGCCTCAAGCTTCCCACCTTAGTAACCTTTGACTCAAACACTGGGAGCCATGAAGAAAGTTGGTCCCTTTCAACCAACAGTTGATTCTGCTCGAAAGTAAGTCCTTGCTTATCGAGGATTAATTTCAACATGCCCTTGGAAGCAAGAAAGTTGGCATGTCAAAAGAAAATATATCAAAGTCAAAATTTGCAGTAGATAAATGGAAAGGAAATCATAAGAAAATAAGTATGGTACCACTGTCGTATTACACATGGCATTGTTCAACAAGAAATCCCTCGAAAGGAGGTGTACATTCTTATTATCTTTCTCTGAAGCCAGCGGCTTTAGGTAGTTCGCAAGCTCCACCGGCTTGGATAGCGGATAGCACTCCTTTGAAACAAATAGAGTATCACTCCTCATTCCTCGGGGATGTGGAGAAAGACTATGTGCACCACTTCGAGCGGCATAACACCTTCGTGACCTCCTCGGGGTCAGCCAAAACATCAACCTCTGGCAGGTGACAAAGTCCTACGAGTGTCCTGAATTAAGCAAAACATGGGGTTAATTGAATTACCCATGTTCATACAAAGACAAAAGGAAAAATGACTCAATTTACCATGATTTTTGCCCTTCCACCTATATTTGGAGGCCATTTCCTTCCACCGATAGAATTCTGGTGTTGTAATATCCAGAATCTTATAAACCCACTGGTCCAAGACTTAAACCCTTGGAGGGTCCCATCGGGTAGCTTAAATAATGGAAACAAAAAGGTCAATAATAATCGATCACGGTGTTTTTACAAAGGAAAGAGATGAATAAATCACAAACTTACCAAAACAGTTCCATGATTCAAGAAAAGGTGGAGTTGTGGGGTGGGTGATATCTCTGGTAGCGATGATGGCATCGATCCATTCATGCACGGTCATTGTCATCATCCACGCTGGTAGGAAGGGCGTGATGGCCATGTTTACTAAAATTTATTACTCCCCCGCATAAAATTTTAGGTGAATAGAGATTCATTGTGTGTGCAGGGTTCGAGTTTTCCAAGTCTCCGTGCACAACTAGTGTAGGCAAGCCACCATTAGCCATATTGATAGGCCTACTTGTGCAAAGTAGAATTAGTGTCTATGGAAAAACTCTAAAATCACGGGGTCGATCCATTCATTCGTCCCCAAGGAAAACATAGCCAAGGTGAAGGGATACATATAGACATACATAAAACCCTCCTTGATAAAGGCAACTTGATCTATCATATCCGGAGCGAGGATGTTGAGATCAGAGCAGTTGTAGTCCTCCTTCACTGCAGGTATACTAGAAAGAAAAATGGAGGAGGGGTACCTACTAATGGCCCAAGTACATGAGACGCGGATAACTTTCTCTTGGAAGTCATTGACGGTACTAAGGTATTTGGGTATGATGGTGTTTACGGCAGGAGGATCCAATGTCAGCTTCTTTGTCTTTGCTTCTCTTCGGGCCTCCACACAAGAGAAGACCAAAATTTGTAAAATGTGCATTAGAAGAAGCCATGGTAGTAAGAAGACAATAAAATTTTCAGAAACATTTGAGAAGATGAAAGTTTTTTAAGCAGGAAGAGATTGAGTGCAGATAAGACAATAAACTTAAAAAAAAATTGGAAGTGAAAGAGGTAAAATGATGAGTAGAAGTAAAGATATAGAAGGCAAAAATCGTGATCATAATTACCTCGAGAACCAGCGAAAATATTACTGAATTATGAGGCAACACATATTTAGGGAATTAAATGCGAGAAGACGGACGCCCTTTCAAGCATCAAGGTCTGTTCAGAAGATTTCCCGCCAAAAAAGGAACTTCACCAACTTCCATGTGACATAAAGATATACCACCGAAAAACAGGGGGACTATCTGTATCGGGTAAAATTGGTTTATGATAAATTCTCGAATAATATCATGACACGTGTAACCGAAGACATGTAAAAGTTGAATCAAGTAACAACCATTATCGGGAATAGCTGCTGCAATTGACATCGGATAAATCTCGAAACGAGCGTGGTCAACGGAAGCAAGTTGAATATTTGTCATCAGATAACATTCAATGAAGAATATTATCTTACTTTAAATGGCAAGCTGTTGTAAAGAATATTTGCATTCATTGTCAACCATTACACGTTCATCAATGACTCTTTTATTATTATTTAAGTGGGGTTTACTTCTAGGATCTTATTTTCCTAGTAATAACTATAAAAAGCAGGCTCAACACCGACTATTAGACATGAAATTCTTGGTAAAACATATATTGTATTCCATTTTCGCTCTCAATTAAACTATTTTATTCACTCTTTTACAATGTTCTCATTCTTGTTCTAGGAGACGCTGTTCTCGGAGCCAGGCTTGTCATCTTCTTCAATTTTAATCGCTAAGTCTTATTTTTAATCTTATTTCATTATCATTTTTGGATCAAATCAATTCGTTTGTCTATAAACGACGTACTCCCTTTGTTCTAGTTTATGTGAACTTATTTTCCTTTTAGTCAATTCCAAAAAGAATAACCCATTTCTAAATTTGGTAACAATTTAGTTTAAACTTATAATTTTACCCTTAATGAGAATCTTTTATAATCACATAAATATTATGGGTCCCTATTTGATTTGTTTAGGACCCTCAAATTCTAAAAAAAATTATTTTTTCTTAAATTCCGTACCAATTATACAAGTTCACATAAATTAAAATGAAGTGAGTACTAAATTTAACTGTACAGTTTAAGGGGTAAACAACTACACTCTTTGAAAATAAATTTCTGAAAGCAGAAAGTCATTGTAATACAGAGTATGTGTTCTACAAACAGAAACAAAATTAGCAAGCAAAAATGGGATTCAGCCGATTTTGTTGATCTTTGTGAATGCCAATAAAAAATAGATTTTGGATCTAATAACTCATCCCAAAATAGCTCAAGGAGTACGGATTACTCAAGATTTTACAAAAGAGCGCAATTTGGGAATCTAACACCCTTCGCACAATCAGGCGAAGTGTGACCAATATAAGATAAGGGTTCATCATCGAGTAAACAATAGATTTGGATGATCTAAGAAGAAGGCAAGCCTCGCGACGCCATCGTCGCTCGCTCAGCTCGACTTCGAATTAATTTTTTTGGATAAAATTCTTTTCAAATATTTAATTAATTAATTTAATTAATTCATGACCCGCGACCCGGTCCAGTACGGCCCATTTTTCTTTTCCAGATTATTTTGAATCCGTTTTATATTTCCCGCAATATTTTGAACAGCCATGACTGTTCTAAAATAGTGTCACATTGTTCCAACAGCTATGGATATTCTGAAAGGATGCAAACCTTTTTAGAAATAGCACCTAAATTGTCTATAAATATACCTTCAAATCCCAGAATATTTACTTACAAAATTTTCTAAATCTTCTTCTTCTTCTTCTGCACAAAAATTCTAGTGTGTATTGCAGCCTTCGATTGGTTCGTTGTTCATTGGCATTCTTGGTACCAACTCTCCGATGAGTTAAATCGTTCTATTATTGGAGAATATATTCCAGAACTTCGGGTACTTGAGGGGAATAATTTTCTTCAGAACACACTGTGCATTCAGTGGGCTCGATTTGTTCCTATACCATTTTCAGAATTTATTTTGAAGAACTTCAAATACTATTTTTGGAATTTAATTTATACCAACTTTCTGTTTTTATTTTCAGAAAGATCATTAGTTTATTTATTTACAGCAGTATAAATGTATAACAATCTTAAGAAAATTATTTTTATTATATTCTGTATTCTGTCTGAATTTTACTATTCTGATTTGACGATATAAAAACTTCACCAGGGTATTGAAATTCAGAAAATAATTTGAAGAATATCAAAACTTCATCGTTTTTTGTGTAAAATAGTATATAAAACCCTTTGTTATTTTTACGTACTGTTTATTTATTATAATATTATTTACTGTTTTGGTTTTGCCATTAATTGATTTCCTCTGTTGTTGACAATAAGAAATGCCAAATGAAAATTGAAATCCTTCTGCGACTGTAGGTGTAATGATGATAACCTCGTCAAGCCGCACTGTTGTTCCTCCGGCTGAGAAATCGGAGAAATATTTTGGAACCAACTTCAAAGGATGGTAGAAAAGGATGTTCTTCTGGCTTACCACACTTGGTATGAAGAAAATTACTAGTGAAGAGCCTCCAGTGCATGCTGTGGACATGCCAGATGAAAAGTTCATGGTTGTTGAGGCCAGGAAGCAGGCAGATTTTCTTTGCAAAGGCTATATTTTAAGTGCTTTAGATGGTGACTTGTACAGTGCATTGAATACTTCGAAAGAATTATGGAACACACTTGAGAAGAAGTACAAGACAGAAGATGCATGCTTAAAGAAGTTCGTGGTTGCCAAGTTTCTAGACTATAAAATGACAGACATCAAAACTGTGGGAAACCAAGTTCATGAGCTTTAACTTGTTTTCAACGACCTTATTGCTGAAGGTATGGTCGTAAATGAAGCACTTCAAGTGGTTGATTTGATTGAAAAATTGCCTCATTCGTGGAGAGATTTCAAGAACTATCTTGAGCACAAGCGCAACGAAATGAAGTTGGAAGATCTTGTGATACGTCTAAAGATCAAGGAAGAAAACGAAACAGCCGAGAAGAAGTCTTTTGAAAATTCAACGATCAAGGGAGCTAATATCATTTAGAAGACTGCTCCAAAAATTAAGAAGAGGAAGAGGTCTTCTGGACAAACTAAGGAGCAGAACAAAAATAAATTCAAGGGCAACTGCTACAATTGTGAAAAAATTGGTCACAAAAGTCATGATTGTCGTCTCTCGAAAAAGAATAATAAGAAAGGACAAGCCAACATAGTAGAGAAGAATAATAACATTGATGATATTTGCGCAACGCTTTCGGAATGCAACCTAGTTGGAAATCCGAATGAGTGGTAGATTGACTCTAGAGCCACTAGGCATGTTTGTGCTATCAAAAAAGTATTTGCGGCTTATTCTTCTATTGGTTCCGAAGAAGAAATTTTCATGGGAAATAATGCAAGAACCAAGATTGATGGTTATGGGAAGATATTCCTGAAGATGACTTCCGGCAAGGTGTTAACGCTCAACAACATTCTTCAAGTTCCTACTATTATGAAGAATTTAGTTTCTACTTCTTTACTTATAAAGAATGGATTCAAATGTGTATTTGTTTCAGATAAAGTTGTTGTAAGAAAGAACAAAATGTATGTTGGAAAAGGCTACCTCACGGAGGGCCTTTTCAAACTCAATATAATGGTTGTTGACAGTATGAATAAAATTTCAGCTTCTTTTAATTTATTGGAGTCAAATGATTTATGGCATATTCGTTTAGGACACTTCAGTTATAAAACCTTGCGGAAGTTAATCAATTTAGAAGTATTGCCAAAATTCGAGTGTAAATCGAAATATCAAATATGTGTTGAATCTAAGTTTGTAAAATATCCTTATAAGTCTGTTGAAAAGAATTCAAATCCTTTAGACTTAATTCATACTAACATTAGCGATATTGTTAAGGGTCTGATTTGCCCTTTTACTATTATAAATAGGCCTTATTTATCCTCCGTTTGAGTTTCTTATCAAAAATATCCATATTGTTATACTTTAGGTTTAAATTTACCATTCATTTGTTAAATATGGTTAAATATACCCTACCAATTTTTAATGGATACGTGGCAGCATGTCATTAGATTTAATCCAATTATTAAAAAAAATTTAAAGCAGTTTTATTAAAAACTGGAAATAATTTTAAAATAGAAAAATGTTTTTCATAAATATTTTTATTTTTTAAAAACTAAAAAAAATATTTTGTTAAAATATTATTGTTTTTGATTTTCTTTTTCAATTTTTAAAGCATTTCGTTTTATTTCGTTTTTCAGTTTTTTTTTAAAAGTAAAAGTATTTTTATTTATTTAAAAAATAAAATGAAGAAAAAAAATTCGAAAAAAGTATCTTCTATGTAGTTTTTTTTTTCTACGTTAGAAGTACCTAAAGATACTTTTTTTCAAAAAAAAAATTCTTCATTTTAGCATTTTTTCTATGTTAAAAATATCTTTAAAACTAATGCATAGAAAACAAATAAAATGAAGAAAAAAAATTTAAAAAGGTATCTTTAGTTACTTCTAACATAGAAAAAAACTAACATAGAAGTAACATTTTTTGAATTTTTTTTCTTATTTTATTTTTTAAATAAACAAATATACTTTTACTTTTAAAAATTAAAAAATGAAATAAAACGAAATGCTTTAAAAACTGAAAAAAAATAAAAAAAATCAAAAACGAAGAATAAAAGGAAAATACTTTATTAAAAGTATTTTTTTCTATTTTTATAATTGTTTTCCAGTTTTTAATAAAAATGCTTTAAATCATGTCCAATGACATGCTGCCACGTGTCCATTAAAAACTTGTAAGGTATATTTAACGGGTGAAGGGTAAATTTAAACCAAAAGTATAACAGTAGGGATATTTTTGATAAGAAACTCAAACGGAGGATAAATAAGGCCTATTTATAATAGTAGAAGGACAAATCTGACCCTTAGTCGCTATCACTATTCACCATCTCCAGGTGGAAAAAAGTATTTTATTACTTTTATTGACGATTGCACTAGATATTGTTACGTTTTTTGCTTAATAGTAAGGATGAAGCAATTGAAGCATTTAAGCAATACAAGAATGAAGTAGAAAATCAATTTAATAAAAAGATCAAAATGATTAGAAGTGATCGAGGTGGAGAATATGAATCTCCGTTTGCAGAAATATATTTGGAATATGGAATTATCCATCAAACTACTGCACCTTACACACCTTAATCCAACGGAATTGTGGAAAGGAAAAACCGAAAATTAAAAAAATGATGAATATTTTATTAATAAGTTCTGGATTATCATAGAGTTTGTGGGGGAAGCTATCCTTACAGCTAACCGAATACTCAACATAGTACCCCATAGCAAAACGCAATCTATTCCATATGAAAAATGGAAAGGAAGAAAATCCAACTTGAAATATTTCAAAGTGTGGGGGTGTCTAGCAAAGGTACAGTTGTTCCTTTACCTAAGGTTAAAATCAAACCAAAAATAGTAGATTGTGTTTTCATTGGATATGCTACAAATAGTAAAGCATGTCGAATTTTGGTTCATAAATCTGATAATCCCGAGATTCGTGTTAATACGTTAATGGAATAAGATAATGCTGAATTCTTTGAAAGCATCTATCCGTATAAAACTGAAAGCGAGTCGTTAAGTGAAAGACCTAAACGACCTCGGGAAGAACCAAAGAAAAATACTCCAAGTATTGAAGATCCAAGGCGTAGCAAAGGTCAAAAACGTCTGCTTCCTTTGGACCAGATTTTGTGACATTCTTGCTTGAAAATGAGCCTCAAACTTTTAAAGCAGTTATGTCGTCTTCTGATTCATCATTTTGGAAAGAGGCAGTCAATAGTGAGATTCAATCAATTTTGGATAACCATACATGAGAATTGGTTGATCTTCCTCCAGGAAATAAGCCTTAGGTTCGAAATGGATCTTTAAACAAAAAATTAAAGTTGATGGCACTATTGATAAATATAAGGCAAGACTTGTTGTCAAAGGTTATAGACAAAAGGAATGCCTTGATTACTTTGACATTTACTCGCCCGTAACGAGGATAACATCTATTAGGGTGTTAGTGGCACCGACGGCCATGTATAGTCTTGAAATCCATCAAATGGATGTTAAAAAAGTTTTTGCTGAATGGAGAATTGGAGGAAGAAATTTACATGGAACAACCAGAGGGTTTGTGGTTCCTGGTAAAGAAATGAAAGTGTGCAAACTTGTTAAGTCACTTTATGGACTTAAACAAGCACCCAAATAATAGCCTGCAAAATTTGACCAAACAATGCTGGCAAATGGATTTAAAATCAACGAGTGTGATAAATGTGTTTACATTAAATATACCCCATGTCATGAATTCATTGTTTGTTTATATGTTGATGACATGTTTATGATAAGCAAAAGTATGGCGGATATAAATGCTACAAAGCGCATGTTGGCTAGCAAATTCGACATGAAAGACTTAGGAGTTGCTGATGTGATCTTAGTAATCAAAATTCTCAAGACTTCACAAGGTCTAGCATTATCATAGTCTCACTACATTGGAAAGGTACTTGACAAGTTCAAGTAACAGAATTTCAAAATTGCCAAGACTCCAATTGACGTGAGTTATGCACTTCAAAAAAATGAAGGTGAAAGTGACTCCTAACTAGACTATGCAAGAGTATTGGGAAGTTTGATGTATATCATGAATTGCACGCGACCAGATATAGCATGTGCTATTAGAAAACACAGTCGTTTACAAGTAATCCCAATCACATATATTAGATGGCAATGAAATAGAGTTTTGGGGTATCTAAAACATACCAAAAATTATGCTTTGCATTACAACAAATATCCTTCTATGGCCGAGGGATATAGTGATACAAATTGGATCACCGGCCATCTGAAGTTAAATCCACGAATGAATATGTTTTCATAATTGCGGTGGAACAGTATCTTGGAAATCATCCAAACAAACATGCATCGTCCATTCTACAATGGAATCTAAATTCATAGCTTTAGATAAGGCTAGTGAAGAAGTTGAATGGCTCCAAAATTTCTTGGAAGATATTTTATTTTGACCCAAACCTTTGGCGCCTATTTGTATACATTGTGATAGTTAAGCGTCAATAGGTAGGGTAGGGAGCGTTATATATAACGGAAAATCTCGTCATATTCGAGAAACCTGCTTAGACAACTACTCTCTAGTGGTATTATCACAATTGATTACATAAGTTAAGAGATAATGTGTCGGATCCACTTACAAAAGGCCTATCTAGAGAGATTGTTGAAAGATCATCAAAGGGTATGGGGTTAAAGTCCTAGGACAAGTCATCATGGAGGTAACTCAACCTAGTTGACTAGAGATACCAAGAGTTAGGTTCAAAGAGATCAAACAAAGTTATGAATGACAGTTCAACATTATCAAATAACTCAACCCATTGTCGTAGTGAAGACAATGTTAAAATATGAGGTAGAGCATTAAGGCTTTAAAAACTGAAAAAAAATAAAAAAAATCAAAAACGAAGAATAAAAGGATATGACCAGATAGTGTTTTTTTAGGATTACACGTTTAGGAATAACTTATGTGAGTATGAAGTGTAAGCCGCTTCAAGGAGAATAAAAGTAAAGGCCCATTCTCTAAGCACTCATGAAACCAGGCGGTGTTTATGGCTGAAACGAACACAACCGTGAGATCCACATATGGTTAAGGATTTATTGTGTGACTTATGTTGTGTAGGTATATAACAAAGCTTGACGGTTCAAATATATCAAATCTACCGATTGACCGAGTATATCCGATATAAGTTCACTACGAAAAGTTCAAAGAGAAACCTACTTATCGAAATGCAATTCATTCTTGCATGTAAAATACACACACGCCCCTGCATTCCTTTAAGTTTATAGCTTCCACATTCATGTGGGGGATTGTTGGATTTTGTTTAATAACAAAACAAGGGTGAATGAAAAATAGTGGGAAAAGAAATAGAGGGAAGTGAAATTTGAATGGGTTCACTATTGCACCTTGTCCCTCATTGGTAGAAGGAAAGAAAATCTTTGTGTATATAAAAAGAAGCTCATCTTTTAGCTGTTAAAGAGCTAAGAAGAAGCAAGCCTCGCGCCGTCGCCGTCGCTCGCTCGGCTCGGCTTTTGCTTTGGCTTCGGCTTCGAATTTGGATTTTGTCAAAGATCGATTGATTGATTAATCTTTTTGGACAAAAAAATTTCAAATATTTAATTAATTAATTAATTGATCCATGACCCGCGACCTGGTCTGGTCCGGCCAATTTTTTTTTCTCGAATTATTTTAACTCCGTTTTATATTTCCCGTAATATTTTGAACAGCCATGGCTGTTCTAAAACAGTGTCACACATGTTCCAACAGCTATGACTGTTTGTAAGGTTGCAAACGTTTTTAGAAACAACACTTAAATTGGCTATAAATACACCTTCAAATCTCAGAATTTACTTACAAAATTTTCTGAATCTTTTTCTTCTTCTGTACAAAAATTCAATGTGTTTTGCAGCCTTCGAATGGTTCACTGTTCATCGTCGTTCTTGGTACCAACAGTCCGATGAGTTAAATCATTCTATGCTGGGAGGATATATATCAAGGCTCCGTTCAAATGGATTCATTAGACTAGTAAAATATAACATTGATTATGGTAATGTTTCTTCAGCTAGTGGGGTGGTTCATACAGTCTGGAGCAATTGTGGGAATCTTGGGAAGCATATATATCATACTCATACTACAAATTCAGTGGGAGTAAACGACAAATGATAACTTTTTGATGACCAAATAAATAATCAATTCCACAACCATCAATTAATCAATAGGGATGCAGTCATGCAGATTGAAGGAGCTCAATCTTGATCATGTAAGCTTGATTTAACAGCTCAACTAATAATAGCATGCAGAGCAACTTCCTGGACGGCAATAATGAATTCTTTTTAAGTATGTCTTCGTCTCTTACGTATCGTTTTATGAATGAGACGAAATGCCACTTTTTATGTTTAGCGACATTTTCTTGTTCCTCTTTCATCAACATTTATTTAAGGAAAAAAACCAGTATTCATTTATTTAGAAGGGGGGGCTGATGTAAGAAGAAGGGATCGCGAGATAATTATATTTAATGGTTTGACTTATCGGTTATCAGATTATAAAAATCGTAATCCGCTAGACATCCAATAAGATGACGGGTGGACTGGTATCGGATTAATAATTATCGGGCGGTTAATATGCGATTTATCGGCTAAGCCAAATAGGATATTTTTTTAAAATCAATACCAAATGGTCAAATGCATAGTTCAAACAGCTCAGCAAAGTGAGAATAGTATCATCAACAGACACAGAGAAACAAGATGAAAAGAGGACAACACAACTTCAGTACATACTGGAATAGGAATATATTCATAATTGGACAGTTGCAATAGTATAAACTTCTCTACGTACTGAAATAGTGTGTCCAAAATTTAAGAAAAATCTTTCAGTTTGTTACAAATTTATATACTGTACAATGTAAAGTACTTCTTATGTTAAGGAAACTATCTTTTACTTGTATTTTTATACAATATTAGATGGAGATACCTTAAGTGATGTGGCAGTAGCTAGAAATTAATTTCACTAATAACGTTTAAGATTTAATTTATTATATAAAAAATTCATAATTTTCCCTTTCAACTTACTGTTCACCATAAGCCATACACGACAGCAAAGCGAACATTACCAAATCTGGGTGCAAAAATCTGTTCATGTCTATATTAGCTACGAACAAACGTCAATTATATTGAGAATTACAAGGAATTTAGCCATTTAGATTTTAATAATATTTTATATACATAGGGGTAAAAGTATGAATATAAAAATTTGTTAACGGTTTATCCGATAAGAAAATTGAGTAACCACTCCCAAATTGTTAAGTCATTAATTATAAAATCTCAATCCATTCACTACCCATTACCCCGATAATCCGATACCAATAAGCCAATTGGCCATCGATTCGGTTCGGATTGGTTCGGCTAACGGTTTCGGTTCGATTTTTAATAGCCCTAGGCGTGGTGGAATTCTCAATTACGATGCAGTGTCGTCATCCTTGTTGAACTCATTATGTTTCACCAGTGTTATGGTCTTCTTGATTTGACTTCGGGGCATGGTGTTGTAAAATGGAGCCTGAGAAGCGGGTGTTAGATATGGCGGTGTATGTTGGCTTCGAGTCTAATTGGCACTTATAGTGTTGATGGCACAGGGGAGATAATATATGGAGTCTCAAATTTGGTGGCAATTTACCCGTTTGAGTGTTACAAAAATGATTATGATTTGAGGCAGTACTTTGGAAGGATAGGAAAATTGAAGGACATGGTAAGAGGTGTCTCGCGGAGGTTGAATTGCTAATAGGCCGAGTATGAAATAGTGGCTGAGAATTTTTCGTAAGGAGATAGGTTTATCGATGTGGGAGTGGCGGAGTAGCGTATGGATTATGTGGTAGGATAGCCACGTAATTTGAGGGACTTTAGAGCGATTTGGAATAATGGTGGAAAGTGACTAGGTCTACGAATTTTATTTGGGATGGTGGCTACTGTACTAAGAAAAATTAAATATAGTAGAGAGGAGTTTGCTTGAAATGAAGAGGGGTGTGAAAGTTAGTCTTTATGTGTCATATTCAAGTTATGGCTTTTCGATGCATTAGACCGCGTCATACGAGATCTTGGTCAGTGTCTGAGGTGGCTTATTGCCTCAGTAGCTTGTACTCAGGTTTTTGGACCTGAAATCAGTGCGATCTGATTTATATAAGGTATATTAAAGGACAAATATCATATTTAGTTCACAATGAGGTAACGGTCCTTGTTAGTGGGAGAGACTCTATAATTTGGTGATTTGGCAAGTGGTTGTGAGTTTTTACACTTCACTTCCATCGCGGCGGTATTATGAGAGTTGAAGTCTATTGCGGGCACCAGATTCGTGAAATTGCAGCTATTATTGTTGGATAATGTTATGGTCAAACGACTTATGTGGTGCAGGGTGTCATTTCAGCGGAGGGGCATGATCGTGTTTGTTATGACATGTGGTGATTGATACCATGTTAATATGTTAGAATCGGGACTCGTGGAGAATCATGGATGTTGGAATTTTGTTCTAAAGCTTGTTAGCTAAGGTTATAGGGAGAATCTTCAATCTGGTTCGAGCTTATGTGCTCACATAGGTAGTGGTGGCACATGTAGGTACCCGGGGTGCTGAACATTAATTCTGGGGAAACTCCGGAGCAGTTCTTAGGGTGAGAAGGAAAAATAAAAAGTAAGCCACAAACATCCACCATCTTTTCTAAGTTCTTACGAACTCTTTATTATATTTGTGTAAAACATGACCAAAAGCAGGGCCAAGTTGTTGCTGAATTTAAATAGAACCAGATCCACAAGCCACAAGGAGTGCCAGAACTGATGGTAGGATCTATAGTTTTTCCGGCTTTTATGTTAGCTTGTATCCATAAAGATTTGTGAATTTTTTTTTAAATTTTTTTGCCTAAAAATGTGAAAATCCACGGTTAAAATAAATAATCATTGCATCAAAAGAAGAAATAAAAAGAGTGTACAATATAATGCAAGTGATCCGTTCTATTTTTCACAATTGTACACTCTTTTTATTTCGTTTTTTTTACGAGATGACTATTTATTTTAACTGTGTATTTTTACTCTTTTAGGTCAAATATGTACAAAAATTATTTTTAGAGCACAATAATTTAGAACTATATAAAAAATTATGGCCAATATAATTAGTTTCAAACTATGTATTTTTTATAACTTTTAGATGCCTTGACTATTTATTTTAATTGTATAAATCTTTATATTCGAGTCAAATTCAGAAAACGATTAACTAAAACTTTATTATTTTTGGCCAAGTAAAAATATTTAACCTAAATAATGTAGTTCTATTCAAGTTTTATTATAAATTCTATTCATAAAAAATTATCTAAAAATAATATTCTTAAAAAGGTAAAAATATATTTTATTTTTTTAAGAAAATACCCCAAATATAGAATAATCCACGTGGCAGGCGAGTGTACCCATACCTTTTGCCATATCAGTGTTTAGGGGGGTAATGACTCTCAAAAGAATAAGTTGAGGAAGTAATTAAGATCAGACATAATTCGAGGAAGATTCTAATAATCTGAGCCAAGTTAGGGGTAGTTTGAGGCATTTTTTAGTTATGTACATTTTTCCTTCTCTAAAGCATATTATCTAGGCATTCAAGAGGATTGGTAAATAGAATTGTACATTTAATTTGGATATCTATATTTTAGAGATATTATAGGGTTTGCTATTTGGTGGCTAAGTCACTTTTTCCTATAAATAGAAAGGTTTTATTACAATGTAATTTATCCCAAATCAATAAAAAATTCTTTCTACTTTTCTATGTAATACACTTCTTTTTCTTTTAATATTTTATAATACTTTTAAAGAGAACATAATTCTTAATTCAAATTATAGTATCATCAGCTTGAACTATAGTTGTTATCTAACCGTCGCCTCCAATTAATTTTCCCACTTCCTTTTAATTGTAGAACGGAAAAGAGCCTAAAATGCCCTTGAACTATCCGTTTTGGTACAATAATGCCCTCCATCCACCTATTGGGCCAAATATACCCTTCCGTTAATATTTTTGGCTCACAAATGCCCCTTGAATTAACGGAGGGACACGTGTCATCGTCCTATTGCCACATTCTAAATATTTCTTAATTAATTAAAAAGACTCATTATTCATACCTAAAAAATAATTTTCTAAAGCAATTTTTCTAAAAAAAAAAATTTTACTAAAAACTTAAGAAAAAAAGATTTTTTTTTCTTCAGTTTTTACAAAAAAATAGATTTTTTTACTAAAACAATGTTTTTATAAAAATAAAAATTAAATCTAAAAAGCAATTTTCTAAAACAATATTTTTGTAAAAACTGGAAAAAAAGTAGATGTTTTTTTGCTAAAACTGAAAAAATAAAAAAAAGAACAAGTTTTTAGAAAAATATTTCTTTAAAAAACTGGAAAAAAAATATTTTTAAAGAAATCCAGTTTTTAAATAAATATTTTTTTTAAAACTGGATTTTTTTAATTGATTAAGTGTGACACTTATTATGAAATTGTTAAAATTCAAAGGCCGGTGCTGGTGTGTTTGGTACGGCATATCACATTTTTCAGAAAATATTTTTGCAGAATAAATTATTTTTTGAAAAATAAAAAAAGTTCATGATAATGTTCTTTAATTTATTACTTGGTTTGTGAGTAAGTTCATGATAACGTTCTTGAGTACCTTACCGCTGAGTTGTTGGAACTTGCTGGGAATGCTGCGAGAGATAATAAAAAGAACAGGATTGTTCCTAGGCATATACAGCTAGCTGTGAGAAACGATGAGGAATTGAGCAGGTTGTTGGGATCTGCTACCGTTGCTAATGGTGGTGTTCTGCCCAATATTCACCAGAATTTGCTTCCTAAGAAGATTGGTAAAGGGAATGCTGAAGTGGGTTCCGCTTCATTGGAATTTTAGATCTCTATGAGCTGTGTTAGGTGATTGGGTAGTGAATTTGAGTTTTGGGGTAAATTAGTAGGATTTGTCCATTAAGTGTTCTATATGAATGGCAAGTTTCTTCATCCTATTGCGTTGAAGAAATGAGAGAAGAAAAAAATCAATGAATTTTTTATAATTGCTAGATTTCTAATTTCTCTTGCTTCTGTTTTAACCTTGATCATAATTATTGGCAAAGCAAATTTAAAGAATCTACATATCAAAACGGTACAGCCACGAAAGTTGAAATATACATGAATCAGACAATATATATTGCGTCAATGGAGTTTCTTATTAGCGTTTTGACCATCTTTAAGGGCATCTTATTGCCTAAAATAAGACCCATTTCTTTAACTGAATTGTGTTGCACTAATCTCCATAAAATTACACAACAAGCAACATGGTGTGACTCTTTGATGTAAATTGTTTGAAGTATTTTCAACAATTTAAATGGAAGCCAAATAGTTTAAGCAGTACTAATATTTCGTAATCCTAATTCCTAGATTTTATCTGGGTTTTTTTTTTGTTGGTTAATGATTTTAGTACCTTTGAGATGACAATTCATTCTGAAGTCTATAACTAGTGGTATCAAATATTAGATCTATCTATGTTTATATTGTGGTAACGAATCTCGAATTTTTTTTTAAAGATCTAACTACTAAGCATGTATACTAGTTATACAATTAAGAATTATCCACCAAAAACAATACGAGTTAAGCTAAACACTTTTCCTAATAGAACTACTGCAGTTATTTCTTGAGTCAAATATACTTCCATTTGGGTACAATATCTAGCCAGGCCCGTGGCACAATGATAGGTATGTAGCTCAAATGGTAGAACGCTCGCTTTGCATGCGAGAGGCACAGGGATCAATCCACCGCATCTCCATATTTTTTGGTTTTTGCAATTTCGTTTTTCTTAGAGTCTGTTTGGAAAGTCACCCTATAATTGAAATTGATGTCAGTTGTGTAATTATGACGACCTGTTTGTTTGTCACAGTATAATTATAAGTTTACTATTTGGTTGCACAAGTGTAAGTTACATTATATTTTAAATTAAAAAATTATCAAAACTTAAAAGTTAATATAATAAATATATGCCTATAAATTTTTATAAGTATAAATGATATTATATTTGGTATTTAAGATGTATATTTTTCGTGAATATACATTAATAAGTAATCATATATTTATAACTAATGTTATAAAAATAATTTATCTATATATTTTAAATTAATAATATTTGGTTTAGATACGTACAAAAATTAAAAATATACGTTTTTTGGTAAATGAAATTCATATTTGATAAAATAAAATAATATTTATAAATATAATATAATAACATTATTCAAATGTTTGACAAAACTGATCTATCAATTCTAACTAAAAAATGAACAATATGCGACGTGAGTCAATACTACTAAAATAAGTAAATTAGAACCACAAATATAACACAATTTCAAATGATGTAAAACAACCTTCTTAAATGGTGATCCAGAGGAAGAAATTTACATGACCAACCTGAAGGGTATGTGGTTCCGGGAAAAGAAAAGAAAGTATGTCGACTTGTTAAGTCCCTTTATGGACTAAAACAAGCACCCAAGCAATAGCATGTAAAATTTGACCAAACAATATTGTCAAATCGCTTTAAGATTAATGGATGTGGTAAATGTGTTTACATTAAGAACATTCCAAATCATATAGTCATTGTTTGCTTATATGTAGATGATATGCTAATAATGAGCAAAGACAATGCCGACATTCAAGCTACTAAGCGTATGCTTGCTAGTAAGTTTGATATGAAACACTTAGGAGTTTCTGATGTAATTCTAGAAATTAAAATCCGGAGGACTCCTCAGGGTTTAGCTTTGTCTCAATCATATTACGTGAAAAAGGTACTTGAAAAATTCAAACACTAGGAATTTAGAAGTGCAAGAACTCCAATTGACTTAAACCATCATCTTATAAAGAATAAAGGTGAAAGCACGTCTCAATTGGAGTATGCTTATGTGTTGGGAAGCATAATGTACATCATGAACTGTACACGACCCGATGTAGCTTGTGCATAAGTAAATTTAGTCGATTCACAAGTAATCCCAACAAACATCACCTGGGTGGCAATGAAATGAGTTATAGGATATTTGGAATATACCCACGACTATGCTTTACACTACAATAAATATCCTGCGGTTATCGAACAATATAGTGATGCAAATTGGATAACCGGCTCAACATAAATAAAGTCCACAAGTGGATATGTTTTTACTGTTGGTGGAGGAGCAGTATCTTGGAAGTCTTCCAAACAGACGTGCATTGCTCTCTATATAATGGAATCAGAGTTTATAGCTTTGGATAAAGCCGGTGAAGAAGCTGAATTGCTTCGAAATTTCTTAGAAGACACTATGTTCTGGCCAAAACCTTTGGCTCCTATTTGCATACATTACAAAAGTGAGGCTGCAATAGTACGGGCATGGAATGTTATGTATAACAGAAAGTCTCATCATATGCGACGAAGACATAACACCGTTAGACAACTACTTTCTAGTGGAATTATTACTATTGATTATGTAAGATCAAAGGATAATGTAGCGGATCCGCTTACAAAAGGCTTAACTAGAGAAGGAGTTGAGAAGTCATCTAAGGGAATGGGACTATGGACGAGGACAAGTCAACATGACGATAACTCTACCTAGAATTTTGGATATTCCAATATCTGGTTTCAAGGAACTCAAACAAAGTTGTGATTGACCAGTTCAACATTGTCAAAGTAAAATCTTTGGTCCCTTCTCATGATGAAGAAAATATTCAGTAACATGGATAGAACTTTACACGTTCTTTAATGATTACCTAAGTTTAATGTGATATTTATCAAATAGTGTCAATCTAAAGGATTACTAGTTTATGAATCACCTATGTAAGTGTGAAGTGGAAGTCGCTTCGATGAGAATTCTGTAAGGACAATTCTCTACGCACTTATAAAACCAGGCAGTGTTCATGGCTGAAACGAACACAACAATGAGAACCAAAAGACGATTAAGGGTCTGTTATGTGACATATGGCTGTCTAGGAATATACTAAAGTTCGATGGTTCAAAGATATCAAATCTACAAATTGACCGAGTATATGCGACATATGTTCACTACGGAAAGTTCAAAGGGAAACCTACTTATCCAGATGCAATTAATCCTTACTTGCAAATCACACAACTTTCACATATGATCATTCTTGTTACATCCATTCCTATTCATGTGGGTGATTGTTGGACTTTAAAGCATTGGGCGTTAAAGTCTAAGAGTGTGAACTGGAAAATGGTGGGAAATAAAATTGAGGGAAATGAAAATTTGAATCAAGTGAGCTTTTATCATGAGCTTTGTCCCTCATTGATGAGAGACAGCTACATTTGTGTGTGTGTATATATACATACATATTCATTTCTTAGAGCTCTTAAAAGGTGTTGAAGGGAATGAACCCTCACGTCGTCGTCGCTCGCTCGCTCAGCTCGTCTTTGGCTTTGGCTTTGGCTTTGGATTTGAATTTGTCAAATGATCGACCGATAAGATTATATTTTGGACAAAATTTATTTAACTAATTATTTAATAATTAATTAAATGCATGCAGTTCATTAACAAAATTAACTAGAATCCAAATAAAATGTTGCCTTTGTTGAACTTTGCTTTCCCTCTCGAACATATACCTTTTCCTAAACAGACATCACACCTCTTCCAATAATTGTTTATAAATTCTAAGGCATGACATCATTTTTCAGACATTGAAAAATTACAGAACTTCTTTCCTTCTGAAAAATCGTGCATTCTATTTCGCAGGATCTCTTCTAAATTCATAAGTGTGATTTTTCTATGTTCTTTAAGTTCGTTGGTATCCTGCGGTTTGTATTACCACTGTTGCAGGAATGTTTATTCCGTTTCATCCTGGGAGAATTTAATCCATTACCTCGCCAACGAGTGAGGGGGTTAAAATTCTTTAAGGACGCACAAGCAAATTGTGGACTCAAAATATTTTTTATACTTTACAGTGTGTCCAGTTTTTCTTTCTAACAGTCTTTCTAATTTTGTATTTTAACACAATAACGACAACATGAAATACTTGTGGTGTTTGTTAATCCATAGTATTAGTATTGAGCAGGCTGAGAGAGACTCCTAGCACAGCCCTGGATGCACAATGTTATCAGTTAATTGCTATGTTCCACTTTATGTAATACTATTTTTTTAATAGTGCGTCTTAAAAATTAATGACATATTCTTATATTAGAAAAAAAATTATATTTTTTGTTTTTTACCTTTAGTGAGAAACTTGTCATACAAATATTATGGTATGTTTCCCTCCACATGTTTCAAAAAGTTTTATAGCAATATGTATATCATATTTAAGAGTTTTTTCATTTTATGTTGATTCATATTATTTCACATAAAATTGAAAGGAGCTAGAGTAGTAAAAACCTTTTTGGTAAATGACTGCCGGTACCTAAGCGAACTTAGGTAAATAATTAATTAGGAAAATATCATTATGTGCAAAAACAAAAAGATAAAATTACATCTTATATTAGTCAGCCCATTTTTAGAATACAAAATAGCCCATAGTTTGAAACTTTACTCGGAATAACCCATTTTATAGATAATGCATAACCCATTTTCATTATTTAACCTAGTAACAAACTCCTTTATCATTCTTTGTTCTTTTCTCAACTTTTCACCAAAATTTATATTCAAATGATTCTTCCTATTTTAACTTCAGCAGTCAATCTCTCATTCAACCTAACATAAAGGCTTTTTCCATTACTGTATTAAACATCTCCTCAAGGAGACTAAATTGTTATTTCTATTTGGAGTACTCTTTTTTTTTTGTGCAAAGTGAGTTTTGTTAAGACAAAATGTGTTTATCCTCCATTAATAATTTTTTGTTTCTTCTCAAATTGCTGGAAAGAGGTTGAAGACTTACATATATCCTCCATTTTTTTCCTTCAACTTTCAAGGTAAATAGGTCTATGATGAAGTGAGTGAAGTCATCGGAAAATAAAAAAGAAGTCTTGTGTTGTATTTAGACAATTTCAAGTTCTTCAGATGATGTTCCAACTATATCTTCTTGTATAAAACAATTCCATCTCCGTCTTCTCTCCTCTTTAATTTTCAGATCTAACCTCCTCTGAAAAACTCTCTTTTGATATTTTGATACTGAAATAGAGGTGTAATATTAAACATAAGATGTGTTCTGGTATAAATATTGTATAACCACTATTTATACACACTTATACATTAATGTATAAGTATGTATAAATGTGAATAATTATGTATATATGTATGTATGTATATATATATATATATATATATATATATATATATATATATATATATATATATATAAATGTGTATATATGTTCATAACATCACTTATCTTCTTCTTCTATTTCTCTTTATTCTTTTGATATACATTATTATAGATTCCATATACAAGTTTATACATAGTTATACATCATTATATAAGTACTGCATATGTATAATCAAATTAATTTGGTTTCATGTGTTTCTTCCTTTTTATGGAGTAATTTATGTATAAATCTACTTTCTTTGTTGATTCTCCGTCAAATCACGAACTTGCAGCATTTGTTTTTAAATTTTACCATATAAGTAAATTTAGCAAAAAATTGGGGGACAACTTGCAGCAGTAAAGATAAATTAGGAGAGAAATATCAAAATTATATGACGGAAGAATTAGAAAATCTTATGCGTTCATCTAAATCCCTATAATTGTCCTGATTAAACTCCGTTGCCCAGTAAAAAAAGATAGAAAATACTCTTTTTTCAAATATTAGCCGATTATTTTTGGGCTACAGATTTGTAAAGTTATGACTGAACTGTTATGTTGCAAGTCAAATGTGTGAGTTATATTTATGTGAAATTATCCCACACAAAAAATAGGTGAAAAATATCTTTAGAAGACGACACAACGATTAAGAAATCATAATTCAAATTATAATATCATCATTTTGAATTATTGTCTTCTAGCCGGGGCATCCAATTAATCTTCCCCACACTTACTTTTAATTGTGTGAAGGAAAATGATCAAAGCTAGAAAAGGAAAATAAGAAAAAGCAACATTTGGTGTTAAACTAAACATGCCAGAAGGAGTCAAAACTCAGAAATTTAGATGCCAGGCTGGCAATCCCAGTAAAACTAAAGAGCCAATCAAGTTTAGTGGCAGGAAAACCAAAAAGGAACACAATGCCACGTTGGTGATCCGTGTGGAACCTAAACGGACCAATCAAACCTCGCACATCTACTCTATATAAACACAGAAGAATAAATGGCTGGAAAACATACCGGGAAAGCAATTCAAATTAAACTCCTACTTTAAACATGCCTTCAACAATAGGAACCAAATCCGTGGGTGGTAGAGGAAAATCTCAAAATGCTTCAAAATCCGTTTCAAAAACTCAAAAGGCGGGTCTCCAGTTCCCCGTCGGCCGAGTTGCTCGGTTTTTGAAAAAGGGTCGTTATGCTCAGCGAGTTGGCTCCGGTTCACCGGTTTATCTCTCAGCGGTTCTTGAGTACCTTACTGCTGAGTTGTTGGAACTTGCTGGGAATGCTGCGAGAGATAACAAAAAGAACAGGATTGTTCCTAGGCATATACAGCTAGCTGTGAGAAACGATGAGGAATTGAGCAGGTTGTTGGGATCTGCTACCATTGCTAATGGTGGTGTTTTGCCCAATATTCACCAGAATTTGCTCCCTAAGAATATTGGCAAAGGGAAAGCTGAAGTGGGTTCTGCTTCACATGAATTTTAGATCTCTAGGTGTTGTATTAGGTGACTGGGTAGGGAACTTTTGTTTGTTCATAATGGTCTTATGTGAATGACAAGTTTGTATCCTCATCCTATCGTGTAGAACTTAATGAAGAAAAAATTAATGGGTTTATTTTAATTGTTAGAAGACCTATTTTAGTTTCTCATCTCCTAACTTTAATTATATACTTAAACTCGAAGAAAGTGTAGATCAAAATGGTTAAAATTTCATGGTATTGCTATTTTTCGGTCAATAAAAAATAGTCACTATTTACGAAGTCAATGAAAAATAGTCATTAGTTTGTTGAAATAGGGGCTGATTTATTATAATACTATATGAGAGTTCTAGTGTATTTGTGTATGAACTCCAGTATATTATGTTGGACTGGTATACTTTGCTAACTCCTGTAAAAACATTACATACTCTTTTTCTACGAGATGATGGGAATCTTGTTGAGTTTTTACGTTTTGCGGGAGACTGGAGCACTAGTGCTCTAAATTTCAGTATATTATACTAAACAATTATACTGCTGGAATTCCCGTAAAATTTGGGGGAGTTCAACTCCAATAAAATTTGCGGGCATATTTTTTTCAAATTTTGAACAATATTTTTGCTCAAACTAAAATTATTAAATTTTGGTGACTTTTGAAACTTGGCTATTTTTCAATTAGCAATAGTAAATCTGACTATTTTTGAATTTTTTATCAAAATGGTCTCTTACAAAACGGTGAAGATTGAAATAAACTTAAATCAGATTATATATATTATACGTAAGTGGACTTTTACTTACTAGCGTATCATCTCTGAGCGTGTCGTCACCACATATCTCCTCCTATTGCCTAGTTTTAGGCCTCCTATTGATTCCTAAGTCTTAAGAGAGAAGCTTTCTATTATTCACATTATTTAATTTGTCTAAATTTATAATAATGCTTCTATATATTATTTAATGACTTTATAATAGTATCTTGGTTGTTTTGTTGGTGTTTTAAATTTTTTCGTGAATAATAGTAAAAAAATCATGAATAATTATAAGTTTTGATTAGTACTGTTTTTACTTCGTCCGAAATGTATGTTATTTTACTATTTTGAGTAAAAAGTATCAATATTTTTAGAATTTTTTTCTATATTATATGGCATAAAAAATTAGCCTTTTTGATTTATATAATTTTTACTATGTTGCTTCAAATTTAAATTAGACTTTTCTTCGTTATTTAAATTCAAATTCAAAATAGTAAATAATTATTAACAACATATTGTGCATAGTTTATTTTTTTAAAATTTAAATTCAAATAAGACTAATAATTATCTACCTTAACTAATTTGATTCTAAACATGCCAAATGCCTTTTTATTATGTAGCCCCCTTTGCTCGAATCTCCATCTACAACATAGACTTTTGGCATAGGTCAAAAAATAATTGAAATTTAAACTCTATACAAAATTTTAGTACCTTATTTATCTTAAATGAATACCATTTTAAAATATTACATCCTATAAATATCTTTTATCCTTTATAACAAGATATCTAATTATAGTTACATCCTATATTTAAAGCGCCATTTATGCTAAATAATATTTTTCTATAGTTTTTAGTATTTTCTCTCACATAATCACCATATAACAACTCTAAATACATTTTCTCTCTCTTTTATATTGTGAAATATGTAATGTATTCAACTGTATTTTTGTTTGCAATTGTTCAATTTTCTAGTACATTTTCAAATGTACTCAAATGTATTCATATGTATTCAACTTATTTATTCATATGTATTCATATGTATTTAGCTTACTCCTCTAAACACGGTTTCTCTCTCTTTTACATTGTGAAATATGCAATGTATTCAACTGTATTTTTGTTTGCAATTGTTCAATTTTCCAGTAAGTTTTCAAATGTAGTCAAATGTATTCAGCTTACTTATTTTTTATGCAAAGTACTCAAATTGCATTATAATTCAAATTCGAATTAGTAATCGTGATTTTTTAAAAGTAACATATAACGTAAATTAAAAAAATATACAAATATATTCTTATTTATAATCTATACATTTGAGTTGAAAAACATATATTTGAAATCGATGAGATTAACTTTCAATTTTTTATACTCAACAAAGATGAAACATAAGAAGTAATTTGTTGTCATCTTTTATTTCTCGTTTTTAGATCTTTCTAACGTTTTTTAATATTTATTTTTTTATCTTATTTTTTATGTCAATATTTTTGTTGTTACAAAAAATTAATTTATTTCACTATAAAAGGATGAGTTTTAATAAAACTTGTCTACATACGTACTTTAATTATACTTTTAGTCTTCGGTTAAAATTATTTTATATTTTTTTTGGCTTTATCTAATCAGCCTAAATAGGTGCTCACCTGACCACTTAAATTAAAAAATTGAATGATATGTAGTTTATATATAATTCATATATAATATGTGTATAATCGTGTGTTGTTGATATATCATTTATTTATATTGGCTATAAAAATTAAATAATAAATATGGCCGGATAGTATGTAAATATTCCTTAAGATTTTATTTTTTTTAGTTTATCCATGATATAACTTCTATTATAATAATAATTTTAAAACTCTCTACTACAGTTCAAAAAATATCTTATCTTTTTATTATCTTTGAATTAAAAAAAAGTAAAGAGATAATAGAAATAATTTATTTACATTTTTTTAAAAATTATTTCACGTCATATCAATTTTTTTATATATATACTCTTTCTCACACTTAAAAATCACTATAAAAACTATCAATTAGAAATCAATTTATCTCTTGTGAGTTTGAAAAAAAAAACCTTTCAAATAATCTAATGATTCAAAACTACTTCAGCGAAAAAATATTATACACTTGCAATATTGGCTTGGCTACAACCAAATGAAGGAGTTTCAGCTTATACCCTTCAATTTCCTGAATGTTCAAAATTATAATTAATGATAGCAATTGTATAACCAAAGTTTTGATATTTATTTGAGGTCTATTTATGCAAATTGACTCTTCAAACAAATATTCTTCAAGAAGAAAAAAGAAACAACTCTTTTTTTAAGATTGACTAATTTTTTGATGTTTCATTCTCTAGCATCTATGTTTAATTTATTATATATGTTAGTAACCTTTTATTTGGTTTTGTAAACTTTTTTTATTATTTATATAAACATAGATGTGTACCTTATATATTATATTTATTTTAAATTTTAATTTATTCAAATCTAGCTACAGTATGTCAAAGAACTATACTTATAAAATTTTAAGGGTGAAAGAGTTTTATAGTTATACAGAGTAGTTCTTTTTTTTGGAGGCGAAGTAATATTTAAATAATTATAAAAAAATAACAAAAGTTCCTAAAATGATTGCATATGATCATTAATCGAATTAAGTATGATAACATGATAAAAAAAGGGATAAATTTTATTTTTAATTTAAATTTAAATTTTAGAACTTTATCTATAAATTTAAGTATAATCTTTTAACTATATATATATATATATATATATATATATATATATATATATATATATATATATATATATATATATATTATATTATATTTAACTAAAATAGTCAAATATAGAATAAAGTTACCATATACTATTGATATTTATTAGCTTGCCACTTGGCTTAACCATATATGTATATACTTGTCAAACTCTTGTTCAAAAGATTTGAAAAATAAATACCAAATATAAGAAATCGATTAAAATGCGGTAAAATAAAAATTCTGAAAACTTTTGAAATACACATAGCTCTAAGCTTTAATATGACTCCATTGTAAGTGTTTAAGAAATGAGATAAAATGGCAGGCTCGTTGATATAAACGTATGCTGTTAGTTTTTCTATTTTCTTATTATTTTAATTCAAAATTGCCTTACATTTTTAATTTGCTTATAACAATATGAATCTAAGTCATAAAATAGTTGGGCGGACACATGGCATAAAATCATAAATCAGTCTATGCATTAAACAATATTGGACTAATTTTCACGGGAGGGAATCTCATCCTGTGTATAGCGGTATAAAATTTTAGAACTATGTATGTTGTGCCAACAAAAATTAAAAGGTCTAACTAATTTCTAAGGATGTATAGTAGTTATACAATTTAGAAATATCCACCCAAAAACAATACTAGGAATTAACTAAACACTTTTTCCTAATAGAGTTACTTCACTAATATTTAGCAAATATTCCTCGCCTATAAACAATGGGGATGTAGCTCAAATGGTAGAGCGCTCGCTTTGCATGCGAGAGGCACGGGGTTCGATCCCCCGCATCTCCATAACAATGTTTCACAAGGCGCCGTAAGTCCATTTCTAAATTTTGTTAATTTTAAGAAGAGATAATACCTTCAAACCCGGTTAAAATATATGATAAATAGCTCGTGAATACTGAAAATTAGCATGAAACGGGCTTCTGGCCGCTTCAATAACGGCTAATTAGCCCTTTTGTTTTTAATAATCTTATATTTTATTTCTTTTTTCTTTATATTACATCATCTCCTCCATTTCTTTACCTTTCTTCGACATTTCTTCACCCTTTTTATCTCTTTCTTCATCTTAATCCATTTGAAATCATCTCTCTGTTTATCGAATTTATTTTTTATCTTTCTCATTTTATCCATCCTTCATTGTTACTCAAATTAATTTGAAAGGAGAACACACATTGTAGAAGAATCATGAGGTTTGTGAATTTTTCCAGTGGTATGATCGAAATTTCCTAGCCAATGTAAGGTGATAATTCTTGGGTTACAGAAGGATAAAATGGAACTCGAGGCCGAATTGAAGAAGAAGAAAATATTGAAGATGCTGCTTATTATTAGTATATGTTTCAATGTGTATTTACTAAGTTTAGGATGTAAAAAGTAAATCCGTTCTATTTTTTAGAGTTAATACCCTCAAACCCACCTAAATTATACCATTTTAGTGAGTTTCCTACCTAAACTATCGAGTGTCCCCGAAAACCCCCTGAACTATATCCCTGTTCGTATAAAAACCATCCCGTCGCTTATGTGGATTTTAGTATTAATTACCCCACGTGGTATGCCACATGACATATTTTATAATTTAATTAGGGTGTGTATCATACGCACTACAGCTAATGCGATGAATTTTTTTTATACGAATGGTGATATAGTTGAGGGAGTTTCTAGGGACACTCAATAGTTTAGATAGTAAACTGACAAAAAGGTATAATTTAGGCGGGCTTAAGGGTATTAACTCTTTTAAGAATTGTAAGATAGTATAAAATAAAAAATAATTATAAAAATTACATCTAAATCATAAAAGTATAATAAATAATTTATGAATTTTAATATTATAAGTTGATATTTTACTTACAGTACTCATTTTATTTAATATGCTTTCTATTTGAAAGAGAATTTATTCAAAAATATAATTTCAGAATTTAAATATGAATCTCTAGCGTTATTTATTTTTAACTTTCAACAAGCTAATAAATTGACACATAATTCATCATACAATATCATGATAACTAATTACTTATAAATAGTTACTACCCAATATTGAGATATTAAATTAAATAAGTATTGTATCTTGTAAACGTAAAAAAATTAATTAAATTATTACAAAAATTAAGGACTATTATTTAGTAAAGACATAACAAAAGTTAATAAATAAATACTTTTGAAATGAAAGTTTTATTTCAAATTTACTATCATAGTTGTCGTAGTAGATAACGTGCAATATTTTTTTATTTTAATTATGACATAAAATACACTCAACTTAATAATTTTTGATTAAGAAAAAAGTGATTTTGAGTAGTCAATGATTTATTAAAAAAATTTAAGGATTTACAAAGTATATACAATTACATAAAGTTCTATTAGGCGAGTCTAGTACCCTGGGCATTGGGCGTATCCGGGACGTAAGCTCTGGTGGCCGAGAGGTAAATCTCATGAAACTAAGCCCCATACCATACATAAGTACAGGGGTGTTTTACGAGTGTTCCGCTCCGAAAAGTCCCAATTTTGTGTTTCAAAACATAGCTCCATAATTTAATGTTCCTGCAATTTCGTTTTTCTCTTTTATAATTATTTTTCCTTATCGCTTCTCCTCTCGAAGCTCCAACTCTCCCTCGCTTTATTTTGCGCATTTTATGAACTTCGCCGAAGTTGTCAATGGCGTTTGCAGTTCCTCTCTGCAACCTTGCTCCAGATTTAACCGTCTCGAAACTCTGCTTAGGTTAAACTTTTACTTCATTAGTTTGTACAAAGCCGGAGAATTCTGGCCTTCTTGACGCCTCATTTATTCTCACAGGAACCATGACTTTCGGCGAGCAAAACACCTTGGCGGAATCATTTCAAATCCTCGACCAAGCCTTCAACTCCGGAGTCAACTTCTTCGATTCTGCTGAAATGTAATCTTCAAACCTTACGTCTTTCTGCTCAATTTTACGCTAACACCTCAACTGTGGATTTAGTACTCCTGTTATGTAAGTTTCAAAAAGAAAAATTGGTTTTGACATCGAATAAAGAATGAGGATTACTAAACTACTCTGACTATAATTCTGAAGCGGAATGAATATAGAAGATTAATGTAACTTAGACTATTTTAGGATTGAAGCTTAAGTGATTGATAGAATATGTTGATATTAATTGAATTTGTTTATTCTTTTTAAAATCTATAAAACCAGGTATCCAGTACCTCAGCGTTCAGAAACTCATGGCAGAAGTGAGGAGTATTTTGGGCGTTGGTTTAGAGAAAGAAAAGTCCCTCGCGATAGTGTTGTTCTAGCCACTAAGGTCTTCAATATTCAGCTCTTCTTTATTTCCCTCTGTATATCATCCTATAGATTAAAATATTGTATGAAAGATATATAACTGTGTTAGAAGATTGAATTTTCAGTTTAACCGTTGCATGTTTAAATGTACTGTGTATGATGTGTAGGACTTGTTAGGAGAGTTTAGGCTGAATAGGCTGGATTTTCCAAAATATGTCTGGTCTTTGTGGTACTAAAATGTGACAGAAGAGTTGATTATGTAAGCAATTAGCAATTATTTCCTATGCCTAGCTGTCCATGAGGCAGGATTGAAAGCTTTGTTGCCATTAGAAACAAACTGCATTATGAGATGCATTCATGCTTGTTCTGGAGTCATAAGGAGTAAATTTGTCGTTATCAGTGAAAATATCTCTTTTTTCGTCTTTAATTTCTTAATAATGAAAGTACTTTATTTCTTTCTAACATGTGATTAGTGGTATTTTTTCCTTTTCTTTGTTCGGGGATCTTATTGCAACTGCACTAGCATTTTGATATTTTTGCACAACTATATTGGTACAGGTCAGTGGACCATCTGGACAGATGTCTTGGATCCGAAATGGACCAGAAAGCTTGGACGCTCAGAACATAACTGAGGCTATTGATAATAGGTTGAGTAAATCCTTGTTTGTTGTTTTGTTACCATTACATTGTCCATTCAGGTTTTGACTGCATCAGAATATCAGATGATTTTTGACAATTAAGCTTCCTTCTGGAGATGACCTCTATCTGCTATGATTTGTATTTTTGTACTGCTTCTGATGTGGTACCTTATTGAATTGATGCAGCCTGTTGCGTGTAAAGACTGATTACATCGACTTGTATCAAATTCACTGGCCTGATCGGTTTGTGGATAAATCCTACTGTACATTTTCTGGCTTGTTTTCTCACATATGTAAATGCTCAAAAATTTCGATGTTTGAACAGATATCTTAAGACATTAGCTTCTTCCCCTGTTAACATCCAATTTGACGTTCACCATTTTAAACTTTCTGGCAGCTATGTTCCTATGTTTGGAGAAACTGACTATGACCCGCTTCGAAATTATGCGTCAATCAGTTTTGAGGAACAACTTGATGCTTTAGAAAGAGCTGTTGATGCTGGTAAGGTCAGTCATGATGGCAAAGATGCTACCTTCACAAACTACTTTTCCTCATGAAGGCCGAGATGTTAACTTCATAAATTTGATCATTATTTTCTATTGGTTGTTCAAAATATTTTCCTTAGATCAGATATATTGGCCTTAGCAATGAAACACCATATGGTATTATGAAGTTCCAACAAGTTGCCAAAAGTAGAGCTGGGAATCTTCAAATAGTGTCTGTTCAGGTGTTGTATTGCTCAATCCTGTATAACGTAGACTTCTTTGTCTTTGCCTCCGTCAAATATTTGTTCATCACTAATATAAGATAACACTCGATTCTGCTTCTTTTGTTCCAGAACGCATACAACTTGCTATGTCGAGATTTTGATTTAGCTATGGCTGAATGCTGTCACAATGAGAGGTAATCCTTGTCTTGTATGGATAAATTTGGGGTAGGCATTCTATATGATTACCTGGTGTTGCTTTTTGTACTAGAACATCCATTTGTGCAAATGATGCATCTAAAAGTGGGAATGAGTGCAGTCTTGATTGTTGTCCTAGAAACACACATTATACTAATAATAGGGGTGAGATATATATTATGGATGTACAATGGGAAATACCTGAGACAATGGATGGTGTGATGCTTAGTTGGGCATGTAGGAGAAGGAGAAGATCATATAGAGCATCGATATAGCCTCACTAGCACTTATGTGGATTCTTTGGAGGGAAAGGAAGATAAGAGCATCAGAAGGGTATAATATGATTTGGTACAGATTAGGGCATCTCTTTTGTTCTCGACTATTTTTGGTGCACCTCTGATTGTATAGATGATTGAGTGTCTTGTTATAGAGAACCATATATCTGTGTAGGTTCTCAACCTATGGTATACTACTTGCCTATGGGGTTTCTTTCCCCAAACATCAATGAAATATTATCTTATCAATAAAAAGCATACTAGTCAGATTTGCACAGGCTTCTATGCACTCTTATCACATGTAGGATGCATGATGAAGAGTGAGGGTGCATTGGGAACCTTCTAGGATACTGTTTGCAGAACATGGATGACTCTAACAAGGGGATATTGGTCCTAAATTTTCTGACAAGATCAGGAAGCAAAAAGGCATGTGTCAGAAAAGCACATTGTTTATCAATTGATTCCAACAATCTTCTTCTAACTTTCGGACTGTTCAGGGATCATCTAGTAACTCCTGTATTACAATTTAAGCTGCAATCATATTAGCACTGTTTAACATTCTTTACGGCTACACTAAAAGCTTTCTATTTTATGTCCTGTTATCTCATTTTTGTTAGTGATACTGGTATATCATTGTGTCTAGTTGTCTTTCCTGCAACGGCATCATTAGTTTGTACTACATGATTACTGTCACAGGAACTAACTTTGCTGTTTCCGTTATCTTTGTGGCCAGTTTGACCATGATATGTTTTGCTTTTTCATCACTGTTTGATCTCAGCATATTTACAAAAGAGATTTTCATGTACCTGTTCTGAGAATCAATTTTAGAAGAAAATGAACATGCTCTTTAGGATTTGAACCTATGGATCTTCTAGGAATGACAAAAAGGATATAGCTGGTAGAATCTCTCTTCAGTCTGGCTGCTTTCTGCTTTAACAACCTGCCTATTGTCAACTTAATGGGAAAAAAGTTGTTGTGAACTTACTGACAAAGATGAGGTTCATCTGTTAAGTTGAATATTTGCGGAATTGGCTGTTGCTGACCTCTTTGCTTACTTATTGCTGGATGTCTCTAGGATAAGCTTGTTGGCATACAGCCCGCTGGCCATGGGCATACTTTCTGGAAAGTACTTCGCCGAAGATGGAGGTCCATCTGATGCTCGTTTAAATCTGTTTAAAGGTCAGATCAATTTCCAGTTTCATTGGAATATTTAACTAATGCCTTTAGATTTTCTCACTATACTAATACCAAACCTCTGATAGGGAGGTATAAGGAAGGGGAGTCCAGATACAACCTGTCAAACTCTAATGCCTTATATGCTGCCAAAGTAAGGGATTCTTCTTTCTACAGCTTTCTTATAATTTTGCAAAACTCAAACATATACTGGTCAGTAAATACACAACTTTTGGCACCAAAGAGTATGGTGTAGTGGTCAATGAAGTTGGTTGAGAATCATGAGGTCTCAGCTTCAAATTCTAGCAGAGGCAAAGAACACTAGGTGATCTCCTGACCGAGCCTTGGTGGATAGAGTTACTCGGTACCTATGCTGATGGGAGGTAGCAAGCACCCCGTGGAATTAGTCGAGGTGCATGAAAGCTGGCCCGGACATCACTGATATTAAAATAAAACACAACATTTGGTACAGAAAGACCACTGTTTCTGTACAAAAATGATGCAACACTTAATATGCATATGTGTGAGATCTAATATCTGTTTGTTCATTTTCTGCTTGACAGTAGAACCCCAAACTTCTTTGGGGGGGGGGGGTAGAAAGGAGGATGCTCTTCTGCAATAAACAGATTTTCTCATGGTTCTGATATATTTTCACTATGTAGTTGAATACCTATTATCTTTAAGACTGTAAAACGTGTCCTCTTATGTCTGTTCCTATACCTATTGTCTTCACTAAAATATTTTAGTTTTTCTTAGTTTTATGTGACACACCAAATGAGTTTTACCTTCGTGATGAATTTTGCTCATTTTGCAGTCATACCTAGAGATTGCAGACAGATATGGCATTCATCCAGTTTCTCTTGCAGTTGGTATGACCAATCTTCCTCCGAATTCCCTATCCTAGTTTAAGTCATCTACTAATCATAGATTAGGCTTTATGGCTATTTCTTAATAGGCTAAACTGACATTATTACGCATTTGAATCGATAACTTGCTTGTGCTGTTGAGTTTAATTTCAGATTTAAGATTTGTCATTTAGTCATCAAAACATATATTTCGTTTGATTTTGAATTATTTGGCCAGCCTTTGTTATGAGACACCCTCTTGTGGCTAGTGTTGTCTTTGGAGCCACAAAAGTTTGGCAGCTCGAAGAGGTTCTTGATGCGTGCAAGGTCAACCTCACTCCTGAGATAATTACTGAGATTAACAAGGTTCACTCGAGGTTTCCAAGCCCTTGTCCTTGAAAAGTATTGATCTATACCCACAATCACCACAAAGTCCCTGCTCTGAAGAGGTAATTTAAAATACACTGCTTGAAAAGATTTTAGCTATAACATTTGGACTTTATCATTAACTGATGGAGGTCTATCAAATGTGTGAAAGTGACAACCACGTGTGAAAACAACCAAGAATCTGGGCTGTCGATTGGTGCTTTGTATCTAGCTAGCATGAAAAGAAAAAAATAAAAAGATAGGAATGTGGGAGTATTAATTATTTATTTTCCCTTTTGAGAATTAATTGTTTCTTATTGTAGAATTCAACAAGAGGGGTTGCTCTGATGGTAAGCAACCCCCACTTTGTGAGTTCGAGTCTCCACAATAGCAAGGTGGATAGTTCTTGGAGGGAAGGCTGCGTACATACTACCCTCCCCAGACCCCACTAAGTGGGATTATACTGGGTTGTTGTTGTTGTTGTTGTTGTTGTTGTAGAATTCAACACGGCAACTCGGCAACCAACGCTGTTAAGTAGTCACTTAGGCCGCATTGCCGGATGTTACTTCTTTTTGCTAGAAAAGACAAATGCCTTGGGACACTTAAAAGGATTCATAGTAACTGAATTCTACAGTATTTATTTGTTGATGACTTCTTTAAGGAGTATTTGGGAAACAAAAGACCCTGGATCTGATGAGAAGGAATGCACAACTGTTAACAGGGTAAGAAACAAACGTAGATAAATCAAATTAGAAGAAACAAACGTAGATAAATCAAATTAGAAGAAACAAACGAGATTAGAGAAAAGGTGGGCAGTTATCATGATGCACTAAACATTCCAAGTCTTGTGGAATATTATAGGGTAAATTGTCCCAACGAGAAAGTTTAATCTGATTATTGTAATATGTTATTTACTCCTGTCCATTTTAAGTGATTTTTTGGTTGTTTTCACACGTATTAAGGAATTCACTTTTTTACATTAATTAACATTGTATTTACCATATTAACATTAATTTGTTCAATGGGAATACAATAAATATTCATATGTTGTTTACTTCAAGGACAACTTTTGAAAAAATAAGTTAATTCTTTCTAGATATGTGGAAAAATTAAATATTGTGGACCACAAAAAAAGGCTAAAAATTACTTAAAATGGACTAGAGGGAGTAATAGATTTATTTTAAACTTTTACTTTTAGAATAATTAATCTGTTACCATTTTCTTTTGATTTGAAATATCGACATAGGTGCACGTTTCAAAAGGAATGAACGAATTTGAAGTACGAAATAAATATATTATTTATTTAATTTTCATGTATGAAGTCAATTGATATTTAGACATTTATATAAGTGTAGGGAGAAGTTCTTTTTTCATAATACTTTCCCGCAACAAAAGAATACATAAGTTTATCACTTAATCATGGTTAATTAAATTTTTTAATCTCAATTTGGTACTCCACTTCGCCATAGAAGTAAACATGATTTAAGCATGCACATAGTTGTGTAGATTTTTCCAGGGTTTCTTTAATTTTGTCTTAGCTTTGAAGTCTAGAAGGAAATATGGTTTAAGTTGATTTCAATGCTTCAAATTATGGACTTCCAAGTCTAAAATTTGACCGAGCAGGCAGAAATAAGTTAGCAATAAGATATCTTGTTGACTATTCTTTCTTCCTCCCCACATTCATTTTTCCCAAATCAAACAACATAAAGGTAAAAACTTTATGATTCAACATCATCTTCATCGCCATTTTTTGCACTTCTCTCAACAAAAAAAAGAAAAATAATTTCAAAAATATTAAACATTATTCCCATGCCTAATTTTGAAAAGTGAGTTAGTGTTGTATGGGTCAAAATCTAACAATTTGCAGATTAGGCTAAAAGGAATAGCAAGAGGTCTACTAAGTCGTAGTCGTATCTACAAGGCGTAATAACGACGAGTATCTCGGCCGCTGCCAAGATCGAACCATCAGAAAGCTTGTACTGCAATGTATATGTTGTGATACTTAAGGGGCGCGTCGTAAAGTACAATCAAGCAATTGAGATATTCTCGCTAAGGACCATTAGACAAAAAGGAATACTAATAATATATATATATATATAGAAGGTGAGAGGACAGAAAAAAGGGCTCACTCCTTCAAGAAAAAGAGACAAAAGAACCAGAGAGGATCTCGAAGGAAAAATGAGCAAAGGTCTATCTTGGTTACATATTTTTGTAATTATCATTGTCAAATCAATAAAGATAGATCTCGTAGCTGTCAATGACGTTCTTTCTATTTCTTCTTTGTTCCTACATTACGGAACAATATCTCAAGTATGTAAGCCTATCGTTTATGTTTGATATCTTTTATAATCTTAAAAAGGTTATAAGCCTGATTGCATTTCTATTTTCATATATAATGTGCTTTGATCTAGAGTTAATTATCTTAGGCCCCTCTATTTTCTCATTAATTAGTTTAACAAAAGTTTAACATTTTTTGGTCAACAATTTGGCGCCGTCTTTGGGGACATCTTAGCCAAAATTTTAGTTTCCTCTAGATCTAAAGCCAGCTAGATTTTCGCTTCTCGGCGGCCGCAACCCCACCCTCTGTGTAAATACCAACTTGAGAAAATTGTAGGCAAGCTTTTGAAATAACCAAACTAATCAGGGTCCGATCTTTACATGAAAACGAAATTATGTCCAATATCTATACAAAATCCATGCCTCGTCGGAAGCGACGGGCTTGGCATGTCATATACGTATTCAAAGTGTGATCATGATTGCTACGCACTTAGCACGACCACGATTCTAACTGCCGAATACACGTCACACGACGATATGTATTTCCACCTCCTAGGAAGGGACAATAGCCTACTGTGGTGATTCTTTGAAATAACCGGTGTATCCTGCCTTATTTTTGTACCCATATACGCTATGTGATTTATGTACATAATAGTATGACATGTTCCCTTCTTCTTTGCACGCATCGAACGGGAACGGATCGGGACCCAAAAGGTGACCAACTAGAAGATTTTAAAATCCCAACAATATATTCTATATAAAAAGTCTCGAGATTCCAATGGGCGAGGTAAGTTCAGCCCACGAGCTAAAGGTGACTAACGACGAAGCAAAACACAGGGCTGCCAAATCTGAAACCGCCATTCGGACACGGGATGGATCAAGTAGCTCTGCAGCGCCCTTCCCCCTCTCACCTACTTACCGGGCCAAGGTAATAGGAAATTTCATTTGGGTTTAATGTGTTATATTTTCTCTCTAGCATTCTCATAGGTTCGCGGACAAGGAACGAACGCACAGGAAAACGTTCCATACCATATCGTCTCGCAAGCAGCGACTGAGCAAAACCCTTCGCGCTGAGCCATACTACAAATGAAAAATGACTCAGGACAGGTGAGCATCAGTGAGAAACAATCTCCATAACCTGGGATTGAGAAAATAAGTCCATGGAACGTATAATTCCTCTAACACAGGTAAAACATGAACTCGAAAAACTTGCACGTATGTTCGCCATGACAATCCTACGCCAATTCGGCCAACTAAATATCAAGGTGCCCGGCAGCCCAAGCAATATGTTCATCGCCCGTCCCGTTAACTGCCTCCCCAGGCCGAGAAATAAAGGGACTAGATAAAATGAGACTCCACCGACGCATATGAACTTTGCAATGATGCACAAACTCCAATGAAAGCAAAATTAAACAAATCGGGACTCACCCCGACTAAACAATATAGCAACGAGTTTCTCAAATATAAGTAATGAAACAGACAAATCTCATCGCCAAGTGAAAGTGAAATTCGACCGCGCTCGAACTCACAACGAGTTACGATTTTGACCTCGCTCAAATTTACACCCTTACGGCCCCCGGCCATCTCCAAGTGTAAGTGGAGTTCGACCTCGTTCGAACTCACAACGGGTTACGATTTCGACCTCGATCGAATTCAATCCCTTATAGCCCTCGGCCATCGCAAGCAAAAGTGAAATTCGACATTGCTCGAACTCACAACGGGTTACAATTATGACCTCGCTCAAATTCACACCCTTACGGCCCCGGGCTATCGCCAAGTAAAAGTAAAGTTTGATCTGGGTCGAACTCACAATTGGTTACGATTTCGACCTCGTTCGAATTCACACCCTTACGCCCCCTCGCCAGCACCAAGCGAAAGTGAAGTTTGACCTCGGTCGAACTCAAAACGGGTTACAATTTTGACCTCGCTTGTATTCACACCCTTACGGCCCCCGGTCATCGCCAAAAGTGAAATTCGACCTCGCTCTAACTCACAATTGGTTACGATTTCGACCTCGTTCGAATTCACACCCTTACGCCCCCCCGCCAGCACCAAGCGAAAGTGAAGTTTGACCTCGGTCGAACTCAAAACGGGTTACAATTTCGACCTCGCTTGTATTCACACCCTTACGGCCCCCGGTCATCGCCAAAAGTGAAATTCGACCTCGCTCTAACTCACAACGGGTTACGATTTTGACCTCACTCGAATTCACACCTTTACAGCCCCTCGCCATTGCCAAATAGGAGTAATATACGAATTTACAAGTCTAAATTAACTTCGAATTTAAAAGTCAAAACTAACTTCACCCAAGTGGGAAACTCTAACTCTGATCCCGCTCAAATCAAGCGAAATAGAATCGCATTTGAGTTCCCAATTGAAAATCAGAGACTCATTGCGGGGAAATCCGATGATTTTTTCAAAAAGAAGGGGGGTCAAAAGATATGTAACCAAAGGCAAAACGACTATTTTATTCAAAAAATGTACATGCACAACTATTTATACCCAAATGTTTCCTTATATTTTAAATATATGTACATATACTTTTAAAATGGTGCATATGCATCATCATTTGATTTATAAGCATACGTAAATATATTTTTTTCATAATTTTAAAGGCTTTAAACCAATTTATTCTTGCATTTTATTATATATAATCTAATAATTATTCTTTAAATTATTTTATGATGATTTAATCATCTAAATTATCATTTATACCCACATAAAGTTTAAATATTTTTCAGTGCACTTCTATAATTACAATTGCATTTTAAAGGCTAAATTGCACATCTTTGCAATAATAGCCCATATTAATGTATAATTATATTTTTTATGAAGAAAATAACTTTTTATATTTTTATAATGTTTAATAAATTTTTTAATCATTTTAGTTCAAAAATGATTTTTTTATTATTTATTAATTACTTTTATAAATTATTTATTTATTAAAACATTGGTTATTTAAGAACTAGCCTAATTCTAAACCTATTTTCAGACCTAAAGTACCCAATACACTAGCCTAATAATACCCCAAACCAAATAACCCCTCATCCCAACCAACCAACTAACCCGACCCAGAACCCTGACTAATCATGGTTGTTGATCTCTGAGATCAACGACCCATATTATTCCTATCTTTTTAATTATACCCAAACCCCTAACCCTAATCCATTCCCTCCAAACCCGATGCCTCTCTATTCTCTTCCACTCGGAAGAACCCTAACCCGCCGCCTCTCTCAACCTCTCCAAATCTATCCCTAAAATGGATAAATCATTAATTTACTTGTCTTAATGATCTCCTCTCACCGCTGGTTACTCATATGTGGTGTTACCTAGTTGATTGCCGAACATAACAAGCAAATCTCATCAAAATAGAACCAAATCAGTTCAAATCCTTGATTTCTCTGATTATTCTGTCTATGTTCATCATGTATCTGTTTTAAGTACGAATATTTTCTATACCCGTTGAGGATTCTTACCTACCCTAAATTAGGGTTTTCATATCCCTTTTTATCGAACCAAAATGGGTTCGATTCTTTGAGTTTAAGTGTATTTCGCTTATGTTCGTCCTATTTTGATTTTATTCTGCCGATATTTTACTTTCCCCAAAATTAGGGTTTGATACTTTTCCCTTTTCCTTACTGATTCTAATTGCATGTAACGAATCTTTCCTTTTCTCGTGTTTGATTGATGATTTTCCTGATTTGGATATTAATTTTTTCCACTATATACTTTCGAAATTCAATATAGCTTCACTACATTTAAAACTTTGATTTGCATTCTATATTTTGTTTTTTTCCTGCTCGAAGCCAAGGCTTATTAGTTTTAGGATCTTGTTACTCAGAATATTGTGGACTTTTGTTATTTTGTGCATCTTCGCTTAACTGGTGAGTCACTTGACTTCTGCAATTTCATTCTTACATGTCTATGATTTACATTTGTTCTTACTTTTGAATCTATGGTTCAATACGTTTCTAAGTTATATTTGGTATTTTTCTATCAACTTTACATGTTTTAGCCTTTTCAACACTTAACTGCTATGTATATAGTAAAATGAGAGGGCTCGATTTTATGATCATTAGGGCACCTCGTAGAGACCACCCCTGGGAGGCTCGAAGTTTATCTCAGAGTTTTACCCTAAGGGTTTATAATGCTCGGCCTCGAGGCAGTATAGGTCAACGGTTATGACGCACTAGTAGGAAGTTCCCAAGGGCATGATTAAAGCCGACCTAGTTTGTTAGGCTAGTTCATGCCCGTATACTAGCATTAAATAGCTGTACCAACCTCATATCTTTGTAATAAATGCATTTGTACTATAATGGGATTCCACTCATATATAAAGAAAACCCTTGTCATTTTATAAAGAGGAGGATACAACACACATTATTCAATACAAGAACATTCTCTACTTTCTAACTCAAACATGCTCTCCATTTGATTCTATTGCTTACATTTATTGTCTCACTCGTATTTATTGCATTTCATTAATTATTCTTCATTTATTGCTCATTATTGGTCATAAAGGGCCGCCATTGAATTTATCATAATTGTTAACCCTTCGTCAACTGCCCTTAGCCGGGCATCCGACTCGACCTCGAGATCCGTGTACGCCAGCTCAAGGTCTCGATTTCCAGCCATTTAGTTTAGTTATCGCATTGTCTACAAGCTAATATCTTACTTTCTAATCCTTCACTTAGCATCCATTGCCTAACAACTAGCATAAAAATAGATCACATATTTTTAGAACCAGAAAATCAAATCTAATTGTTATTACCATTTTCAAGGTAAATAGTTTGGCGCCCACAGTGGCGCTAAAAATAATAGTGATTATTTTCTTGCTAGTTTACTACATAACGCAAATTATCTTTCACACTTTTTCTTGTCCAAGATCTTTGATTTCAGGTCAAAATGTCTAACTCAGTAAACGTACGTGAAACCAACAATCATAAGGACCGTGGAGAAAATAGTGTAGTTGTTTCAGTTGTTGTACCACCATGAAACCCTAAGGATGCGCTAGAATCAATTCTCGTGGGCATGGTCTCGCGCAATGCTCAATACATCGAAATAAGCTCCCCCACAAACAGGAGAATATACCAAGGAGATCGACAAGAAGCTCAAAAAACCCCGGCTCAAGAAGAACAAGGGGTTAGCCTTCACATCATCTTCGAGATGTTACATGCACAACAACTGGAGATTGCTCAGCTGCAAAGCCACCAGATAACTCCCAGCACGGTAGCACCGGAAACGACTCCACGGGATGAGCAGGTACCCGAAAGATCAAGCAACAACGAGTCGAAAGTCGACCCCGCCATCATAAAGATGCTCGAGGACCTCACAAAAAGGATCTAGTCAAAGGAGAAGAAGATATAAGCCAATGACAATAAGGTAGAGACCTACAATTCTACGGTCGATTAAATTCCGGGCGCACCCTCGATCCTGAAGGGTGTAGATTCGAAGAAGTTCGTACAAAAGTCGTTCCCATAAGAATCGGCCCCAAAACCCATTCCAAAGAAGTTCAGAATGCCTGACCTTCTAAAGTACAACGGAACCTCAGACCCCAATGAGCACGTCACTGCTTACACTTGCGCAGTGAAGGGCAACGACCTAAGGGACGACGATATCGAATCCGCCCTACTAAAGAAGTTCGGAGACACACTCTCAAAAGGGGAGATGATGTGGTCTCACAACTTAGCCCCAAACTCGATATATTCGTTTTCCATGTTGGAAGATTCCTTCATAAAGGCACATGCTGGTGCCATCAAGGTAGCTACAAGAAAATCTGACATTTTCAAAATCAAGAAAAAGAGAACGAGATTCTGCGAGAGTTCGTATCTCGCTTTCAAATGGACCGAATGGAACCACCAGTCTCCGACGATTGGTCATTGTGGGTTCACTCAAGGCTTGAACGAGCAAAGCTCGATAGCTTCGAAGCAACTGAAGCAGAGCTTGATTGAATATCCCGCCGTGACTTGGTCGGATGGCCACAACCGATACCAATCAAAGATCAGGGTCGAGGATGACCAACTAAGATCCCCCTTGGGCTCGGTATATCCTAGTAGGCTTCTGGAAAATGAGCTAAGGCCAAACAAAAAGAGATACCAACCATACACTGAAGATAGAAGAAATGCCCCAAGACGCAATATACCCCGAAAGATGGATCGAGGTCAAAATCCTCGGTAACTTGTGAGCATAGCCAGATTTGATAGGCATACAAGGCCGATAGAAGTGCCCCGCTTGTCACACCTCCTTTTGGCGCGCTCGCTGCCCGAGGGGTAGAAGCGTAAGGGAGTTTTTCCAATTTAAGTGACAATATTCGAAATGGGATTATTTATTTAATTCAGAGTCGCCACTTGGAATAAATTATGGTGTCCCAAGTCACCAATTCATTTAAATCCCGAATCGAGGAAATTTCGACTTTCCAAATGAAGTCCGCGAACCAGAAATTCTAAGTAAGGAATTCTGTTGACCCGAGGGAAGGTGTTAGGCACCCCCGGATCCCGTGGTTCTAGCACGGTCGCTTCAATTATTATAAATGGCTAAAAATTCCTGATTTTATACATGTTCACATCATAATGCATTTTAAACCTATTAACCGCTTTTATCTAATTTTAAGAATGATCGCAACGTTATGAAAACACGTCTCGAGTCACGTCACATAAATTATACCCGTGATTTTGACATATTTTAACGTCGTTGAGATTTGAAACTAAATCACATAAATATACACCCGAGTTTAGAAAATTAATTTGAAAATAGCGCGCCTAAAGCAACTACGCACTTTCAACTTTGCGAGAACCATAAAAATTCAACTGATGGCACACCTTGATTTTTAAAGAGTTAAGATTAATTGGGTGAGGCTTGTCTCATATTTTAAATAAATAAGATCCTAAAACGGCTATGGTTTTCTAGTTATTTGTGTCTAAAATGAAGAGAAGTCCTAATTAATTACATGAATCAAGGTCAAACAAAATTAAACTTGTGTAGAATTATTTGATAAAGGATTTGGGTCCAAAGCAAAATCCAACCACTAGTTTAAAGGGTTTATTAATGAACTTTGGAAATATAGGTAAAACCCGTCAAAACTTATTTGAGTTAACCGCACATGATTCCAATTATGCACATTTACTAGTGAAATATTTAAACTATGAGGATATTAATGATCCTAGTGAATTAGTGCTACTCTACTGACAAAGGCGATTCGTTATTGTTATTATCAACCTAGAATCAAATCTGAAGAATTACACAATCTAGTTGTATTCAATTGACTCAATTAAAATAAATCATTAGTTATACCTAGACAATTATGAATTAATACAACAATGAACATTATCTACCAATTTATAAACTAATCATCCGCCTTTGAGCTTCTGATTTTCGCATAAATATGCTTGAAATGCATCGTGAATTCTACACTAAAATGAGTCAACCTTACTAAATAAATGAATCTTACAAAATCAGAAGAAAGAAAAAAAAAATCTAATGAGTTTAACAATCTAATTTGAATTAGTAGTCCAAACAGTTCAAATCATTAACAACAGTCCTAATTATACAGTCTATATACTTGTTGTTCATGTAATATCAATAAAGGTTAATCAAATAGTTACAAAAACTAATTCACTACTAGCTATGCTAACAGAATACATTTCAACATATGGATCTGGTGGAAACATCTTTATTTCAATTCCAATTCACAATTACATCAAAGTGAATTCAGAAATGGTACATGGAAAAATGCCAAAGAGAAAGCCAAGACAGTGAGGGAACAACAAACAGTAGCAACAGCAACAGGAGAAGCAGCCACAACAGAGAAGCAACAGCAACAGGGTAATAACAACAGAGAAGCAACAGCAACAGGGTAATAACAACAGCAGCACAACAACAGCCAAAACACAGCAACAGATCTCAGCAAACACTCAAAACCACAGCATGAGAACCACAGCAGGCAGTGAATACTTATGTGTATTTGTATGAGTGTATGTGAGTATCTATGCTGTGAATGTGTATACACAGTGTTCTCTATCTCAAGGTGTGTGAATGTGTTTTCCTGAGAGTGTTATCTCTGTTTTTTTCAGTTTTTCACAGTGTTTCCAGAGAGTATTCTCTGTGAGAAAAATGTCTGTCCATATCTGTTTTTTCTTCTCTTATTTATAGGCAAAACAGATTTCTTTTAAAATTCCAGCAATTCACTTTTCCAGCTTGTTCATTCATTCCCATGTGCACCCCTTAATCCTTTCATCATTAACATTATGTCTAGTTATGGGTTTTGACAATTAAACAACTAAATAAAGGCAAAATCACTGGAATATACTGCTGTCCAGCAGTTCCAGCAACTCACTCCATGTGCAAAGCACCCTAAAGCTTAGTTTTTGAACACTTATATAGACAAAACATCACAGACAATTCAACTTCTGTCCAACAGTGATTATGGGCACAAATAGGGATCAATTTCTATCCCACAGTGATAACAACACACCTACGAAACTATATCGACAAACATTCGATTACGGCATGTTCGTTTGATAACCAAACAATTGCAAAAACAGTGAACTAAGGACTCTCGGCCAATGCCGGGGAATACCAAACCAATTGTTCGACGACGCTAATCGACGCGAACCTGTATTCGACAACATTGGTAATCAAATAGACAAAACAGAACCTTAGAATTGACAATCACCAAAACAATGTTCTCGGCCAAAGAAGAGAGAAAAACAAATACGAAGCTAACTAATCGACGACGCTAATTGACGCGAACACGTATTTGACAACATTCGATTAGCCGATTACGATATATGTAATAGATAACCAAAGCCGACAAGCAGTGACCACACAAATTTCGGATAGCACTTTGTAATTTCAACATCAAACAACTTGACGATATTAACAACGAATTGAATTCGACTCACAATTACCCGTTAACAGCGAAGAATAACAACTAACAGATCGACCAAATAAAAGGTCCCAAAGAGATGAGGAGAGAAAAGAAAATGGCATCCGAATCACAACAAAATCAACAACAATCGAAAACTACTAAAGCGACGAGTATAATTAAACAAAAACAGAGAAGAAAACAAGTACCTTCGAAACAGAGAAAGGGCTCGGCCGACTTGGTCTTTGCATTCGGGGTCGAAAAGACTTTAATTGAAATGTTTTTTAAGTAAAAACAATCCAATTAAGGTCTATTAGACCCCAATTTAATGAAATCCGGCAAATTATATCTCTTTTCGGTTTTTAGGGTTCTTGGACATGTGTTTTGGGGTTCGACGGTTTCCGGTTATATTTGAGCCAAACCAAGTTTGGCATTGACATGGGGAAGGTACGGCGAAGGTGTGGTATAAATTTGGGGTGGTTTGGCGTCGGTTTTAGTTTGGTTCGAATCTTCAATCGAAGATTCGAGAGGTTCTAGGTTGATTCGAACCAAACCGTGCATGGATTCGAAGAGAGGGGGTTAAGGTGGTCGTGTGGTGTTATTTTGGTGGCCGGCGGCGTTGTTGCCGCCGGGTTTTGGGCGGTGGAGCAGGGCGGCGGCCGGCTAGGGTTTTGGAGTCTTGGGGAGTGAAGGAGAAAGAGAGAAAGATTATTTTGGGTGAAATGAAATGGGATTAGGGTTTTGGGGGTCTTGGGTATTGAATTTGTAAGAATTAATCTCAACCGTTGGATTATTACATCCAACGGCTAAGATTAATGGAGTGATGGGCGGGTTTAAACATGGGTTTGGGTATGGACCCGGGTAGGCTGGGCGTGTGGGCTGGGACGATTTTGCCCGTTTTGGGCCTGGACTTTTGGGTTATTGGCCCATTTCTTCTATTCTTTGTTTTTTCCTTGTTTTCTTTACTCTAACTTGTATTTTTTTTGTATTTTATTGTATTTTAATAATTATTTAGAACTAATTAAAACTAACTAATTTTTGGCAATTTTCAATTTTAAAAAGCTAACTAATTTTTTTGATTTTTTCTTTAATTTGTTAAAAATGAATTAATTTCCTAAAGATGCAAATTTTTGTATTTTCATTTATCACACGCAAATAACATGCAAACAACTAACACAAAATTCACACAAAATTTATAAAAATAATGAAAATCATTTATTTTGAATTTTATAGGAATAACTCATGTGTAGGGTAAAAATCACGTGCTCACAGCTGCCCCTCTTTGCTCGGGGACACGAAGAGTTTCCGTGCAAAGATAAGTGAGCAACTATGAACGATTTTTACCCGTTCGAGTATTCTATTGTTAAGCATTTTGAAAAACTTTGACCGCGCCCTGCTTAAGAGGTTGCCTACATATCCTGGGCTAAACAGGAATCAGGTCAGTGTAGTTCGGGAAGTTTTGGTAGCTGGGACTACCATGACCGTTGTGATCTTGTTGTTACTGCTGTTGCTACTGTTGCCAGTGCTTAACTGATCTCCTTATTACACCGTGCTAAACAAAATAAGAAGCTAGACTAATTTACAGTATTGCAAATTCTTATCTATCTTTTCAACTTGATCTTGTCATGTTCCTTGCCGTCCTGCTGGCTCTGATGTTTCTTCACATGCTTCTTCTCCTTTGATAATTGTTATCTCGGCCTATCTTGATTGCCGAACTCCGACCATTGGTCCCTTCTTCGTGATCTCTGAACTATTCTCCTTCGAAGTCTGAACCTATCTTTCTGATCCTTGTTGCCTTTTTTTTTTTTTTTGAATTTGAACTTGGATTCATGCTGGGGACTCCCGTCATACTCTACCGCTTTCCTCAAACAACTTCAAAATAAAATCGCCACTCCATTCTTCAGGCGGGCTCCCTGACTTCAACTACAACTTCAAAATAAAATCGCCACTCCATTCTTCAGGCGGGCTCCCTGACTTCAACTACAACTTTAAGATACATCGCCACTCCATTCTTCAGGCGGGCTCCCTGACTTCAACTACAACTTTAAAATAAAATAGCCCCTCCATTCTTCAGGCGGGCTCCCTGACCTCAACTACAATTTCAAAATAAAATCGCCACTCCATTCTTCAGGCGGGCTCCCTGACTTCAACTACAACTTCAAAATAAAATCGCCACTCCATTCTTCAGGCGGGCTCCCTGACTTCAACTACAATTTCAAAAATAAAATCGCCACTCCATTCTTCAGGCGGGCTCCCTCACTTCAACTACAACTTCAAAATAAAATCGTCACTCCATTCTTCAGGCGGGCTCCCTGACTTCAACTACAATTTCAAAAATAAAATCGCCACTCCATTCTTCAGGCGGGCTCCCTGACTTCAACTACAACTTTAAAATAAACCGCCACTCCATTCTTCAGGCGGGCTCCCTGACTTCCACTACAACTTCAAAATAAAATCGCCACTCCATTCTTCAGACGGGCTCCCTGACTTCAACTACAACTTCAAAATAAATCGCCACTCTATTCTTCAGGCGGGCTCCCTGACTTCAACTCATAACTCACTGGGTCGTGTTACTTTTCCTTTGGCTGCTGGAGATATCTTCGGAACTGTTTACTCACCTGCTGGGGATGATGCTGCCGGGGAAGTATTCTTTGCTTCCTCTTTTTCTATTTCGTTCTTCCCAGACCTCCTCCGGGACTCACGCTTTTGCTTCCTTGAAGAACTTATGGGATATAATGCTGCTGGGGGAATCTTGGAGTTGGTGTATCATTTTCCAACAACTGCTGGGGATGATACCAGGCTCAAAGATCACCCCTCGTGTTTTCTGGCCTCTCTCAACACTATTCTGTTCGGAACTGGCATTTCCCGAAATCTCGTGTTATTTTTCTATCCTTATCCACCGTGTATTTTGCTTTCAAGAAAATTTTCGCAATCGGAGAAAATTTTCTGCCCCAGTTTGATGACCTTCTACGTGGCATGCTTTTACGCCGACGAACCCTCTTTTCCTGCTTTAAATCAAAGAAAAATTGTTAGTTTCAAAACATCGTGAGTGGTCATGCCGCTCTCGCTGGGGCAATTTTCCTTTTCTCTTTCAGCTGCTTGGCCTCCCTCGAACTTTTGGGGATGACATTGACATTTGCTGGGGAGGGTGCTCTTTCCACAGATGGTCTCTCATCTCTCCTTTTTATTCCAACCTTCGGTTCGGTCCGACCCTTTTAGTCGATGATCTGTTGTGAGAAATTGTCTTCTGGATGTGTAATATGTGTCCATCGTACTCCATAATTCCCGTGAACCTTTCAATCAACCTGTCGTTCCAACCTTAATATCGGAATGACTTTTGCCTTATTGCCTCGTTCCACGCCTATTCATCTTCATTGTACCGCTTTGGGAGACTTGGTAGTAAGCTTTGAAAAGTCAATTTTCGAAAACAAAAGAAAAGAAAAAATGATATATAAAGAATGCTGACCACGAATGACAAAAGAAAGGGAAAAGTTTTCTGAGCTCAAAACTGGGAAAAACTTATCTGAATGTGTAAATGATCCAATGGTTATGCCGCGCCTTCGAGATTAATCTACCCAGTCTATTTATGTCAATCACTTTCTGATGGCCGCGTTTTGCTAGAAGCAAACGAATGTCCCAACCTTGTCTCATGCGGATGCCTTGTAACCATCTCGCCTTGTCACCTCATAGTGCCCTTCAAAGGGTTTTCACTAATGAGATTCTCTCATTTCTTTCGACCTCCCGTCGCCTTAGGGTGCCTGTAAAGGTTTTCACCGTAAGACTCTCTCATTTTATTTCTCTCAACTTTCTTCGCCTTAAGGTGCCCGCGAGGGTTTTCACCGTCAAGACTCTCTCATTTCGCTTTCATTCCATGCGGTGGGCTGGGGTATTATCCATGGGATTTCCTCAAAAGGGGCTATCCTTTTTCAGCTTGTGAGTCCTAGATTCAGTCGAGGATTGAAGTGTCATTCGTAGTTTCATTCGCATGACTTGGCATTTCCCAAATACTAATCGAGAGGTCTTTTTTGGTCCTTAATGTGGTTTCTGTGCGTGGGGCTAAAGAAAAGGGGTTTAATCTCAACGGTTAGCTCATTACAACTTTCAGAATCCACACTATCTTTTCAAACGAAACAATGACTTCTGCCCCAGTTTTGTTGCTTGGGGAATCTTTGATTTTTATTTTACTACGACCGAGCCGTGTGGCGCCTACGTATCCTTCTTGAGGAATCAGGTCGAACGTAGTTCACTTTTTCTTGTGTTTTTTCTTTGTTTCTTTTTCTATTTTGTTATACATCTTCCTTGAGGATTCCAAAAGAGGATATATGAAAGAATAATTAAGGCTCAAAGGGGAAAACAAGGGTTAAAGTGTTTGGGTAGTAGAAAAAATTGCCTCCGTCATTTCATTCTCTGAAAAATACCAAATACACACAAATGAAGCCAAACGTTGACAAATACATTAAAGAATTACACGTAATATCTCTTGACTGCGTCGGAATTGATAGCCATATCGGTGCACCTTCCTTCAATATCAATTAGACATAGAGCGCCGTTGGATAATACTCTAGTCACAACCAATGGTCCCTGCCAATTTGGAGCGAACTTGCCTTTCGCTTCGACCTGATGTGGTAGAACTCTCTTCAGCACATGTTGTCCCACTTCAAATTTCCTGGGACGTACCTTCTTGTTGTATGCTCTCGCCATTCTCTTTTGATACAATTGGCCATGACATACTGCTCTGTCAATCTCTTTTCATCGATCAAGCTCAATTGCTTCAATCGGGTTTTGACCCACTCATCGTCGTCGATCTCAGCTTCAGCGACAATTCGGAGGGATGGGATTTCAACTTCTGCTGGTATTACTGCTTCAGTCCCGTACACCAACAAGTAAGGAGTTGCACCTACCGAAGTCCGGACAGTAGTGCGATAACCCAACAACGCGAATGGTAACTTTTCATGCCATTGCCTAGACCCTTCTACCATCTTCCTCAATATCTTCTTTATATTCTTGTTTGCTGCCTCAACCGCACCATTTGCTTTGGGACGATATGGTGTGGAATTTTGGTGTGTAATCTTGAACTGTTGGCAGACCTCCTTCATCAATCCGCCGTTAAGATTGGCACCGTTATCTGTGATGATTATCTTTGGAATTCCAAACCTGTAGATGATGTGGGAATGTACGAAGTTCACTACCGCCTTCTTGGTTACTAATTTGAAGGTTTTGGCCTCCACCCACTTGGTAAAATAATCGATCGTTACCGGAATGAACCTATGACCATTGGAAGCCGCAGGCTCTATAGGTCCAATAACATCCATACCCCATGCAACAAACGGCCATGGTGCTGACATTGTATGCAATTCAGTCGGTGGAGAATGAATCAAATCTCCGTGTATCTGACACTGATGGCATCTTTGCACGAAACTTATACAATCACGCTCCATAGTGAGCCAGTAATATCCTGCTCGAAGAATCTTCTTTGCCAATACATATCCGCTCATGTGTGGCCCACAAACTCCGGAGTGTATATCTGTCATCACTGTTGTGGCTTGACTCGCATCTATACATCTCAACAATCCCAAATCCGGGGTTCTTTTGTACAGCACCCCTCCACTAAGGAAAAATCCATTTGCCAATCGCCGAATAGCTCTCCTTTGATCTCCATTTACTTGCTCTGGGTATATTCCTAACCTGAGGTATTCTTTAACATCATGAAACCATGGCTCACCATCCATCTCTTCCTCTATCATATTGCAATAAACATGTTGATTCCGGATCTGAATATGTAACGGATCGACACGAACCTTGTCCGGGTGATGTAGCATTGACGCTAAAGTAGCTAGAGCGTCGGCAACCTCATTATGCATCCTTGGGATGTGCCTGAATTCTACTGATCGAAAACGCTTGGTCAGATCATGCAAACATTGACGATACGGGATAAGCTTCAAGTCTCTGGTTTCCCATTCTCCCTGAATCTGATGTACTAGAAGGTCCGAGTCCCCCAAGACCAAGACGTCCTGTACATCCATGTCCACCGCTAATTGTAACCCCAAGATACATGCCTCATACTCAGCCATATTATTGGTACAATAAAAACGCAGTTGAGCAGTAACAGGATAATGATGTCCTGTTTCAGAGATAAGCACAGCCCCTACTCCGACTCCTTTTGCGTTCGCCGCTCCGTCGAAGAAAAGCTTCCACCCTGGATCCTCGGTTAACTCCAACCCATCAATTTGCAGTACTTCTTCGTCTGGAAAATACGTCCTCAAAGGTTCGTATCCGTCATCAACAGGATTCTCAGCTAAGTGATCGGCTAGGGCTTGAGCTTTCATAGCCGTCCTTGTCACATATATGATGTCGAACTCTGTAAGTAATATTTGCCATTTTGCTAACCTCCCCGTAGGCATAGGTTTCTGGAAAATATACTTCAACGGATCCAAACGCGAAATGAGGTAAGTGGTGTAAGAAGACAAATAATGTTTCAGCTTTTGGGCTACCCATGTCAAAGCACAACAGGTCTTTTCCAAATGAGTGTATTTAACCTCGTGGACCGTGAATTTCTTACTGAGATAGTAAATGGCCCGTTCCTTTCTGCCAGTAAGATCATGCTGCCCAAGTACGCAGCCGAACGAATTCTCCAAAACCGTTAGATAAAGAATCAGGGGTCTACCCGGTTCGGGCGGAACCAGTACGGGTGGGTTTGACAAATACCCTTTGATTTGGTCAAACACTTCTTGACATTCTGTCGTCCATTCTATCGCAGCGTCTTTCTTCAACGGACGGAATATGGGCTCACAGGTTGCTGTAAGCTGAGCAATAAACCTACTGATGTAATTTAACCTTCCCAACAAGCTCATTACCTCTGTTTTATTCCTTGGCGGGGGTAACTCTTGGATGGACTTGATTTTGGACGGGTCCAACTCAATGCCCCGTCGGCCGACGATGAATCCTAGCAACTTTCCTGACGGAACTCCGAATGCGCATTTGGCCGGATCGAGCTTGATATCATATCTTCGAAGTCTTTGAAAGAACTTCCTGAGGTCGACAATGTGGTCTTCTTGACGTCTAGATTTTATGATCACATCATCCACGTATACTTCAATCTCCTCGTGTATCATATCATGGAATACCGTAGTCATCGCTCTCATGTATGTTGCCCTCGCGTTCTTCAAACCGAATGGCATCACCCGGTAGCAATAAGTCCCCCACGCTGTGATAAAAGCCGTCTTTTCTGCGTCCTCTTCATCCATCAAGATCCGATGATATCCCGCGTAGCAATCCACAAAGGATCCGATTTCACGTCCGCCGCAATTATCAATTATGATATGGATATTGGGAAGCGGGAAATTATCCTTGGGACTTGCCTTGTCGAGATTGCGGTAGTCTACGCATACTCTGATCTTTCCGTCTTTCTTTGGCATCGGTACTACGTTAGCCAACCATTCGGGTATCGAGTGACACGAATGACTTTTGCCTACAACTGCTTGGTTACTTCCTCCTCGATCTTTACACTCACCTCCGTCTTAAATTTTCGCAGCTTTTGTTTGACGGGAGGGCATGCCGGCTCATAGGCAATTTGTGAACTACTAGATCGGTGCCGAGTCCCGGCATGTCGTCGTACGACCATGCGAAAATGTCTTTAAACTCCACGAGTGTTTTGATCAATTCTTCTCTCAGGGTTGGGTTCAATATGGACACTTATTCCGGTTTCTTTGACGTCATCTGTGTCCCCCAGATTAACAGCCTCAGTATCATTTAAATTTGGTTTGGGTTTTTCCTCGAATTGACTTAATTCTTCACCGATTTCTTCTACGGCTTCATCATCGCCGTATTCCGATTCACTCTCGTCACCTCTTATTTTATGCGTTATTATTTCCAAACCAAATTGACTTTCTAGACTGGGTTGATTAATCTTTAAGCACGCCATATCATTAAGATCAGTTGAAAGAAAGCTGCTCAGAAAAGTAAAAAGAAGGAAAATAAACAAAATTAGAAACATAAGGAACCAAATTTCATTAATGGGAACAGTACAAGAAAAAACAAACTTGCGAACTCAAATCAAAACGAACTGAAACAAACGGATTTTAATTCGGGGACAATCCCAACACAAAATTTCAAAAGAAAACAATCCAAAACAAACTACCAAGACTCCTTCCGAACAGGGAGAGGAGTAGCCTTCCAATTATTCAACTTTGCTTTCGATCCCACAAACTGTATCTCGGCATGGCTGGATCCTTCGCCATCCTCTAGCATGCATACATCTGCGAATAGGTCTTCGAACTTTCTTAAGAACTCTTCGTCTGGCCTAACCATAGGACTGGGGACCTTTGTCGTCGGATGTCCTCTTACTCCGGACCTGACAAAAGATCGGGAAAGGCGTGGAACAGGCTTCGGGAGCACCCATGTCTTCTGCTTATTCCTCTTGGCTCGCTGGATGTCCTCTGATGTTGGCTTGAATCCCAAGCCGAAGGTTCCCACGTTTTCAACCACAGATACCGGCTGTATGATTCCTTGCAGAGATGCACCTAGACCTTTGCCGGGTATGAAACCGTGTCTCAACATTTCATGAGCCACCATGACGCCTGCAGTAATTATTCTGTCATTTGGAATGCATTCCCCTGCTGGAACTCGGTTGGCGGATACCACATTGCAGATCTGGTATACCCATGGCCCAACATTTTCTTCTGTCTCAACAAAGGGGACGACGGTGCCTGGTTGTAGATCATTCTCTCCATGGACGACGATCTCTTGTTGGTCCCACTCAAACTTGACGAGTTGGTGTAGGCTGGATGGAACTGCTTTTGCGGCATGGATCCACGGTCGCCCTATCAGAACGTTATATGACACTACCATGTCCAGCACCTGGAATTCCATGGTGAACTCCACTGGTCCGATTGTCAAGATTAACACTATGTCCCCAACCGATGCCTTGCCTCCCCCATCGAACCCTCGAACACATATGTCGTTCTTGCGTATCCTGCCGATGTTTACTTTCAATTTGTCCAGTGTAGAGAGAGGACAAATGTTAGCACTGGACCCATTATCGACGAGGACTTTGGTAACCACCGCCTCCTCACACTTCACCGTAAGATATAAAGCCTTGTTGTGCTTCGGTGCCTTCCTCAGGCAACTCATCATCGGTGAAGGTGATCCGGTTCGCTTCGAAGATCCTATTGGTGATCTTTTCCAAATGACTCACAGAGATTTTATCGGGTACATGGGCCTCATTCAAAACTTTCATCAAAGCTTGCCGATGTTCTTCAGAATGTATCAGCAAGGATAGCAATGAGATTTGCGCATGAGTCTTCTTCAGCTGTTCTAAGACAGAATAATCATGCAGCTTCATCTTTTTCAGGAATTCTTCTGCCTCTTCGTCAGTTACCGGTTTTTTAGTGTTGCCGGAGTAGTCTTCCTTAATTCCGCAGGGGCAAAACATCTCCCTGAACGGGTCAGACCTTGCGCTTCGCAAACTTCCTCTTTAACTTCTTTCCCTTTGTAAGTTGTCGTGATCCGATCATAATTCCATGGAATAGCTTTGCTATCGGCTATTGGCAACTGTATTGCAGGCTTGATGATGAAAGGATCCACTCGAACACCTGCTACAGTCAAGACGGGTTTAGTTGCTACCCCTGGTACAGTTATTTTTACTTCCCCCGACTTTACCGGCACTTTGTTCACGCTTCCCTTTTCTGCTTCCGACCCCTCTTGTACGTCCTTCTTGCAAATGAGTGACCCATCAAGGTTTGGCCCTTTTTTTATTCCTACCCCGCTAGACTTGATCATCATTACAGTCTGAGAGGTTTTCTACTTTCCCTCCTCTACCCGTACCAACTCGATCATGTTGGTCTCATGATGAGTTGGAAGCGGATTTTGGTTGATGTTGGGCTCCGCTGGAGTCTGGACCTCAATTTGGCGAGTGTCGATGAGTTCTTGGATGGCTGTTTTCAATCGCCAACACTTTTCCGTGTCGTGCCCCGGACATCCTGAGCAGTATGCACAATTTATTGAATGATCCAGATTCTTTGGAAGAGGATTTGGTAGCTTAGCCTCGACCGGATTTAACAACCCTACTTGCTTCAAACGGTGGAACAAACTGGTGTAAGACTCTCCCAAGGGAGTGAAAGTCTTTGGCCTTGGTGCCCTGTCGCTCTTGAATGCTTGGTTCGGACGAAAGCCCGCACCCGTGGGATTTTTATAGGCTCTTGGGGGTGGGTAATTATTCTGTGGATTTGGCGCACGCCATGGTGCCTGGACGGGAGGTGGAGCATATGATTGGGCATGATGGACGGTGAAGTGAGCATCTGGTGTTGGGTAATAGTGTTGTGGATGGCTATATGGATTGTGAGAGTAATTTTGTTGGTGGGGCTGTGGCGAATTATACTGGGGTGCGGGGCCTCTGTTCCTGAACCATGCTCCGGAATCAACTACCGCGACCTCTTCTTTCCTCTTTTTCCCAAGCACCACTCCGGTGCCACTTTGAATAGCTTGAGTGGTGGCTTTCAACGCCGCATAACTCATGATCTTGTTAGCTTTCAAGCCTTCCTCGATCATAGTCCCCATCTTTATCACCTCAGTGAATGACTTACCCACGGACGTCACCAGATGTCCGAAATAGGTTGGCTCCAGTGTTTGCAAGAAGTAATCCACCATCTCGTTCTCTCTCATAGGCGGATCTACCCTCGCTGCTTGTTCCCTCCAGCGGCAATCAAATTCTCTGAAACTTTCGGCGGGTTTCTTTTCTAACTTTAGCAATGATAAGTGGTCTGGGACTATTTCAAGATTGTACTGGAACTGGCCAATGAATGCTTGAGCCAAATCATCCCATGTAAACCATCTGCTGGGATCCCGCCTAGTGTACCACTCTAGTGCAGATCCCCCCAAACTCTGACCGAAGTAAGCTATCAGAATCTCATCTCGTCCTCCGGCTCCTCGCATTTTACTACAAAAACCTCGAAGATGGGCTACCGGGTCACCATGCCCTTCGTATAAGTCAAACTTGGGCGTTTTGAACCCGGCTGGCAACTGTACATCTGGGAATGGACATAGATCTTTGTAAGCGACACTGACCTGGTTGCCAAAACCATGCATATTCCTGAAGGACTGCTCCAGGCTTTTAACTTTTCGAATAACTTCCTCATGCTCCAAACTTGGGAGGTGCTTGTCCGGTTCTGCCGGGTTATCCCAGTGAGGGGTGTGTGAATGCGGTTCAGAAGCCTTAAAGGTAGGCTCAGGAGAATAACAATGATTGTCGTGGATTTGAAAAAGCGGCTCACTGGACGATTTTTGTAAAGGAGCAGGTGGAGGTGCCACAAAAACAGGGGTAACCGGGGGAGGAGGATTTTGCCTGGCTGGTGAAACCGGGGGGATATATGGGTTTTCCCCTTGATAATTGTGAGCACGTGATTTTTGCCCAACATGAATTACTCCCACAAAATCAAAACAAAAATTGTCTATTTTTATGGTGTGTATTTTTGTGAATTTTTGTGTTATTTTTTGTATTTGTTTGCATTTGTATATACGTGATTATATTTGTTTAAATTAATATAAAAATAAAAAAATTACATTGCATGTGTATATAAAATTCATGTTTACAATTTAGAGCAATTAAGTTTGTTTACGAAAATGAAAAAATAACAAAATGTGTATTTTTGCATTTTTATGTTTAAATACCTAATTGTGTGATTTTATATTTAATAATTATGTGTGTAAATTGTTAGTATGACTAATTTAGTATTTTTTATGAGTTAATTTGATTTTTTTTTTTTATTTTTTATGAAATTTAGAGTTTTAATTCTTTTTCAATTGAGGAAATAATGAGAATCAAATAAAAGAGAGGGGAAATCAAATTTGGGCCGAAATTCGATTTAATTCATAAGGCCCAAACGTCCCAGCCCAAATTCCCTTCACCCGAACCGCCCATTTCCCAATTTTAATCTGGACCGTTGATGGTATTCCATCCAACGGTCCAGAATTAATTAACCATTTTAATTACCCCAAAACCCCCCCAAACCCGGCTATCCAGACCATTTGCCCATCTCTCCCTAAAATCAAATTAGAGACCCACCCAAACCCTAGCCGCCGCCGGGCTACCCCCACGCCCAAAACCCGGCGGCACGGCGTCGCCGGCCACCCAAACTAACACCCCTGAACCACTAAACCACCCTGAGCATGAATCCATCACCCATATGGCTCGAATCATTCTGTAGCTTCTCGAATATTTGATTGAAGATTCGAGCCAAACAAAAACTTACTCCAACCGAGCCCAAAATCTCACCCTAGCACCTCCATACCACCCTCACGCCCAAACAACCATTGGCCCGTCTCGAATCTGACCGGAAAAGGTCGAGCCCCAAAATTCCCTTTCAAGAACCCTAAAATTTAAAATGACGAATTTGACCAAATTGATCAAGATTTTGGGGTCCAATAGACTTTATTCGGATTGTTCTCGGTTGAGAACACTTCGATTAAAGATTATTTGACCTCAAAATGGGCAAGCCGAGTTCGAACATTGGTCTTTCTGATTTCCCGAGGTAATTTTCCTTTCATGTTGTTCTGTTTGATTGTTTTATCAATATATGTTTACTTGTATAATTTAGCTCATTGGATTGTCTTATTTTTTTTGTCTTTCGAATTTTCTATCTCTCTTCCTCAAAGACCTTTTTATTTGGTCAATCATTTTCTGTTTTCGCGTATTTGATTGTGTATGTTGTAGGATACACACTCGTTTCGATTAGCGTCGTCGAACATTTAGTTTCGTATTTGTTTCATTTTTTTTTCTTTTCTCTCGGCTTAAGTGCTATAAATTGTGAATTTGTTTGTCGGCTTTATGTTATCGATTATACAAGTTGTAATCGACTGTTTGAATGTCGTCGATTAGATTCGTAGGTTCGTTTGTTAGAACATTAGAGCACAAGTCCGGCATTGGCCGAGATTCCCTGATTCACTGTTCCTGTTTTGTTTGAATGTCAATCGCACATATTGTGATTCGACTCAACGAATGTTGTCGTTTAAATTCACGAATTTATTGTTTGAGAATCCCGGGCAGTTGGTTCATGGTTGTTTGAATTGAACTATTCTTTTGTTTGCTTGATTCTGTTGATGGATTAAGAGTTAGCTACAAGATTGGATATAGCTGTCATAATTTAGAATTTGAAAGCCAAAAACTAAGCCCTAGAGTGCACTGCACATGGTTTAAGTTGCTGGAACTGCTGGACAGCAGCATATTCCAATTAGTTTTTTGCCTTTAGTGTTTGTTTAATTGTATAAAGCCCACCTTTAGACAAAATCAGGTTGGAATAATCAGAGATATCAGTACTTCTAACTTTGTTAAGTGTTTTAAAAGCTGGAAATAAGAGCTCACATGGAAAGAATGATTCAAAAGTTAAAGGTACCCATGTGTTTGTTAGAAAAGGCAGTAAATCTGAAGTGTAAATTTCTGTAGTTTTGGCTATAAAACACAGTGAACACTGACTGGAACATACACACACATACAGAGAGATTCACAAATACATTCTCTGGAAAAGATTCACACATAGAGAGATATATACTGGCAGTATACATTACACACTCACTGGAAAAACAGATTCTGGAACAGAGCTTCTAAAATACTTTTCTAAAACAGATTGTTTTTAGAGAAAAGAGAGAGATATTGAGTTCTCGGAGGAAAAGAAGAGTTTGAGGGTTCAAACAGATTCTGAAAGTTACTTTCTTTTAGAACTTGAGTTTGAAACACCAAAGTGGCATTTTTAAATTCTGTTTGTTGTGATTCTGCGGATTTCTGGGGTTCATTTCTGAGGTCATTTGAGTTATCTGAATTGGACTATTCTGGTTTCGCCTGGTTTCAAATCTTCCTGGATTTGCTGCATTTGTTACTAGGCTGTTGTTGATTGTTGTTTGTGGTTGCTGCTCGATATTTGCTTTCAGCTGATCTTTCCTTCTTCATTTTTGCTGTTGAAATTCCAGGTACTTCTTCTGTTAGCTTTGAAATTGGAAAGCTGAATGTAGCAATATGACATGAAAGTCGAAATTCAAAGCATGATGTGGATTCTGGCATTTCCTTTATACTTTAGTTCTATTGTTTCATTGTGATCGTAATTGATTCTGTTAGTTTCGATTGTTTATGAGTTGAATCTCAGAATATTTGGAATATTTCTGTTATACCTGATTATTCTCTCATCAGTTTTAAAAGTTATAAGTTCATTTATTTTGTTTTACGAATATGATTTAGGTGTTTTAGAATATTTGTAAATTAAGGATCATTAAGAAGCTAATTGATAAATGTTTAGTATATTCATGATAGCGATTTAAGTCCCGTGCAATTCAAAATCACATGATGATCACATTTGAAAGTGAAATCGAGTTGCTTGTAGTGTCCATTTGAGCTCGTTTGAAGTAATTAGTTGTTTGTGCTATTATGTTCCGTTTTGCTTTAATAACATCAGTGAATCCATCAGTGAACGTTAATCTCCTTGAATAACAATTGTTGAACATTTTTGAGTTTTGTAATTAAAAACAGTTAGGTTAATATAATTCTAAATAAACTCATTTTATTTAAGAATGATAGGCTTCCACTTTAAAGTATTTTGATAGTCTAGTTGAATATTTGAATTGATTCATTTTTGAAAGTTTGAACTCATTTTTCGTGATGAAAACCTGGCATTATCATTAGTATTTTAAATAAACTGAACAAGTTTTCTCCAAAAAAGGGACGACATTTGTGTTTTAACCTAATTATTAAGAGATATATGCCAGAATCGGGTTAATAGAAAGTAAAATTTAGAGATTAAAGTGTTCATTTTATATAAGGTACTAAATGGAATAAAGGGGACGAAATTTTAATTTTACTTGGAGCAAATAATTTTTTTTATTTATTATTTATAGTTTAAATATGTTTAAATCAAGATACTCTTCTTCAAAATTAATAGAGCAATATAAAATTTAATTAAAGCATATTAATTTATAAACACATATAAAATCAGATATTTTTAGCCATTTATAATAGTTGAAGCGACCGTGCTAGAACCACGGGATCTGGGGGTGCCTAACACCTTCCCTCGGGTCAACAAAATTCCTTATTTAGAATTTCTGGTTCGCAGACTTCCTTTGGAAAGTCGAAATTTCCTCGATTCGGGATTTAAATAAATCGGTGACTTGGGACACCTTAATTTATTCCAAGTGGCGACTCTGAAATAAATAAAATAATCCCGTTTCGAATATTGTCACTTAAATTGGAAAAACTCCCCTGCGCTCCTACCCCCGGGTAGCGGGGCGCGCCAAAAGGAGGTGTGACAGCTCTGGCGACTCTGCTGGGGACACAAACCCAGAACTACTGGTGCTGGTGTAAGAGTAGGAAGGTTTGGTGATGATTGTCCCCTAGCCCAGGCTAGGTGCATCTCTGTCATTTGCTGTCTTAACCGGTCCATCTCCTCTTTCATGATTTGTATCTCCGTTTTCTCCCCATCGATACTTTTGTCTGAACTAGACATGCTTGCTGGAATTGGACCCTTTGATCTGGTATGGTAAGGGTGATCGGCCGGTATACTCTGTCAAGTCACTGCTAAACTTTTCTGGAAATGCAACAAACTTGTTAGCTTACTGAATTTAACAGGCATGTTATCGCACGTTGGATGCAATGCACCTAATCAATTAACCATTTCTACATGTATTCCTTGCATGCGTCATTCCAGCTTTTCTTTTTCTTCTTCTCTTATCCTTGAAAACTTTATTGTTATTAATCTCCCCATTTTTCTTTTCTTTTTTTTTTTAGCGGTGGTCGAATCTTATGTGGATTGCCTACGTATCACGTCCCCGCGTGAATCAGACCGAGCGTAGTTCTAATACAATAGACATAAGATATGAATGAAATGTTCATGAATTTTATTTCAACCAAACTTCAAACTTGAAACACTTGCAAAAGACAACAATGGAGAAAAACTTTTAAAAGGACAACAGACTCTAAAATAACACACTCTTCTAAGCATGTTCCAACGCCTCGAATCTTTGCGCCCGGGGGGCGTTGTTTGGCCTTGCTGCAGTTCTTGGTGTAAGATCTTTCTGTATACTCCCCAATTCTGCCATGACTTGGTGGACACATTCCATGATTGAAGAAAAGAGGGCAGGCCGAGGTACTCGTTCGTAGCTCAAACACCTCATAGTAATGTAGTGCCCGATCTCATTGATCCTGGTTTTGATCATGTCTTTTTCTCTGAGCAGCTGCCCTATGTGTCTGTTCTTTGCCCCTAATACTTGAGAGTTGCCGGAGATATGGTCCAAGAGCCTATCTATTTGTCTTTCCATCCGTGCCATCAAGTTGTGACAACGGTCTCTATCTCCTTTAGCATCCTGGACTTGCCTAAGAGTTCGCTCTCTAAGAGTGGCATTTGCTTTTCTCAAATCAACGATGATCGCATCATAGTCTTTCTCTACTTGTTGTAGACGGAGTGCTTCTTGGTGGGTCGCTCTCTTCCATTTTGTCCGGACTGCAACCAAAGCCGCTTTTGCCTTCTCCAAGTCTTCTTGGTGTTCAAAGGCTTTCCTTTCCAAATCGTTTATTAGCATCTGATCACTCCGACTTCTCCTTGACCTCTCCGCGGCCAATTGCATCTCTCGAATTTGAGTTTGGAGTGCTTCTCTTTCCTGCTCCCAACCGGCTCTTTCCCGATCGAAGTCAGCCTGTTGTATGTCCATGGCCGCTTCCAGGATTCCTTTGTCTTCTTTTAAAGTGTTGATGCAAGATTGGAAATTTTGTGTTGTCTCATGCTCGGCCTCCCTAACTCTGGCTTCTATTTCTCTCTCCCAATCGACGGCATACTTCACTGACCTTTCTGACCTTTGCTCTGGTATTGATTGGTTGTGGAACCATTCAAGATAAGCGAGACTCACTTCTCCCCGTTCTCGATCGGCAACCATCTCGTTGATGTCGGAGATTCGACTACCGAACCATACCTTCTGTGCATAAGTCTCCCTCGGGGTCTCTTCCTGTCACAAATTCCCATACAAATGATCGCATATCCTCAATTGGGGCCCTTTTCTCTTCTCTTCCCAACTGCCGCATGACACGTAGCGGGGCATATGGTTGGAAACCCCTGAAACCCATTAGTATGTAGAATAGGCGGTATGTCGACATATGCATGATTTTGGCGGAAGGGAACCAATAATAATTCCAGGTAAGTTGATCTGCTCTCAAAGAGTTGAGAAGTTCTTGCCAAGTCCTCAAGTCTTATGGAAGGTTACAACGGGCGGCTCTGTTTGTATGACAGTGAATATAATTTAGCTAATCTGCTTTGAAGTTTATCACAATTGGGTGATGATAGAGATGTTCTATAAACCACATTTGTAATAAGATATTGCAGCCTTCAAAATAGTCTTGTCCTTCTTGGCACCGAGTTAAGGCCCGGAAGATGTCTCCTAGTATCATCGGAAGAACAGTGTGTTCCTCGTTACTCCGTAGATATGAGACCACCGCAGCTAAACGGATTCTGATGCGTCCACCACGTTCGGGAAAAACCATGGTTCCCAAAAAAGCGATCATAAAAGCATAGATTCTTAAATCTCCCCAGGCGTCATAATTCAGCCGGTTAACAAATTCAGCGTTTGAGAATTTCTCAAACCCTTTCTTATCACCAAATCTGTCGTAGAGATAATCCAGTGGCACCCAACCGTTCTCCAGACAACCCAGGGGAACCCGCCGAAGACATAACTTTTTCAAGAAGTTATTCACACCCATCTGCCTAGGAGCTGCAGGTCTCATCTTGTGCAAATCTCTTCCGAGTCCTGTGAGTCCACCCAATTCTTCCAAAGTGGGTGTCATTTCGCAATCCCGAAATCTGAACACATTGCTTGTTGAGTCCCAAAAACTCACTAAAGCTCTGATCACATTTTTGTCCGATTTTATCATCATGATGTCCGGAAGAAACTTGAGGTGCTTGTGAACTTGATTTCTTTCCCAAGCCGAAAAACTAGTCCACCATTTACAGAGCCGATCCGGGGTTTTGTCCTGGACCATGAACATAGGTGGCATTTCGTCTCTCACCCTTTTCTGGCCGATTCGTTGCGAGGAAGTCATGCTGATCCTAGAAAAGATAAAAAAATGGATTTAAGATTTTTTTTCAAAATTTTTTTTTATTATAAAAAAAACGAATCTTGTTAATACGGCCTTTCAGCACTTGAAGAAGATTTGAAGGTTGTATAACAGGATACCAGTGTGATGTCTATATTCCGTTTTGCGAAATTAGTCCTCCGGCGCCCCTTTTGAGGCGTTTGGCTATTTTTGCAAAATTTCCTAACTCTCGACTAAGAACAAAAATCCTAATTCTAATATTTTTAATTATTGTTTTCCTTAAAAAAAATCAGTATTAGTTGAGCCCGATATGGGTTGCCTACGTATCTCATGTTTGGTGAGAATCAAACTTGTGTAGTTCGAAAATAAAAGAACTAAATCATTTTAAGAAAATGAAACAAACTATTTTTAAACAGCATTTATAAAACAAATTATTTTTAAAGAAATTAAGAAAATTTATTTGGAAATTTTTTCTTGCATTTTTTTTTCAAAATTATTTTCAAAGAAACTAAACTATTAAAATTAAGAAAATTTATTTGAAAATTTTTTCTTGCATTTTTTTTCAAAATTATTTTCAAAGAAACTAAACTATTAAAATTAGGAAATTTATTTGGAAATTTTTTGCATTTTTTCAAATTTTATTTTTTAAAGAACTAATTATTTTCGTAAAATTAAGAAAATTTATTTGGAATTTTTTTTTTTGCATTTTTTTTTTCAGAATTTATTTTCAAAGAACTAACTATTTTCCATAAAACTATTTTGACTATATACCCCGACGTTTTCCACTTCTTCCTCTCTTTTAACAAACCGGTCAGCATGTAAGATCGAAATAAATGCACACAAAAAGATGCAACAAGTTGGTCTTTTTGTTTCAGGTACACCTGTCCTAGACAGGCCCAACCCCCGTGTTGAGCCTCCTAAGTCAAATATGCACATGATGCAAATAAACGTTCTTATCGGGGATCCGGCATAAGGTTTTGTTATTCTAATCCTGTTGGAAAAGTGTCTAGACTGGCTTTAACTCGAGCGGACAACTTGAGCCGAAGAGTGTCAGTGCACCGGTAGCATGGCTTTCCGGCTTAATTGACAAGACTCTCCGCCTAAACATGTGTGACTACAAAATCCTTCACCGGTGCCAAGCACCACGGCTATCTTGAGAAAAACGGGCTATGTCCAGCAAATGCCCGGTATTATATTTCAAAAGACTCAGAAGAAAAAAACGGGTATCGGCACAATTTATATACAGTTCACAAAATATCAAAGTGGTAAAGCAACATTTAGCATATCAAATATAAACATGTAATAAAATCAGATAATAAATAAGCCAAATAAAATAATTATTCAAAGCTCAAATTCTTCAACCCTGAACCAGTGGTTCTGGGTTTGCGTCCCCAGCAGAGTCGCCAGAGCTGTCACACCTCCTTTTGGCGCGCTCGCTACCCGAGGGGTAGAAGCGTAAGAGAGTTTTTCCAATTTAAGTGACAATATTCGAAATGGGATTATTTTTAATTCAGAGTCGCCACTTGGAATAAATTATGGTGTCCCAAGTCACCAATTCATTTAAATCCCGAATCGAGGAAATTTCGACTTTCCAAATGAAGTCTGCGAACCAGAAATTCTAAGTAAGGAATTCTGTTGACCCGAGGGAAGGTGTTAGGCACCCCCGGATCCCGTGGTTCTAGCACGGTCGCTTCAATTATTATAAATGGCTAAAAATTCCTGATTTTATACATGTTCACATCATAATGCATTTTAAACCTATTAACCGCTTTTATCTAATTTTAAGAATGATCGCAACGTTATTAAAACACGTCTCGAGTCACGTCACATAAATTATACCCGTGATTTTGACATATTTTAACGTCGTTGAGATTTGAAACTAAATCACATAAATATACACCCGAGTTTAGAAAATTAATTTGAAAATAGCGCGCCAAAAGCAACTACGCACTTTCAACTTTACGAGAACCATAAAAATTCAACTGATGGCACACCTTGATTTTTAAAGAGTTAAGATTAATTGGGTGAGGCTTGTCTCATATTTTAAATAAATAAGATCCTAAAACGGCTATGGTTTTCTAGTTATTTGTGTCTAAAATGAAGTGAAGTCCTAATTAATTACATGAATCAAGGTCAAACAAAATTAAACTTGTGTAGAATTATTTGATAAAGGATTTGGGTCCAAAGCAAAATCCAACCACTAGTTTAAAGGGTTTATTAATGAACTTTGGAAATATAGGTAAAACCCGTCAAAACTTATTTGAGTTAACCGCACATGATTCCAATTATGCACATTTACTAGTGAAATATTTAAACTATGAGGATATTAATGATCCTAGTGAATTAGTGCTACTCTACTGACAAAGGCGATTCGTTATTGTTATTATCAACCTAGAATCAAATCTGAAGAATTACACAATCTAGTTGTATTCAATTGACTCAATTAAAATAAATCATTAGTTATACCTAGACAATTATGAATTAATACAACAATGAACATTATCTACCAATTTATAAACTAATCATCCGCCTTTGAGCTTCTGATTTTCGCATAAATATGCTTGAAATGCATCGTGAATTCTACACTAAAATGAGTCAACCTTACTAAATAAATGAATCTTACAAAATCGAAGAAAGAAAAAAAAATCTAATGAGTTTAACAATCTAATTTGAATTAGTAGTCCAAACAGTTCAAATCATTAACAACAGTCCTAATTATACAGTCTATATACTTGTTGTTCATGTAATATCAATAAAGGTTAATCAAATAGTTACAAAAACTAATTCACTACTAGCTATGCTAACAGAATACATTTCAACATATGGATCTGGTGGAAACATCTTTATTTCAATTCCAATTCACAATTACATCAAAGTGAATTCAGAAATGGTACATGGAAAAATGCCAAAGAGAAAGCCAAGACAGTGAGGGAACAACAAACAGTAGCAACAGCAATAGGAGAAACAACAACAACAGAGAAGCAACAGCAACAGGAGAAACAGACAGTGAGGGAACAACAAACAGTAGCAACAGCAACAGGAGAAACAACAACAGAGCAATAACAACAGCAGTAGCCAAAAGCCACAGCAGGAGAACCACAGCAGGCAGTGAATACTTATGTGTATTTGTATGAGTGTATGTGAGTATCTATGCTGTGAATGTGTATACACAATGTTCTCTGTCTCAAGGTGTGTGAATGTGTTTTCCTGGGAGTGTTATCTCTGTTTTTTTCATTTTTTCACAGTGTTTCCAGAGAGTCTACTCTATCAAAAAATCTGTGTCCATATCTGTTTTTTTCTTCTCTTTTTTATAGGCAAAACATATTTCTTTTAAAATTCCAGCAGTTCACTTTTCCAGCTTGTTCATTCATTCCCATGTGCACCCCTTAATCCTTTCATCATTAATATTATGTCTAGTTATGGGTTTTGACAATTAAACAACTAACTAAAGGCAAAATCACTGGAATATACTGCTGTCCAGCAGTTCTAGCAACTCACTCCATGTGCAAAGCACCCTAAAGCTTAGTTCTTGAACACTTATATAGACAAAACATCACAGGTAATTCAACTTCTGTCCAACAGTGATTATGGGCACAAATAGGGATCGATTGCATAAGTGAGTGAGTGAGAGACCTTAACCTGTCACGACCCGGATTTTCCCCCAACATCGGGATCGTGATGGCGCCTACTCGTGGTAGCTAGGCAAGCCACTGTATTCATACTATCCTGTTTTTAACACAATTTTGATTGAATAAATGCGGAATACTTTATCGAAATGGAAATAACAATTCACAAGGTAAAACCATACCGAAAATCCTCTACCCAAGATGTGGAGTCACCAACTCACAAACTACTATGGAATACTACACATAAAAGTCTGAAGAAATATAACACAATTCTGTTTGTCTCGGAACAAAGAGACTCCAGCTAATAATATAGATAAAGAAAGAGACGCCGGGCCTGCGGACGCCTGCAAGCTACCTCGGTCTCAAATATGATCAACTCCCACGCAATCTACTTATTGCTGCCGCTGCTGCTGTCCGTAACCTGTATCTGCGCAAAAAGAGCGCAGAGTGTAGTATCAGCACAACCGACCCCATGTGCTGGTAAGTGCCTGGCCTATCCCGGCGAAGTAGTGACAAGCCTAGGACCAGACACCCACATAAACCTGTGCAGTTGCAATATATATATATATATATATAACACATTTATAAGGAAATACTCTGCTCTGAAATAATATTCAATAACTCACGATATCTAAAATAATCTAATCAACATAATAAATCTGACTTTCATGTCTCAATTCCTCTCTCATTTCATATCTCGTGGTAGGCGTACCACCCGCTCCCAACTATCACGGTAATTATATCTTGTGGTAGGCGTACCACCCGCTCCCAAATATATCAATAATCATATCTTGTGGTAGGCGTACCACCCGCTCCCAAATATATCAATAATCATATCTTGTGGTAGGCGTACCACCCGCTCCCAAATATTTCAATAATCATATCTTGTGGTAGGCGTACCACCCGCTCCCAAATATTTCAATAATCATATCTTGTGGTAGGCGTACCACCCGCTCCCAAATATTTCAATAATCATATCTTGTGGTAGGCGTACCACCCGCTCCCAAATATTTCAATAATCATATCTCGTGGTAGGCGTACCACCCGCTCCCAAATATTTCAATAATCATATCTTGTGGTAGGCGTACCACCCGCTCCCAAATATTTCAATAATCATATTACCACAAATAACAAGAATTAACCAAGTAATAACACAATAAGGAATATCTCAAAGAACTCAACAATTAACAACAGTTAATAAGTTCACAAGGAAAACAAGGTATAATGGAAACACAAGTAATATCAAGTCAAGGAATGGCAAATAGTTGCACGTCATCACCCAAATAAAATATAATGGAAAAACAAGTAATATCAAGTCAAGGAATAGCAAATAGTTGCACGGCATCACCCTTCGTGCTTTTACTCTCATCCTCACCAAATAAGCAAATAAAGTACACGGCATCACCCTTCGTGCTTTTACTCTCATCCTCACATCCATAGTACGGCATGATCCTTCGTACATAATCAATAAATAAACATGGCACGGCATTAACCTTCGTGCATAAATATTTAAACATGGCACGGCATCACCCTTCGTGCATTATCACTCTTCCTCACCCAAATAACAATCACAGTTTAAGGGCAAAGAAAGAAACAGTAATTCATAAACCGTCCCATCAAGGGAAATCAATAATTATCTTCACAACAAGTCCCAACAAGGAAGAACAATAACAATTCACCTGTAATATATCTCAAAATATCATTTTCCAACGACTCACGGTCATACTAGACGCCAGTGTATGGATGCTCGTCACCACGACCCATACACCGCACTCGATCACATAACACATAGCACATAATCCTATTCCCTCAAGCTAGGATAGAACAAACACTTACCTCGAATGCTTATGAACAATTCAATCCGTGGAAATGTCTTTTCTTTCAATTTGGCTCCAATCCAACCGTATCTATACACAATTGATTTAATATCATAAATTCTACTCAACAAACAAATTCTTAATACCAAATACCACTTTTACAACATTCTGCCATGAATAGTAAATTTCAACCCCGGGCCCACATGGTCGGAATTCGGGGTTAGGACCAAAATCCGGTTACCCATTCCCCCACGAGTTCATATATATGATTTGTTTCAAAATCGGACCTCAATTCGAGGTCCAATTTCCCCAATTTATGAAAAACCCTATTTTCTAACAAAAACAAGAATTTTACCATGAAAACATTTGATTTCTAATGAAAAACATGTTTAATGATGTTAGGAATTGAAAGAATTAAGTAAAAAGTGACTTACAATCGATTTGATGAAGAAGAAATCCTTGAAGAATCGCAAATGGGTGTTTTGGTTTTGTAAAAATGTGAAGAAATGACTGAAATCCGTGTTTTTCAGGTCTCTGTGTTCGCATTTGCGAACATGGGTTCGCAATTGCGAACCCCGACCAATTTCTGGAATTTGAAAAAATAGGCTAAGGGTGGGAAGTTCGCATTTGCGAACATTTCTTCGCATTTGCGAAGCCAAGGCAAAACTGGGAAGTTCGCATTTGCGAACTATTGTTCGCAATTGCGAACACAAGCTAAATATGGGGAGGTTCGCATTTGCGAACTATTGTTCGCATTTGCGAACCCAGGCGGAATAGTGGCCAGTTCGCATTTGCGAACTATAGCTCGCATTTGCGAACACAGGCACAGAAGGGTCGAGTTCGCATTTGCGAACTATTGTTCGCATTTGCGAACTCCGCAGAATAGTGGGGAGTTCGCATTTGCGAACTATTGTTCGCATTTGCGAACTCTGCAGACCAGTTGCAGACAGCAACTTCTAACATGAAAAATTGATCTCGTGGCCTATCCAAAGTTCACCCGAGCCCTCGGGGCTCCAAACCAAATATGCACATAACCTCAAAAACACATTATGAACTTGTTCGTGCGATCACATCGCCAATATCACTTCATTTTAATCAAATCGAGCCTCAAACTCATGATTTTCATACTTTTGATTTTTCAAAACTTCTTAACTTGGAACTCAAGGTCCAAAACATCTCAAACGACATCCAAATGTCACCAAACTTTACAGAAATCACATATATAATATTTAAGACTTGTACCGGGCGTCGGAACCAAAATACGAGCCCGATACCAAGGTCTATTAATTTATTTCCTTTAATAATTGCATCAAAAACAATTTCACATAAAAATTCATAACTTGGGCTCTAGGCCTCAGAATTCGACTCCGGACACATGTCCAAGTCCCATATTTTCCTACGGACCTCTCGGGACCATTCAATCTCGGTCCGGATCCGTTTACCAAAAATGTTGACCGAAGTCAACCATATCAATATTAATATCATTTTTATCCAAATTTCTCATAGAATTCATATTTTCTATCACAAAATCTTTCCGCTACATGCTCGGATCGTGCACGCAAATCGAGGCAACATAGAATGAGGTTTTCAAGACCTCAGAAGCTCTTAATTTATTAATAAAATAAGTGATGACCCTTTGGGTCGTCACAATCTCCACCTCTAAAACAACCGTTCGTCCTCGAACGGACAAAAGAAAGAAGTACCTGAGTCAGGAAACAAGTGTGGGTAACGGCTCCGCATATCAGACTCGGACTCCCAGGTCGATGCCTCAGGAGGCTGACCTCTCCACTGAACACGCACAGAAGGATAACTCTTCGACCTCAGCTGTCGAACCTGCCTGTCTAGAATGGCTACCGACTCCTCTTCGTAAGATATATCATTGTCCAATTGGACAGTACTGAAGTCTAACACATGTGTGGGATCGCCGTGGTATCTCCGAAGCATAGATACGCGAAAAACTGGATGCACGATTGATAACTATTATAATAAGCAAACTCTGCCAAAGGCAGGAATTGATCCCATCAGCATCTAAGGTGACCTGATTAGCACCTCCTCGTTGAACCGTGTCTCTAAGGTCACGTAAATAGGAATCATTATATTGTTGATCGCAGATACGCTCCAATAATGAAGAGCGAGCGATCGCACAAGCTAGTGCTCGACTAGGCTCAGAAATATCCAACCTCACAAATCGATTGGCCAAGGACCGAACATCCAAAGCAATTGGCCTCTGATTGACTGGAATATAAACAAGACTGCCCATACTGGCTGACTTCCTACTCAAAGCGTCAGCCACCACGTTTGCTTTTTCCCTGATGATATAAAAAGGTGACATCAAAATCTTTTCGCAATACCAGCCACCTTCTCTGCCTCAAATTCAACTCTTTTTGTTTAAACAAATACTGAAGGCTCTTATGATCGGTGTATACTTCACATACTATACACCATACAAATAATGCCTCCAGATCTTCAATGCGTGAATAATCGCCGCAAATTCTACATCATGCTCTGGGTAATTCTTTTCATGCATCTTCAACCGCCTCGAAGCATAGGCAATAACCTTGCCATCCTGCATTAACACTGCACCAAACCCAATACGGGAAGCATCACAATAATCAGTATAAGGTCCCGTACCTGTGGGTAAAAATCAATACCGGTGCTGTGGCCATGGCTGTCTTGAGCTTTTGAAAGCCCGCCTCACATTCATCTGACCATTCAAATTGAACACCTTTCTGTGTCAATCTGGTCAGTGGGGTTGCAATAGGTGAAAACCCCTCCACGAAACGCCCGTAATAACCCGCTAATCCCAAGAAACTCCAAATCTCTGTGGCTGATGTCAGTCTAGGTCAGTCCTTGACTGCCTCAATCTTCTTCGAATCAACCTGAATGCCTGCTGCCGTCACAATATGACCCAGGAATGCAACTGAACTTAGCCAAAATTCACACTTCGAAATTTTTGCATATAGTTGGCTATCTTTCAGAGTCTGCAAAGTCACTCTGAGATGTTGCGCATGCTCCTCATGACTGCATGAGTATGTCAATATGGAAACAATGAAGACTACAACGAACAAGTCTAAATAAGGCACGAACACACTCATGCGTATGCACATATCCATGACTCTGAAGTCTGGCCATAAGAGTTATTCTTAAATTACAACATTGTCAATTAACCCTGTTATCAAATACCTTATTCTACAAATCCCACTTTACTCAGAATGAGGTATGGAGACCTCGTGATATTTTCCCGAATTAATGCGTCATATTTATCCTTACCTGGTGCTCGTCTCAAGGGCTAAGCTCAACGGTTTCAAAATAGAAATGGCTAAATATGAACAGAAACTATACAAGAATTGTCAAATAGTCCTAACGGGCATGACTCTTATTTACGGATGCAATACGAAAATATTAATTTCATAAAAGAAGAATTTTAAACACATAAACTCTTACTACCAGGACCCAGTCCTCATATGATATCCACCGCAACTTGAAGCTCGGCTTAGAAATATTTCACATTATGCCAAAAATTGGAGGATCTCATCCTCAACTCTGAATCACAGTGCTTGCACATCATATCATCTGAAATTTTTCATTTCCTTTCTTTCTTCCTTTCAATAATTGTCCGTCAAAGGTAATCACGACATAAAATAAGCCCTCATACTGATAGGGAGCACAATTAACGATTAAAATTATTTATCCCGAAAATTATATCAAAACCCACTGTAATAAGTAATATAAAGTCACTCTTAGCCTCATGGATTTTTTTTAGTGACTAACACCTAATAATAGGGATGTCTATCCTCATGTAATATCTCAACGTGAGTATTTCCCTAAGTAGGTTTGATGATTACGATGCTCGCTCATGAATGGAGCATGTTAAAAGGACTCGCCTAAATTTTCTTTCAAAAACCAAATTAAATTAAGGGAAAAATTATTCTGTCTATAACAATCTGAATTATACGTGTGATGACCACATTTTGTGCAGTGACCTCCCTCACATCATAAAAATTATATCAATGGCTGGGTCTCCACCTCTAGGATTTTCACCTCCACCTCTAACATCATAACCTCTACATCTGGCTGGCCATGTAGGATAATTATTAACTGCAATGGAGCGTGTAGCCCGAGTGCTTTCCTAAAATTGTATTTCTCCAATATTCCACATTCACAGCAATTCCTTGAAGGATCAGTTAACTTATTGCTCATGGCAATATATATTCGGACATAGTCATTGTGACCTGGTACAACCGTTCAGATCACATATACTACATATTGTAGAGAATCTCGGGGGGTGACGTCTTCGGAACATTTTCTTAAAACAGAGATTAGTAGATAGCGTTGCGTTGGCCGGTTTTCCCTCTTCGTAGGCTTGTCACAAACATCGACGGCCAATTTCTTCTTTTCCTATGTTGGCTTAACACTGCCGAGCTACCCCATTTACTCATATACTCTTCGTCATTCTCTGGGGGCGATTCTTACCCCATGAAAAGAACCAACCTTAAATATGTATAAATTATTTGGAGGACATTTCCATACCATATATATATACATTCCAATAACTCATCATATTTGTCCTTCACAACTCCAACACATCGACCGGACGTCAAGGTCCGTTGAAACCCAACACGATTTATTAGGTGATCTCCTGATATAATTGCGTCTTCCGTCGGGACCATAACTTGTGTGGTAAATACATTATCTTCCCACTACTTCTGTGTGCCTTCCGTAGCACAGTAAAATGAACTCCTCGCATTCGACTATTCCCACGTTCTGTAATTCCTCATAAGAACTGTCAAGCACAATCTCGTGGGTTCTCAAAAGATGCACCGCCGAAGGTGGCAGCGAAGACTTTGGTAAAACCTATCTGTCCTCCGTAAAACTTTTGAAGGCATAGTTGATCTATCACCAGCCTGTGCCATTGTTCGGCTGGATAAGCGGTACGTGACTACGCCATTCGTGGGAAGACAAGAGTGGAAATTTAACTTAACACTTTGAAGAACAAATTCGCACGATAAGAAAGAACAATTGAGAGACTCTTTCCTAACTCAATAGACTCTGGAGGACAAGTACAGACGTCTCCGTACCTACCTCTCAAACTCTACTAAGCTTGTTCGTGAGTTGTGAGACCTATGCAACCTAGTGCTCTGATACCAACTTGTCACGACCCGGATTTTCCCCCAACATCGGGATCGTGATGGCGCCTACTCGTGGTAGCTAGGCAAGCCACTGTATTCATACTATCCTGTTTTTAACACAATTTTAATTAAATAAATACGGAATACTTTATCGAAATGGAAATAACAAATCACAAGGTGAAAATCATACTGAAATCCTCTACCCAAGACGTGGAGTCACCAACTCACAAACTACTATGGAATACTACACATAAAAGTCCGAAGAAATATAACACAATTCTGTTTGTCTCGGAACAAAGAGACTCCAGCTAATAATATAGATAAAGAGAGAGACGCCGGGCCTGCGGACGCCTGCAAGCTGCCTCGGTCTCAAATATGATCAACTCCCACGCAATCTACTTACTGCCGCTGCTGCTGTCCGTAACCTGTATCTGCGCAAAAAGAGCGCAGAGTGTAGTATCAGCACAACCGACCCCATGTGCTGGTAAGTGCCTGGCCTATCCCGGCGAAGTAGTGACAAGCCTAGGACCAGACACCCACATAAACCTGTGCAGTTGCAATATATATATATATATATAACACATTTATAAGGAAATACTCTGCTCTGAAATAATATTCAATAACTCACGATATCTAAAATAATCTAATCAACATAATAAATCTGACTTTCATGTCTCAATTCCTCTCTCATTTCATATCTCGTGGTAGGCGTACCACCCGCTCCCAACTATCACAGTAATTATATCTTGTGGTAGGCGTACCACCCGCTCCCAAATATATCAATAATCATATCTTGTGGTAGGCGTACCACCCGCTCCCAAATATATCAATAATCATATCTTGTGGTAGGCGTACCACCCGCTCCCAAATATTTCAATAATCATATCTCGTGGTAGGCGTACCACCCGCTCCCAAATATTTCAATAATCATATCTTGTGGTAGGCGTACCACCCGCTCCCAAATATTTCAATAATCATATCTTGTGGTAGGCGTACCACCCGCTCCCAAATATTTCAATAATCATATCTTGTGGTAGGCGTACCACCCGCTCCCAAATATTTCAATAATCATATTACCACAAATAACAAGAATTAACCAAGTAATAACACAATAAGGAATATCTCAAAGAACTCAACAATTAACAACAGTTAATAAGTTCACAAGGAAAACAAGGTATAATGGAAACACAAGTAATATCAAGTCAAGGAATGGCAAATAGTTGCACGTCATCACCCAAATAAAATATAATGGAAAAACAAGTAATATCAAGTCAAGGAATAGCAAATAGTTGCACGGCATCACCCTTCGTGCTTTTACTCTCATCCTCACCAAATAAGCAAATAAAGTACACGGCATCACCCTTCGTGCTTTTACTCTCATCCTCACATCCATAGTACGGCATGATCCTTCGTACATAATCAATAAATAAACATGGCACGGCATTAACCTTCGTGCATAAATATTTAAACATGGCACGGCATCACCCTTCGTGCATTATCACTCTTCCTCACCCAAATAACAATCACAGTTAAGGGCAAAGAAAGAAACAGTAATTCATAAACCGTCCCATCAAGGGAAATCAATAATTATCTTCACAACAAGTCCCAACAAGGGAGAACAATAACAATTCACCTGTAATATATCTCGAAATATCATTTTCCAACGACTCACGGTCATACTAGACGCCAAGTGTATGGATGCTCGTCACCACGACCCATACACCGCACTCGATCACATAACACATAGCACATAATCCTATTCCCTCAAGCTAGGATAGAACAAACACTTACCTCGAATGCTTATGAACAATTCAATCCGTGGAAATGTCTTTTCTTTCAATTTGGCTCCAATCCAACCGTATCTATACACAATTGATTTAATATCATAAATTCTACTCAACAAACAAATTCTTAATACCAAATACCACTTTTACAACATTCTGCCATGAATAGTAAATTTCAACCCCGGGCCCACATGGTCGGAATTCGGGGTTATGACTAAAATCCGGTTACCCATTCCCCCACGAGTTCATATATATGATTTGTTTCAAAATCGGACCTCAATTCGAGGTCCAATTTCCCCAATTTATGAAAAACCCTATTTTCTAACAAAAACAAGAATTTTACCATGAAAACATTTGATTTCTAATGAAAAACATGTTTAATGATGTTAGGAATTGAAAGAATTAAGTAAAAAGTGACTTACAATCGATTTGATGAAGAAGAAATACCTTGAAGAATCGCAAATGGGTGTTTTGGTTTTGTAAAAATGTGAAGAAATGACTGAAATCCGTGTTTTTCAGGTCTCTGTGTTCGCATTTGCGAACATGGGTTCGCAATTGCGAACCCCGACCAATTTCTGGAATTTGAAAAAATAGGCTAAGGGTGGGAAGTTCGCATTTGCGAACATTTCTTCGCATTTGCGAAGCCAAGGCAAAATTGAGAAGTTCGCATTTGCGAACTATTGTTCGCAATTGCGAACACAGGCTAAATATGGGGAGGTTCGCATTTGCGAACTATTGTTCGCATTTGCGAACCAAGGCGGAATAGTGGCCAGTTCGCATTTGCGAACTATAGCTCGCATTTGCGAACACAGGCACAGAAAGGTCAAGTTCGCATTTGCGAACTATTGTTCGCATTTGCGAACACAGACACAATAGGGGGAGTTCGCATTTGCGAACTATTGTTCGCATTTGCGAACTCTGCAGAATAGTGGGGAGTTCGCATTTGCGAACTATTGTTCGCATTTGCGAACTCTGCAGACCAGTTGCAGACAGCAACTTCTACCATGAAAAATTGATCTCGTGGCCTATCCAAAGTTCACCCGAGCCCTCGGGGCTCCAAACCAAATATGCACATAACCTCAAAAACACATTATGAACTTGTTCGTGCGATCACATCGCCAATATCACTTCATTTTAATCAAATCGAGCCTCAAACTCATGATTTTCATACTTTTGATTTTTCAAAACTTCTTAACTTGGAACTCAAGGTCCAAAACATCTCAAACGACATCCAAATGTCACCAAACTTTACAGAAATCACATATATAATATTTAAGACTTGTACCGGGCGTCGGAACCAAAATACGAGCCCGATACCAAGGTCTATTAATTTATTTCCTTTAATAATTGCATCAAAAACAATTTCACATAAAAATTCATAACTTGGGCTCTAGGCCTCAGAATTCGACTCCGGACACATGTCCAAGTCCCATATTTTCCTACGGACCTCTCGGGACCATTCAATCTCGGGTCCGGATCCGTTTACCAAAAATATTGACCGAAGTCAACCATATCAATATTAATATCATTTTTATCCAAATTTCTCATAGAATTCATATTTTCTATCACAAAATCTTTCCGGCTACATGCTCGGATCGTGCACGTAAATCGAGGCAACATAGAATGAGGTTTTCAAGACCTCAGAAGCTCGAAATGATTAATCCCACAGTGATAACAACACACCTACGAAACTATATCGACAAACATTCGATTACGGCATGTTCGTTTGATAACCAAACAATTGCAAAAACAGTGAACTAAGGACTCTCGGCCAATGCCGGGGAATACCAAACCAATTGTTCGACGACGCTAATCGACGCGAACCTGTATTCGACAACATTGGTAATCAAATAGACAAAATAGAACCTTAGAATTGACAATCACCAAAACAGTGTTCTCGGCCAAAGAAGAGAGAAAAAAAATACGAAGCTAACTAATCGACGACGCTAATTGACGCGAACACGTATTTGACAACATTCGATTAGCCGATTACGATATATGTAATCGATAACCAAAGCCGACAAGCAGTGACCACACAAATTTCGGATAGCACTTTGTAATTTCAACATCAAACAACTTGACGATATTAACAACGAATTGAATTCGACTCACAATTACCCGTTAACAGCGAAGAATAACAACTAACAGATCGACAAAATAAAAGGTCCCAAAGAGATGAGGAGAGAAAAGAAAATGGCATCCGAATCACAACAAAATCAACAACAATCGAAAACTACTAAAGCGACGAGTATAATTAAACAAAAACAGAGAAAAAAACAAGTACCTTCGAAACAGAGAAAGGGCTCGGCCGACTTGGTCTTTGCATTCGGGGTCGAAAAGACTTTAATTGAAATGTTTTTTAAGTAAAAACAATCCAATTAAGGTCTATTAGACCCCAATTTAATGAAATCCGGCAAATTACATCTCTTTTCGGTTTTTAGGGTTCTTGGACATGTGTTTTGGGGTTCGACGGTTTCCGGTTATATTTGAGCCAAACCAAGTTTGGCATTGACATGGGGAAGGTCCGGCGAAGGTGTGGTATAAATTTGGGGTGGTTTGGCGTCGGTTTTAGTTTGGTTCGAATCTTCAATCGAAGATTCGAGAGGTTCTAGGTTGATTCGAACCAAACCGTGCATGGATTCGAAGAGAGGGGGTTAAGGTGGTCGTGTGGTGTTATTTTGGTGGCCGGCGGCGTTGTTGCCGCCGGGTTTTGGGCGGTGGAGCAGGGCGGCGGCCGGCTAGGGTTTTGGAGTCTTGGGGAGTGAAGGAGAAAGAGAGAAAGATTATTTTGGGTGAAATGAAATGGGATTAGGGTTTTGGGGGTCTTGGGTATTGAATTTGTAAGAATTAATCTCAACCGTTGGATTATTACATCCAGCGGCTAAGATTAATGGAGTGATGGGCGGGTTTATACATGGGTTTGGGTATGGATCCGGGTAGGCTGGGCGTGTGGGCTGGGACGATTTTGCCCGTTTTGGGCCTGGACTTTTGGGTTATTGGCCCATTTCTTCTATTCTTTGTTTTTCCCTTGTTTTCTTTACTCTAACTTGTATTTTTTTTGTATTTTATTGTATTTTAATAATTATTTAGAACTAATTAAAACTAACTAATTTTTGGCAATTTTCAATTTTAAAAAGCTAACTAATTTTTTTGATTTTTTCTTTAATTTGTTAAAAATGAATTAATTTCCTAAAGATGCAAATTTTTGTATTTTCATTTATCACACGCAAATAACATGCAAACAACTAACACAAAATTCACACAAAATTTATAAAAATAATGAAAAATCATTTATTTTGAATTTTATAGGAATAACTCATGTGTAGGGTAAAAATCACGTGCTCACACCGCTTGTCGAAATACAACTTCAACATTGACGTTTCAGGCATCATATCTGCCATCGGTAAAATCAGGGACACTATGTGGCCGAAGCCTGTGCAATCGGATCCTTCACAAAGGAACCATAACTTAATGTGCAAATTTCATGGCACATACGATCACAGGACCAAAAATTGTTGACAGCTCTGGGAATAAGTAGCCCGGCTACTCAGCAAAGGGCATCTCCGTGAATTTCTCAGCGACCAAGCCAAAAATCACTTTCAGGAAAAAAGGCGACCAAGAAAAATGAAACGGATAAGACACAACATGTCATAAACATTATCTTTGGAGGCGTAGATGCTCCACAAGAACCCATGGTCAGGAGAACAAAAATATCTATCACCAGGGAGAAGTAAACCCGAGGTTACATACCCGAGGACGCCCTCACATTCAACGACAAAGACAACTTGGCTTTATCTCAGCATCATAACGACGCATTGGTAATTTCTTTTCGTGTAAACACATTTCAAATTAAGGTTGTGCTGGTAGATCTAGGTAGCTCGGTCAACATTATCAGGTCAAGGGTGGGGGAGCAACTCAGACTACTTGACGAGATCGCACTTGCCTCTTGAGTCCTCAACGGATTCAACATCGCGAGCAAAACAACGAAAGGGAAAATCCCCCTCCCAGTCAACGTGGATAGCACAACCCAAAATGCCAAGTTTCATGTCATTGAAGGAAACGTGAGGAGAGACATGAGGTATAACGCCTTGCTCGAAAGGCCACGGATATACTGCACGAGAGCAATATCATCCACCCTTCATCAAATGATAAATTTCCAACAAAGGACGGAATAAAAATGGTCTATGGGGAGCAACATGCAGCGAAAGAGATGTTCGTGGTGCATGATATAGCACTAACAACGACACCTCCCACATCAAATAAGTCAAAGGATAAGCAAATAGCGATGTAGAAATCACGAGACACGTTTTTGGTTATGCCCGAATAAAACAAGCAAAGAACTGTGTCGTGTCTTAAAATCAAGCATCTGAAGCACATCAAGGCTCATAGCACCATCACCACTAAGGTATAAGCCTCTCCCTTTTGATTCACATTTTACACTGACCTTCGTGCAGGTATCCGGTCAAAGTATTCAAGACGCCACCCAACTTGCAGACCTCAGGTTTCAAAGTGTACATTGCACTATTTTCCTTCGATCAGGTTTTATTCCAATAAGGGCTTTACTGGCAAGATTTTTAATGAGGAAACAATTATATGCTACCTAAGGGACTCAATAAGTATTCAAGGCTTCTCTTTAAATCAACCTCAAATACTGGGGGGCATCCCCCCGGAAGGTCACCTTTTCGAAGAAGCCAAGATGTATTTGATAACTTGAGATTCTAGTTTATTTTATACACCTTTTTGCTTGAGTTTTCGATTAAATATATATACAAGTAATCCTGAAAACTTACATGATGTGCTTGTTTGCAGTGTTTGGTAAAAATAGTGACAAGATTTGAACACTTTTCATTAACAAACTTTTGATTCTTACCGCTCTACTCGGTTTAATTGAACTGTTTACCTTAGTTAATTTTCCTTTGCCTTATTTGTTATTTCGCTGATTCTTACTGATTGTTTCCTTAATTAAGACATATGTGCATTCGCCCCTAATTACCTACTTTGTACTCGATTTCCTTCCTTACGTATATGTCCTGCTTTTACCATTGATCTTCCCTTGATTAAAGGGAAGACTTAGTGATTTTACATGTGATTGATTCTATAAATTTCCCTAATTGTTATTTAATTGATTCTTTACTTTATTTTGTTTAACTCTGGATTACTATATAAATTCCCTCATATTCTCATTTCAGAAATGAACATTAGTTCACAAAACACACTTACACTTTAAATCTCTCTTTTCTTCTCTGCTACTTCTGATATTCATTAGTCTAGCCGAATGAAAGTCAAGACTAGATATTGGAACTACATCTGCTTTATATTCTGTTCTCTTTTCTTCAAACCCTATGTGTTTCATTCCCGCACTAGTTCATAAGCTATGAATTCAACTTATCTTCCTGCTTACTTCTTTGCCTAGCATGTCTAAACTATGTCCTGTTCAAATTTTGATTAGCATGCTCACACTTCACCTAGTTGTTTGATACTTCACCAGTCTATTTGCGAATATCTGTTTAATGCCTTAATTATGTAATCATGTTGGTTATTTGATGTATATGATTGAACCTGCGTGTATATTTAATCTTGTCCAAGACATGTTAGGCTTTTCTATATTACATCTGTGACATCTGTCTTGACTATTTACCGTCCATGACTAGCCTGCTAAGTCTCTAAGGTCCTAAGTGTTTTATCCAATTGTTGACTGTATGTTTCTTCCATGAATCCCCAATGTGACTTATGTGTCCCCAGTCCCTTTATTCATGTGTCAGATCTGTTTGTTGAATATTTCTGAATTTGGATGTTTTATGATCAATTGATTGTTTGATGTTTTCAATAGAGTTATGTACTGTTCTCAACTGTCTTTTACCACCAAACTATTTCATGTTTCATAAAACCTTTTCACTCCTAAAGTCATCTCTTTACTATTTTCAATACTATGTCAAGCACTCTAGGTTCTGCACCTCTGATATGTGTACTGCCCTGAGACCCTTGAGATCTCTCTTAACTCTGGCATACGAGGGCTGGCACTTCCACACAACACAATAATTAGTTACTATTTGAGAAAAGTCTGGGTGTGAGCACTCCCGGGATCCTTGAGGTCCTTAGGGAACTCTGACATGAAATTGACTATGGAACTTTGGCATTTGAGACTACAAGGAGGCGAAATCAGTTGGCCTATTTCAGGCTCCACATATATTAGCTTTTATTTTATTTATGTAATTTATATTCAGTTCTTGTCTATAATAATTATTGTAAACAAACATTTGGGATGATGAGTGAAAAGGGGTGGGTAGTTGCATATTGTGGGTAAAATCGGGTAGATAACATGCCTATAGGGTCTATTTCAATTCAAAATGTGTTTGTTAGATAAATTGCCTATAGGACTTGCTTTGGTGAATTATTTCACACAATTAGAAGCCATGCCTATAGGATCTAAATCAGCTCAATAATTAGATATCATGCATATAGGGTGTAAAGTAATTGAAGTTCAGTTTCCCTTATATCATGTATTCAAATTCATCTCCTTAAAAATTATGTTTATAGGATTAAAACGACTTTAACAGAAATCATGCCTATAGGATCTAAAACCAGCCTAACTTTAACTCACGCCTGCAAGTTCTGAATTAGATTAACTAACCCACGCATTTCTCAATCAATGTTAGTAGAAAGCATGCTTATAGGATTCAAATTGTCCGTTTGAAACTGTTTATAGTTTTACTGCATCCATGTTCAGTAAAAGATATCATGCTCATAGGATATCACTGTTATACTCCTAGCCAAGCCTATAGGGTGACTAAATTATGCAACTATAAAACCATGTTATGTTATCTGTGATTGTTCATATTCAATGGGTCTAAAATCAGTAGGCAAGCTGGATAGGTCTTTGATACTTTGGTCCTAATTCAATATTGTATACTATAAGCTCACCTAGATATCATGTTCTAAGATTTTTCTCTTAAACAGTTGTTTGAGACGTGCACTTATTTGTTTTGCTTGTGGAGGTAAACTGTGAACCTTTAATTGTTTCCCCTTAAATGCAGTCCTACTTGTTTTGGTTGACGCTTAGAATTTTCTCCTTTACACCTTAGAATGGTCTAGAACTACCCGAATTAGAGGTCCTAAATACCTCCAGGGCCACAAAGAAGGGACGGGTAGTGCACGCATATGATATCTTTCAAGGTTTCTAGAACACTTTAGGCTATGACCAAGGGGAGTAAATTGGGTAGTAAGGATATGATGACTATGCATTAATGTCACGTGTAGCCCCTCATTGAGGATTGATTACCGCGCATTGTGTGGGTATGATCCTATAGGCTAACCAACCTAGGACCCCCTTTCCCTACTACCGTTGGTTAAATTAATTTACTTTTATTTATATATGTGCAACTTGTTCAAACATTTTCCCTTGTTTCATTACTTGAATCATATATGCGCTTAGAATTTCAAAACATGCCTTTACTTGCAAGTACATGGTAAAACTCTTTATCTGTTAAAATGACTAATTCACATGAGTTTAAGTTCGACGAGGACACATCGTTGTGGACCGAGAGGGGTGCCTAACACCTTCCCTTCAAAGTTATTTTTAGCCATTATCCTAAATCTCTAGTAATGCAAAATAGTCCATGAGTTAATTGCTCAAGGTACCCTAACGCACCATTATTCATTAGGTGGAGACTCTTCAAATATCCAATTCCCAAAAGGAAAAGAGCTATTCCCCCATGGAATGTTGAAACCCGAATGTTCTCCACAAGGAGAAAAAAGACAGCGCGACAGTGGCTCAACCCTAATGTGGGTATTTGATAGGTCTTTTGTTTTAAGGCTTAGATGTTATGGGTGGTTGATATTTGGAATGATTGTCACACCTCCTTTTTCCGCACCCGCGAGAGCGCGAGGGAGTTTTTCCAATTAAAGGACAATCGAAACGGGATCAATTTATTTAATTCGAGTCGCCACTTGGGAAAATAATGGTGTCCCAAGTCACCGGTTTAATCTCGAACCGAGGAAATTTATGACTCCGTAATACAGTCTGCGAAACTAGAAACCTGGATAAGGAATTCTGTTAACCCGGGAGAAGGTGTTAGGCACTCCCGGATTCCGTGGTTTTAGCACGGTCGCTCAACTGCAATTTTTGTTTCTATCTGATTTTTTTATATATTTATTTGTGTGCTCTTATGTTCCGCTTTAATTTTTTTAGAAGAATTGCGACGTCACGAAAACACATTTCGAGCCGCACCGCAACCAGTACGCCTGCGACTTTAATGTATTTCAGTTTCGCCGAGAGTAAGATTTGGGTCACATAAATGCACACCCGTATTTAGGAAAGTAATTTATTCACAAATCGTGCCTAACGAGTCTATCGTCTTTATTAATTTTGGGAAAAGACCGTGAAATTTGCTAAGCGGTCTTCCCGAGTCTAAGATTTTCATAACAATTATTTGAAAGCCCCGCATTTGTACATTTAATGTGGCGAGGCTCATCTCAATTATTTTTAGGTCCAATTCCAAAGTGACTATGATTCTCTACTCTATTTGTTTCTAAAAATCCTAATTTATTCACTGTTTAAGAACTGTTCAACAATGGAAAGGAAAAGCCATATTCTCCTATTCGAATTTAATGTAGTGAGTTATCATTAGAGTCCTGGTTTTAAGACGTATATTACTTATCTAATTACTGGAAGTCGATCGCGACAACACAAAGCTAACCCGGTGATTTTTAAGTTGATTCTAGCCAACATTACTAAACGGAATTGCTGAACTTGCTATTGAGATGGAAAACATGATTATCATATGGATCTAACTTATGCTACCTTAAATTATTAACATGGAAATGATGAGCTCGAACTCTAATTTCATTACACAAAAGGAACATCGTAGAGACTACATTGCGCTAAGAAGTATCAATACTAATAATTCACATATCCGACACATCTTGATAATTCAACATTTGGAACTGGGCTATTTATGCAAGGAAAACTTATACTACACATGAAAGCTTCAATTACTGTAACTGTTTTACATTTCACAACCAAATGAAAATGAGACAAGTTTAAGAACAAATCCCCTCAGCACCTAATCATAGTCTAGTCTCAGTGCATGTAGTCCAAACAAATAAGGTTCAATAAGCGAAAGTAAGCATTTGCATTTTTTGTATCTCCACTTCAAATCATCACCACTACACCAAGAAAGAAAGCAAATACCTGGAAATTGACAAAAATGGAGGAATAAGAGATCAGCTATGGCAGTGATAGCAACAGTAGCAGTGAACAGCAGCCAGCAGCAGCAAAACACAACAACCAACAGCAACAAAACACAACCACCAACAACAACAAAACACAACTACCAGCAGTAGCAAAACACAACAACAGCAGCAACAAAAACTCTGGCCAACCCTCAATGAAACAGTAACACCCCTTCTCTATTTCATGATGCCACCCAAATGTCTATGTGTGTGTGTATCTCTTTCTGTGTGTTTGTCTATCTTTTAGACTGCCAGAATTCTATCTTCTATCTATTCTTTAGCTCTCCTTAATGTTTCTTCCTCTTACTCTCCTCTACTGAACTTCCCCCTATTCTCACTGTTTTTCCTCTTTTGTGTCTTTTCAGTATGTCTTTCCAGTGTCTATAATCTCTTACTGTCTTTCAGAATTCTCTCCTAAGGTCTGCTTTTTTTCTGTATGTATGTGTGTGTGCATCCCTCTCAACATCTCTACTCCCAGACTTGATACCAAAAATGTCTATCTCTATGCCTGTATGTTTTTTTCACCAGTGTTCTGTCTTTATTTATGTGTTTTCAGAATGTTCTCTAGGATCTATCTCTGTCTATGTCTGTGTCTCCCCTCTCCTCTACTCTCCCCTTCACTTATAGCTAAGACCAACTCCTAAAAGCCAAAGACCATAACAAAATAATCACCTCTGCCCATCCCTATCTCTGCTGAACCCATCATATTCCCTGGCACCCCCCTGACACTATTTTGTCACTGCATATCTCTAAGTATGGGACTTTTCTGTTTAAAATTCCCTAAGTGCAAAGCCTAGGTGGATACCTGTTGTCCAGCAGGTTCCACTGACCTAAGGCATGTGCACTACACTGTTAATTTCCTAAAACTCTTATCAGCTATAACAAACAACAACAGCTAATTCAAATACACAGAACTAAACAACAGACATAAAAGTTCAATTCAGACAAAACAAACCACTACCCGGGATTTCACACAAACAAATTCTACGAGATCAGACGACGACATTCAATTAACTATAACACGTATCATTGATAACAAATTAATCGATAAAACAGTGATTCTAAAAATCTCGGCCAAAATGAAACTAAGTATTCGACGACGCTAATCGAAGCGAATACGCATTTGACCACATACGTAATCAAATAAACAACACAGGAGAATAATTGACCGAATAAAAGGTCTTTGGGAAGAAGTTACAACAGGGACGGCCAAGAAAAAAAAAGAGAAGAATTCAAGAGTTAAACTAAACAAATACACAAAACAAACAAATACCTAATTGAAATAAACAGGAAGAAGGAAATTACCTCAAAAGAAATCGAAATCGGACGGACCCGGCCCCAAAGGATTCAAGTTTTCGCATTTTTGAAGTTAAACGGAGTTTAATTGAAATGTTTTCAAACGAAAAAACTTCAATTAAAGTCCATTAACTTCAATTACTGTTAATTTGGACAAACCTCCCTAATTCTCGAATTCTAGGGTTCTTGGGAGGGAATTTGGGGTTCGAACATTTCTGGTTAGATTCGAGTCGAACCAACGACGGTTAGGGTGTTAGGGAGGTGAGGCGAGGTTGTGGTATCATTTTGGGAGTGTTTGGTGTTAGTTCAAGTTTGACTCGAATCTTCAAATGAAGATTCGAGAAGTTCCGGAGTGATTCGAGGTAAATGGTTCGTGGATTTGGAATGGGGGAGTCGAGATGGTCATTTGGTGTTAAGATGGTGGGGTTTGGTGACTGACCACCGCCGTAAGGCGATTTTCGGCGGTGGTGCACGGCGGGGGACGGTGGGGGAGAGAGGCCCGGTCTCTGAAGCTTAGAGACGAAGAGAGGGGGGTTGGCTTGGGGGGGCTGGGGTGTGATTTCAAGCTTATATACTAGGTGCCGGGATTTAATCTTGGCCGTTTGATCAAATGAGATCAACGGCCTGGATCTTCTCACTTATCCAAATGACGTCGTTTGTGTGTCTGTGAGAGACTGGGCCGGTCCAGGCATAGATCGGGTTACCCGGAATGGGTAATGGTTTTGGGCTGACTGTTTCGTTTGGGTTCCGGATTTAGGGGCCCAAATCCCTTTTTCTTTTCCTTCTTTATAATCAACACAAAATTCTAATTAATTTGTAATCATTAAAATAAAACTATATGGATATTAATACTTAACAACAATCAACACACAATTAACAAATAAAAATAAAATCATATAATGACAACAAAAATAGAATAAAAATATGTATATTATTTTTTTTTGATTTTTCCATTTCGTAAAATAAGTAATTTACCAATTAACTCAAAATTTTATAATTAAGTTTTAAATGCTATTACATATATTTTTTTGTATTTTTATTAATTTAATCAAATAAGCATGCACACACAAATACAAATAATAAGAAAATTAATACCAAAATCCACAAATATTGCAAACAACGCAAAACTCTTTTTTTTTTTGAATCTTTTAGGAGTAATTCGTGTGAGGCAAAAATCACGTGCTCACAATGATTTGTGTTTTCCATGTTGAATTAGTGGTTGCAAACACCAATTGTGCCTTTTTTATTTAGTCTCTTCTGGAGAAAGAGAGCTTGAGTCTAGGAAAATCAGTCCAATAAGGAATTGGGGTTATTCAATATATTGATAGCCCCAATTAAAGGGTTAAACCTAGGGATAGTAATACCCGACTTGAGTCTATATTGCTTGCACAATTTGACACCCAATTGGTCTTGAGATAGTCAATTAGGGGAAAGTCACTCAAGCTACCGAGAGGTATAGAGTGAGTAGTTTCATGCATTGTCTATATCACAATCCCCAACATAACAACTTTTCCTTAGGCTTTAGAACCCATCAAATATTCACTAGGAGAAAGTCACTTCTCTAGTGCCTCGTTAACCATTTAGAAAACCTTACTAGCATTTATACTTAGCTTAATTTCGCACATCACTAGTATGAAGTTAGGAGTAACAAACAAACAATTATGATTGGAAGTGTAATCAAGAGTACTACACACTACTAGTTTAGATAGGAATCCAAATCCCAAACATTCTAGCTCCTTATGGATTCGATCCTGACCTTCTCGAGTAAAAGTTGCACCAACCACTCTTACCACTTTGTAGTGGTGTAAGATTGGACCCAATCAGTTCTAAATAGGGTCTCGATAGGAAAATGATGTACCGAGCCAAACAGTCGAACAAATCGTGACCGTATAGAATAACTGAGCCCTTGGCAGCAAAAAAGTGTATACTTGTACCAAGTAATCAAAGAATACTTTCCCCTCCATCAAAGAATTTCGCGTTTCTAAGAAGTTCACTATATCTTACAGAAATGGCTCCAGAGCCAAAAACATCCTGAACACTCAAGGACTAGCATCAAAAACTCGAATCCATATGATCTCCGAGTCAGAAGCTTCAAACTCATAAGCCTTCAATAAGAAAATACCAAGTTTACAGAAAATGGCTCCAGAAAGAAAACTTTCAATGTGTCGGGGAGTGTCGTCGACTGCCACCCCATTGACTTATCAACAACCCTAGGCCATAAGACCCTATATGGGAAACCTCGAGCTCATAAGACCTTTATAAGGAAATTACAAAAACTCTAAGACCTCAAGTAAGGCATGAATTATACTTTTACCAAGTAATTAAAACTGTAAAACCTCAAGTAAGGCATGTAAAAATTATAAGACCTCACAGAAATGAATTATCCCGACCTTAAAGTTAAGGATATATATTCAAACTTGTAAGACCCCTAAAAAAGCATACCCTCAATATAGATGCCAAAATACTTCATTCGGGAAATAAAAGGCTATGGCCGAACGATCATAAGGCTACGACCAAAACGTGACTCAAGGCGCCCGACTGTCGCTACAAAATCACAAGCCTTCAATTACTTTGAAAGTACATCGAAAAGAACTGGTTAAACAATGCAAAAGAGCTTCGACCATGTTAGCTCCAAACTATAGGCTTTGAAACACTTATCCATCAAGCAAAACCTCCCGAGGTGCTCGTTCATCGCCACATAATGACTTACAATTGAGGTTTTTATCAAAATGTTGAATAGATAGGAAAACACAGTTTCAAAAAAAAAAACTTGACGAGGGAATTATGAAGCATATATCAGAGGTCGTACCGACCCAATGTGTAAGGGCCACTGTCGTTAGCCCATATAAAAGATCGTACCGACATAACGCGTAAGAGACTAAGGGCCAGCTTTAAATTCAAAACTTAAGGGTCAATGAGCTCGAGTCAAAACCCAATTCGGAGACTGAACCCGAAACTATTAAACCGAATATGCCTAAGAGCAAAAGCATAAGAGCTTAATTGTCAGCTTATACTAAAAGGTCGTACCAACCCAATGCGTAAAAGCTACTATCGCCAGCCCACATAAAAGGTCGTACTGACCCAATGCGTAAGAACCCAAGGTCCATCTCAAAATTTAAAAACTTGAAGATCGATAAACTAAATTCAAAACCCGACTTTACGATCGAACCCAAACACAATAAAGAATGCCTAAAAGCAAACGCGTAAGAGCCTACGGGCCAGCCCAACGTGTCTCAGAGCCGTATTGAAAGCCTAAGGGTTTTTTAACCTAAGGCCCAATTTACCTGGCCAAACATCAACAAAGCCTTGAAATTCAAAGTAAAGGAAAGGCATGCACATGCGAAGAATAATGGAAACCAGTAGTTTTCCTTTTATAATTACATAAGGCTTCACCCACAAAGTCTTCTAAGAGCACCATACACAAGAATGAAAAGAAAAGGGCCTAAGCCTACATCCCCCCGGGGACTTTGGCCCGCCAACCTCTCTCTCGCTATCTTCAGCATCGAACAGAAGGAACTTAATATCATATTCATCAGCCTTTGCGTGTATTATCTCTTCCGAGAGGTCAAAGCCCCTAGCGCGGATCCCCTAAAGGGTTTCCTTTAGATATTTGCACCAAGCATACTTCTTGATTCTGCTCTCACGGTCAAGAGCCCCTCTCAGCTCAGCTTGAGCATCGCCTTTGTCCTTCAAAGTGACAGCGACTTTCTTATCAGACGTCTAGAGCTTTCAACAAGAGGATCAAACTTAGACAGTTCACACCGGGGCAATTAGTGCTGAAACGGATCTTCCCACATCAAGATGAAGCCAAATGAAGGTTCTCACCCAACTAGAAAGGACCCTACATGGTCCACAGAGTACTAATAAGAGGAGAATACGTACTTGCAAAAATGGATGGAGAAGTTTGGCCAAAGCCTATCAATTCGGATGTATTCAAGAGACATTATGTTTAAGTTGTTTATATTTATTCGATCTAATGTAACTTAACTACACTTGACCTGATTCCCGTTTAAGAGAGGATAAGTAGGCAGCTCTGTGGGTTCGGTCACATTTCAATAAAAATTAAATTTTTCCACTACCAGGGCCAAAATTTTGAGGACCCTAAAATTCTGGAGCACGTCCAGCCAATGTCATCAAATATAGAACAGTCAGAACACCAACTAAGTAACTAGGGCAGAATTTTGAGGAGGACCCTCAAAATTCTATTGCAAGTAAATCGCAATGTCTCTAGAAGTGTCGTAGTTATTGGTTCATCTAATGTATTTGATATTGCACATTACTGTGTTTTAAATAACTATGCATGCATATATTTTGAAAAACTTTACTTTATAAATAGCCAGATGCTACTTATAGTAACTTGAGCAGGATCTCAACATAGAGCAAAGCAAACAGGCAAAGGCACGAACCAACCTTCTCTGCAAAACTCACGATTTTTATTTGGATGTAGGAACAAAGAATATTCGCAAATACATACACACATAAAAATCACTATCTTCATAATGACAAAGCTATCAAATGCAAACATATCTCCATTAGATACTCTACTATCACTCATTACCTTCTTTGCATGAGGTTAAGCATTGTCTCTACCCTGCATAAGGCTAAGTCATGCCTCCTCAATTGCATAAGGCTAAGTTATGCCTTCCCATTGCATGAGAATAAGCATTGTCTCCATACCTTGAATGAGGCTAAGCCATGTCTCCTCAATTGCATAAGGCTAAGCTCTGCCTTTCCCATTGCATGAGACTAAGCATTGTCTCCATACCTTGCATGAGGCTAAGCCTTGCCTTCTCAATCACCCAGAAAATTCAAAAAAAATATAAAAATAGTTTCGTGTTGGGTATGATTTTTGTGATTTTGTGTTATTTTATCTTTTGTGTGCACGTTTATTTATTTAAATTAAAAAATACAAAAAAAAATATATATGCTAAGTTTTGCATTTTTAGTGTTTGATATCGAAGTCATGTGACTTACATTTTTGGGTGATATGCAATTATGTACGTTAATGGTAGTAAAAGATAGCGGTGTTATAGGTTAGTATATATACATATGTGTGTATGTATATATATATATGTATATATATACATATATATATATATATATACACATACACATATAATACATCATGAAGATCCGATCTGGGCCAAATTCAGTCTAAAAGCCAAGCCCAAACGGATTTCTTCTAATCCAGCCCAAATACCCGTCCAGCTTCAGCCTGTGTAACACTTGATCTGGACCGTTGGATTTTATTATCCAACGGCCCAGATTAATCCTTTAATTCTAATATACATTCAGCCTATGACTTGACCAAACGACGTCGTTTGGTTTAAGTGAGGGGATCCTGATCGTTGATCGTAAATGATCCGACGATCAGGATTTAATCTCATCTCTCGTATATAAGGTTCATTCCATACCCCCCCCCAAGCCAGACCCCCCCCTCTCCCTTCATCTCCCTCAGGAGCTCTCAAACACCCAGCGTAACGCCGCCTTGCGCCGCCTGCCGGAAATCGCCTCACGGCGGTTCCGGTAGGCCAATCACCACCAAACCAACGCCAAAACCTTCCCCTCACCTCCCCCATCACGAACCCAACCTCCACTAACCTCGAATCATGCCGGAGCTCCTCGAATCTTCATTTGAAGATTCGAGTCAAACTCGAACCTATGCCAAATCACCCCAAATTCACACCACGGTCTCCCCACACCTCCCCCACACTCCCATTGACATTGGTTTGCTTCGAATCTAACCAAAAATACAAAAGCCCCAAATCCGAGCCCAAGAACCCTAATTTTTGAAGTAACTCAATTCAAGCCGGGTTAGCCGCAATTGAAGTCCAAGGGACTTTAGTCCAGGTGTTCTCAATCGAGAACATCTTGATTAAAGCCCGTTTGGCTTCAATAATTCCGAGTCTTAGCTCGAAGCTTGGTCGGCAGTTTCCTTATGAGGTATTCATTCCTTCTTTGGTCAATTTAATTCGATTTTTGTGAATATGTGTGTTGATTTATTCATTGTTTCAATTCTCATCTAGCATGCTTCTCATTTCTCATAACAATCGATTTGTTCTCCTCCTTTGAGGCCTTTTATTTGGCCAATTCCCTCTGTTTTTAGTTGTTAAGATGAATCATAGGTTCAATGTGATTAAAGTCGTCAGGGAAATAGTTCGTAATATTAATCCCTTGAATCTGCCTGATGCAATTCACTGGTGTAGAGCTTGTTACTGTTTGATTCAGATTAAAGGGGGATAATTGGTTGTAGTTAATAGGTTAATTGTTTAATCACAAGGGCTAGTGGAACTGAGCACTGCAGGGCATCCCACTGAGGCTCCTGCCACCAGCATTGTTTAATGCTGAGTCCATACTTTGGACAGTAGACAGTGGGTTTTGCAGGGAATATGATGGGTTGGGAAGTCAGGGTAGGGGGTAACCTTAGGGGCAGGTGTTCTGGAGGGACTTTTAGCTATAAATATAGCATCAAACTGAACCTATAGGGGATATACATTGATACAGACACTTGAGAGCATCTGGGAGAGCACAAACAGTACCTGGAGAGCAAATATTCATAGATACATATAGACACTTGAGAGGATACCTGAGAGTAACTAGAGCACCTGAAGAAAAATAGATACAAGAATACATATAGAAAGATACAGAGAAAAGGCTACTGTTTCATTGGTTTGGAGTCATTGTTTCATCGAGTTTCTTGGCTACTGTCTCGTTGCTTTGGATTCAATAGCTGAGCTGTTAGGCATTTGTTGTTGTTGTTGTCTGCCACTGGTTGTGGTAGTGTGTGCTGATATTGCTGCCTGGTTGTTTGGGGTTGCTTTTGGTCTATTGGTGGCTGGTCTGTTAGTGTTTGTTGCCTGGGGTTTGGTCTTTTGATTGCTGCCTGGCTGTGTGCTGTTACTGCTTGGTTCAAATATTGTTGTTAGTCCTTATTGTTGTTGCTGTGGTGTTCAATTGAGGCTGTTGGTCAGTAGTTTATTGCTCTTGGTCGTTTTGGTTGCTGGCTGATCTATAGTTTGCTGCCTGGTTTGGTTGTTGCTGTGGTTTCATTATTTTGTGGTTGTGCTACTTAACTGTAATGGCCATTTGATTGCTGCCTGGCCATTACTGTTCCATTAGTCCCTTAGTTGGTAAAGTTTGAAGAATTTGATCACTGTTTGGTTTGTTGGGATTATTAGCTGGTTCACCATTTGTTTTGGTGTGGGGTTGTTGCTGTTACTGTTCCTGTTACTGTTGCGGCATTACCATCGCTCACTCTTCTTTGTTCTTTCACATTCCAGGTACACATCTCTGTTATTGTAATTCCCTGGTTCAAAAAGAATGAAGCCTGAAGTTTATGTTTGAAGTCTGTTGAATCATGTAGTCGTCCAAAGTCTATGCTTGATTACATTCTGTTACTGTCTAATTAAATTTGTATTGCTAGTTTTGTTATGGAAAATGTAGCTAGACCAAAGATACACTATCATTAGATATGCACGTAAACTCGAATTAGTCTGTTGTATCTCTGTTCAATCTTCCCTACTCATGTGTGTAATCTCCAAACCTGTTAAATGATAGACCTTATGTTACAAGCAAGATTAGCTAGGGAGTTGTTACTCAACGGAATGACGTAATTAGATTAAAAAGAGTCGGGGGTGCATTTCATGTGACCCGACCCCAATTTTGGGCAAGAATAAACAAAGCGTGTTAAGAATCACAGGTGCATTTCATGTGATGTGGTTCGTAGCAAGTTTTAAGTAATTTGGAATCAACTCTTAAGTAAGATACAGTGGGACGTAGTTCGCTTTAGATTTGAATCGAAGGTACGCCTCGCCCGATAGTTACACTAATCACATAGCCGTCATAAATGTACATATAAATACTTAGATTTCGAGATGCGTCGTTTCTTAACGAATATCACGCCTTTCTCAACAGTGTAAATAAGTAGTCGATCCGGGTGCATATTTTAGTTGTACCTTGTTTCTTTTAATACGGGTGTGCATTTCATGTGACCCAAATCCAAACCCCGAAATGTTGAATAAGAATATGTTGAGGATCCGGGTGCATTTCATGTGACGTGATTCGAAAGCATATTTTTAAGCAACTTTCTCTTTCGTAAATCACAACCAATCATAAAAGCGGTAAAGGGGTGTTAACTTGCACTAAGTACATAATTGTAAAAAGCAGACAGATAAGCCAAACACGACAGTTGAGCGACCGTGCTAGAACCACGGAATTCGGGAATGCCTAATACCTTCTCCCGGGTTAATAGAATTCCTTATCCGGATTTCTGGTTCGCGGATTGTTAAATAGAGTCATTCTTTTCCTCGATTCGGGATTTAACCGGTGACTTGGGACACCATAAATCTCCCAAGTGGCGACTCTGAAATAATTAAAATAAATCCCATCTCGATTGTCCTTTAATTGGAAAAACTCTTTGCATCCTTGCGGATGCGTAAAAAAGAGGTGTGACAGCTCTGGCGACTCTGCTGGGGATTTCTTTAGAATTCGAGCTCGGAATAACTGTTGTATTTGGCATATTTTATTATCTGATTTTTTTACATGTTGGCATCAATGTGCAAAATGTTGTTTTTACTGCTTTGATATTGTGTGAGCTGTACATATAAATTGTGCCGGAACCAATCTCCTCTCTGAGTCTTCTAAATCATGAAGAAGGGTGCACTTCGTGTGACTTCTTTTCTGTATAGTGTCTAATTCCCATTTTAGAACGAGGTTTGGATAAGTTGCAAAACCGGTGAAACTTCTGTATTCCCGGGTTGCTGCCTCCTCCTCGGCTCGAGCTGTCCGCTCGGGTAAGCCAAGTCTAGAACAGATAAACCCAGGTTTTTAAACCTAGAATAACAAAGCTTCATGCCGGATCCCTAGTAGGAAACGTTTATTTGCATCATGTCGCATTTTGGCTTAGGGGACTCAACACAGGGGTTGGGTCCGTCTAGGACAGGTGACCTGAAATGAACAGACTATCCTGCTGCATCCTGTTTGTCTTGCGCATTTATCTGTTATAGACTTGCATGCAAAAAAAAAAAAAAAAAAAAAAAAAAAAAAAAAAATAAAAAAAAAAAAAAAAAATGTGTTTTGTTCTTAAGATAGAAATAGCTTATTTGTTTTCCTTTAGTAAAATGAATAAATAAATGATGTCGTTTGTTTCGTCAAAACCGAACTACGGGGGTTTGATTCTCATCGGATGTGAGATACGTAGGCAACCTCCATCGGGTCCGACTTCACCTTTTGAAAAATTAATTTGTGTACTAAATAAGTCGGTGACGCTGTTTTCAAAAATAGCCGAATGTTCCCGGAAGGGACGCCGGAAGGCTAATTTCGTATAAACGGCCACCTTTGGGTCAATTTTGATTTCGATCAATTTACCCCACAGCCTTAAAAGCCTTCGTCCCCGAGACGTCGAAAGGCCGTGATTGAAAACTGATTTTTTATTTTTTTAGCAAAACAAAGTTGTTTTCTTATTTAAATCACCTTAATAAATGTGCAGGATGAGCACGAATCAGAATAAATCATTTTCAATCTTTAGTGAGGTCCCTCGGCAGCTCCGTATATGGTGGAACGATTTGGAAGACAGTAGCAAAAAGGTTGTAGGGAGAATTTTGGGAGGTTTGGTTGATCTGTTGAATATCGAGCCAAGGGAAGACATCATCAAGGCACTGGTATCTTTCTGGGATCCGACCCGCAATGTGTTCCGTTTTGTTGACTTTGAATTGACGCCCACATTAGAGGAAATTGCGGGCTATGCGGGACTTAATGGGAAATTAAGAGGGCAATACCTGCTCTCACCAAGACCGGTATCTCCACATGGGTTTCTGGATTTGCTGAGCATTAGTCGGAAGGTGAAAAATGATGATCTGTTGAAAGGGTGTTGCGATCTTCAATTCTTATATCAACGGTACGGCACTCCTCGGGGTTTTGAAGAGTCAAACCTTGGACTGACTCACGCAGGGAATAGAACCAAGTGGGAGGCCAGACGAATTCTAGCATTCCTAACGACATTCTTGGGGGTTGTGATTTGTCCGCGTGAAGATAAGAAGATAGAGATAAGTCTGGTAGGAATAGCCGATGTTGCAATCAAAAAGGCTACCAGCACGGTGGTCCCTTTGGTTTTGTCCGAAATCTATCGAGCCTTGACTGTATGCCGAGAAGGGGGCAATTTCTTCCAAGGTTGCAATCTGTTACTTCAACTATGGATGCAAGAACACCTCCGTCACCGAACACAATACATGAACCATGGGTTGACCGGGAAAAACTGTATCAGGGGTTTCGAAGAACGGATGATGGGTGCTGTATTCCCTGAAGGCGTCGAGGCATGGCTTGCACGACTGAGCTCAATAGAAGCCGATCAGATCGAATGGGCATTCGGGTGGCTACCCGATACTGAAGTAATATATATGGCAGCCGAGGAGTGTTATATCCTTCTGATGGGGATCCGCAGTGTCCAACCATATGTCCCTCACCGTGTATTACGTCAACTAGGAAGGTTTCAGGTTATTCCTACCGATCAAGACCTAAGGAAGTACGCCATTGAGTTGAGCCCGGGAGTTGTCTTCCCCGAAGAGAAGGTTAGAAGGCTGTGGCACGAATGTCGGTTCCTTGAGCCTAAAACCATGGTCCGGGAGCTATCTAAGGGAGAGGTGGACCCAAAGTACAACGTGTGGTTCGGGAAAAGATTTCAGATTCGTCGGAAATGTTCTAAAAGAGCCCATGTCCAACAGTTCACGGAAGATTCACGGGAACAATGGGATTGGTTAGCAAAGGAGGAGGGATACAGGACGAAGATTGGCAGGATAGAACAGCAGGTCCGGGACCTCCAATTCGAGAAGAACATGCAAGCCGCCACCGACGAAGGAGATAAAAAGAAGTTGGTACAAGAAAATGACTTCTTGAGAGCTCAAATCCAGCAAATGAAAAGAGATGCTGACAGACGGTCGAGGAGTCGGGCCGACGAAAAATTGATAAGGGGTTTGAGAAGCCAAGTCACCGACATCCAAAGAGAATTGGACGAGTCAAAAGCCCAAATAACGAGGATCCGTGCTAGCTGGAAAAAGGAGGCACATCAACATGCACTTCACCTAAAGCGGGTGGAAGAAGATTACACCGATATCATCACTAGCCTGAGGGAAGCAAATGTTGTCCTTAGGGAGCGGGTTTTCAAGCAAGCCCAAGATGCCGGAGCAGACCTCGACCGCTGCCACAATTTGATGGCCCGACTGCAAGGACAAGTGGATAGGCTCCTAGATCAAGTCACCAACAATGCTCGAAGATTGGGGGCGAAAAACCAACAAATAGAGCGGCTACTCGGAGAAAGGGACATGATCAAGGATAGAATTGGAGAAATCGGGCACTATGTCACCATGAAGTGCCTAGCTTGTGAACGAATGCCCCGCGCCGACCTTTTCGCTTCAATTATGGGTTATGTTCATCGGATCATGGAAGAGTTGAGGGAACTGCACAAGGACCTCACACCAAGGCCCGCGGCAAGGCCGAATGATGCCTCGCGGGCCCCCAGGGAATTTAGGGCATTAGATTTTTGATTGAAAATGTATTTTGAAATGTTGAGTCAAGCTAGTTGGCATTTTCTTTACTTTCCCAAGTCAAGCATTTTCTTTGGTTTTGCTGATTTTTGTAAGACGTGTTTTGTAACTACACGGTGTTATTTGATATAAAAGTTACTGAATTTTGCCACAATCTTGTTACCAGAACTACGCTCGGTCTGATTCACGCGGGGTCGTGATACGTAGGCAATCCACATAAGATTCGACCACCACTAAAAAGAAAGAAAAAGAATCCAAAGGCTAAATAACAATAAGGCTTGCAAAGATAGTCGAAAAAGAAAAAAAAAGAAAAAGAAAAAGAAAAAGAAAAAGAAAAAGGGCCGGAATGACGCATGTTAAAGAGTACACGTAGAAAGGGTTATTTGGTTAGGTGCATTGCATCCGACGTGCTATAACATATCTGTCAAACTCGGTGAACTAACAAGTTTGTTGCGTATTCCAGAAAGTTTAGCAGTTGGTTTGACAGAATATACTGGCCAGCCATCACTACCGTACTAGATCCAAAGGACCAGTTACAGTAAGCATGTCGAGTTCCGGCAAGAGTCTTGAGGAAGAAAAATCCGAGCTACAAATCATGAAAGAAGAGGTAGACCGGTTAAAACAACGGATAACAGAGATGCACCTGGCCTGGGCCAGGGAACAGTCTTCACCAAACCGCCCTACTCTCGCCTCAGCTCCGGAACATCCGCCCATCGATCCTTCGACAAGCGCCCCGAGCTATCCGTACTTTCAGGGGGAAAACCCATATGCCACCCACATTCCACCGACCAAACCAAATCCTCCTCCAGCCACCCCCGTTTTTGTGGCACCTCCACCTGCTCCTCTGCAAAGGCCGGCCAGCGAGCCGTATGTTCAGATCCATGACAACTCTTACTACCCTCCAGAGCCTACTTTCAGGGCTCCCGAACCACAATCACATACACCTCACTGGGATAATCCGGCAGAACCGGAAAAACACTTCCAAAGTTCGGAACACGAGGAAGTTGTCAGAAAAGTTAAAAGCCTGGAGCAGTCCTTCAGGAACATGCACGGTTTAGGCAACCAGGTCAGCGTCGCCTATAAGGATCCGTGTCCATTTCCGGACGTCCAGTTGCCAGCAGGATTTAAAATGCCTAAATTCGACCTATACGAGGGGCATGGTGACCCGGTGGCCCACTTGCGGGGGTTTTGCAGTAAAATGAGAGGGGCCGGAGGACGGGACGAACTTCTGATAGCTTACTTCGGCCAGAGTCCGGGAGGATCGGCGTTGGAGTGGTACACTAGACAGGATCCCGGTAGATGGTTTACGTGGGATGATTTGGCTCAAGCTTTTATCGGCCAGGTTTCAATACAATCTTGAGATAATCCCCGACCGCCTATCATTGCTAAAATTAGAGAAGAAACTCGCTGAAAGTTTCAGGGAATTTGGTTTCCGATGGAGGGAACAGGCGGCCGGGGTGGATCCACCGATGAGAGAGAGCGAGATGGTGGACTACTTCTAGCAGACATTAGAGCCCACCTACTCCGGACATCTGGTAACGTCCGTAGGCAAATCATTCACCGAGGTGATAAAAATGGGGGTATGATCGAGGAAGGTTTGAAGGCCAACAAGATCATGAGTTACTCGGCACTGAAAGCCACCACTCAGGCTATCCAAAGTGGTACTGGAGGAGTATTGGGGAAAAAGAGGAGAGAGGAAGTTGCGGCCGTCGAGTCCGGGGCATGGTTCAAAAATAGAGGCCCCGCACCCCGATATAGCCCACCCCAACCTCACCACCAAAATTACTCCCACAACCCATATAGCCACCCGCAACATTACTATCCCGCACCTGATCCCCATTTTACTGTCCACCATGCACAATCCTATTCTGCACCTCCTGTTCGTGCACCGTGGCGTGCACCGAACCCCCAGAACAATCAGCCACCCCCAAGAGCTTACAGAAACCCCTCGGGCGCGAGTTTCCGTCCGAACCAGGCATTCAGGGGCGACAGGGCGCCGAGGCCAAAGACTTTCACTCCCTTAGGAGAGTCTTACACTAGTCTGTTCCACCGGTTGAAGCAAGTAGGTTTGCTAAATCCGGTTGAAGCTAAGCTACCAAACCCTCTCCCGAAGAACCTGGACCATTCAGTAAATTGTGCTTACTGCTCGGGATGTCCGGGACACGATACAGAAAAGTGTTGGAGGCTAAAGACGGCCATCCAGGAGCTTATTGATACTCGCAGGATTGAAGTCCAGACTCCAACAGAGCCCAACATCAACCAAAACCCGCTTCCAACTCATCATGAGGCCAATATGATCGAGTTGGTACGGGCGGAGGAAGGAAAGGAGAAAGCCTCTCAGACTGTAATGATGATTAAGTCTAGCGGGGCGGGAACGAGAAAAGGGCCAAGCTTTGATGAGTCGCCCAGTTGCAAGAAGGACATGCCAGGAGAGTCGGAAGCAGGAAAGGAAAGTGTGAACGAAGTACCGGTGAAGCCGGCCAAGATAGTTGTACCAGGGGCAGCAATCAAGCCCATCCTGACAGTAGCAGGCGTTCGAATGGATCCTTTCATCATCCAGCCAGCAACGCAGTTGCCAGTAACTGATAGCCGGGCTGTCCCATGGAATTATGCTCGGATTACAACGACCTACAGAGGAAAGGAGGTGAAAGAGGAAGTTTGTGAAGCCCAGGGGTTGACCCGCTCGGGGAGATGTTTTGCCCCTGCGGAATTGAGGAAGACCACTCCGGCGGTATTGAAAAAGCCGGTCACTGATGAAGAAGCAGAAGAATTCTTGAAAAAGATGAAGCTGCACGACTACTCCGTCTTAGAGCAGTTGAAGAAGACTCCGGCGCAAATATCATTGCTATCCTTGCTGATACATTCTGAAGAACATCGGCAAGCATTGATGAAAGTCCTGAATGAGGCACATGTACCGGATAAAATCTCGGTGAGCCATTTGGAGAAGATCACCAATAGGATCTTCGAAGCAAATCGGATCACCTTCACCGATGACGAGTTGCCTGAGGAAGGCACTGAGCATAACAGGGCTTTATATCTTACGGTGAAGTGTGAAGAGGCGGTGGTTACCAAAGTCTTGGTCGATAATGGGTCCAGTGCTAACATTTGTCCTCTCTCTACACTGGGCAAATTGAAGGTAGACATCGGCAGGGTACGCGAGAACAGGGTATGTGTCCGAGGGTTCGACGGAGGAGGCAAAGCGTCGGTTGGTGACATAGTGCTAGTCTTGACAATCGGGCCGGTGGAGTTCACCATGGAATTCCAGGTGCTGGACATGGTGGTGTCATATAACCTCCTAATAGGGCGACCATGGATTCATGCCGCAAGAGCAGTTCCGTCCAGCTTACACCAGCTCGTCAAGTTTGAATGGGACCAGCAGGAGATCGTCGTCCATGGAGAGAACGATCCACGATCAGGCACCATCATTCCCTTTGTTGAAACAGAAGAAGACGTTGGGCCGTGGGTGTATCAGGTCTGCGATGTGGTGCCCGCCCACCGAGTTCCGGAAGGGGAATGTATTCCCGGCGACAGAACAATTATTGCGGATGTCATGGTGGCGCATGAAATGTTGCGACATGGTTTCGTACCCGGTAAAGGGCTGGGTGCATCTCTGCAAGGAATTATACAGCCGGTATCGGTGGTCGAAAACTTGGGAACCTTCGGCTTGGGATTCCAGCCAACCTCAGAGGACATCCGGCGAGCAAAGAGGAGCAAGCAGAAAACATGGGTGCTCCCGAAGCCTGTTCCACGCCTTTCCCAATCTTTTGTCGGGTCCGGAGCAAGAGGACATCCAGCGCCAAAGATTCCCGGTCCTACGGTCAGGCCAGACGAAGAGTTCTTCAGGAAGTTCGAAAACCTATTCACGGATGTATGTATGCTCGAAGATGGTGAAGGATCCAGTCATGCCGAGATACAATTTGTGGGACCAAAGGCAAAACTGAATAACTGGAAGGCTACTCCTCTCCCTGTCCGGAAGGAGTCTTGGTAGTTTGTCTTGGATTGTTTTTCTTTCGAAATTTTGTATTGGGGGCTTGTCCCCGGAGTAAAATCCCTTTGTTTTTAGTTCATTTTTGATTTAAGTTTGCAGGTTTGTTTTCCCTTTGTACAATTCCCATTAATGAAATGTGGTTCCTTCGCGTCTAATTTTGTTTATCTTTTTCCTTCTTTTTACTTTTCTGAACAGCCTTCTTGCAACTGATCTTAATGATATGGCGTGCTTAAAGATTAATCAACCCAGTCTAGAAAGTCAATCGGGTTTGGAAATAATAACACATGAAATAAGAAGTGACGAGAGTGAGTCAGAGTACGGCGATGATGAAGCCGTAGAAGAAATCGGTGAAGAATTAAGTCACTTCGAGGAAAAACCCAAACCGAACTTAAATGATACTGAGGCCGTTAATCTAGGGAATGCGGATGACGTCAAAGAAACCCGAATAAGTGTCCATATTGAACCCAATCTGAGAGAAGAGTTGATCAAAACACTCATGGAGTTTAAAGACATTTTCGCATGGTCGTACGACGACATGCCGGGACTCAACACTGATCTAGTGGTTCATAAATTACCCACTGATCCGGCATATCCTCCCGTCAAGCAGAAACTGCGGAAATTCAAGACGGAGATGAGTGTGAAGATCAAGGAGGAAGTAACCAAGCAGTTGCAGGCGAAAGTCATTCGTGTCACTCGATACCCTGAATGGTTGGCTAACGTAGTACCGGTGCCGAAGAAAGACGGAAAGATCAGAGTATGCGTGGACTATCGCAATCTCAACAAGGCAAGTCCTAAGGATAATTTCCCACTTCCCGATATCCATATCCTGATTGATAATTGCGCCGGACGCGAAATTGGATCCTTTGTGGACTGTTATGCGGGATATCATCAGATTTTGATGGATGAAGAGGACGCAGAAAAGACGGCTTTTATCACACCGTGGGGGACGTATTGCTACCGAGTGATGCCGTTTGGTTTGAAGAATGCAGGGGCAACCTATATGAGGGCGATGACTACGGTATTCCATGATATGATACACAAGGAAATTGAGGTGTACGTGGATGACGTGATCATAAAGTCTAGGCGTCAAGAAGACCATGTTGCCGACCTCGGGAAGTTCTTTCAAAGACTTCGAAGGTACGACATCAAGCTCAATCCGGCCAAATGCGCATTCGGAGTTCCATCAGGAAAGTTGCTAGGATTCATCGTCAGCCGACGGGGCATTGAGTTGGACCCCTCCAAAATTAAGTCCATCCAGGAGTTAGCCCCGCCGAAGAATAAAACAGAGGTAATGAGTCTGTTGGGAAGGTTGAATTACATCAGTAGGTTTATTGCCCAACTTACGGCAACTTGTGAACCCATATTCCGCCTATTGAAGAAAGACGCTGCGATAGAATGGACGGCAGAATGTCAGGAAGCGTTTGACCGGATCAAAGGGTATCTGTCAAATCCACCCGTACTAGTTCCGCCTGAGCCAGGTAGACCCCTGATTCTTTATCTGGACGGTCTTGGAGAATTCGTTTGGCTGCGTACTGGGGCAGCATGATCTTACTGGCAGGAAGGAACGGGCCATTTACTACCTCAGTAAGAAGTTCACAGTCCACGAGGTCAAGTACACTCATCTAGAAAAGACATGTTGCGCCCTGACTTGGGTAGCCCAAAAGCTGAAACACTACTTGTCTTCTTACACCACTTACCTCATTTCGCGTCTGGATCCGTTGAAGTATATTTTCCAGAAACCTATGCCTACAAGGAGGTTAGCAAAATGGCAAATATTACTTACGGAGTTCGACATCATATACGTGACAAGGACGGCTATGAAAGCTCAAGCCCTGGCCGATCACTTAGCTGAAAATCCCGTTGATGACGAATACGAACCTTTGAGGACGTATTTTCCAGATGAGGAAGTATTGCAGATTGAGGGGTTGGAACTAACCAAGGATCCAGGATGGAAGCTCTTCTTCGATGGAGCGGCAAACGCAAAAGGAGTCGGAGTAGGGGCTGTGCTCATATCTGAAACAGGACATCATTATCCTGTTACTGCTCAACTGCGTTTTCACTGTACCAATAACATGGCTGAGTACGAGGCATGTATCTTGGGGTTGCGATTAGCGGTGGACATGGATGTACGGGACGTCTTGGTCTTGGGGGACTCGGACCTTCTGGTACATCAGATTCAGGGAGAATGGGAAACCAGAGATTTAAAGCTTATCCCATATCGTCGGTGTTTGCATGATTTGACCAAACGCTTTCGATCGGTAGAGTTCAGGCACATCCCAAGGATGCATAATGAGGTTGCCGACGCGTTGGCTACTTTAGCATCAATGCTACATCACCCGGACAAGGTTCGTGTCGATCCGTTACATATCCGTGTCCGGAATCAACATGCTTATTGTAATGTGATAGAGGAAGAGGTGGATGGTGAGCCGTGGTTTCATGATGTCAAGGAATACCTCAGGGTTAGGAGTATACCCAGAGCAAGCAACTGGAGATCAAAAGCGAGCTATTCGGCGGTTGGCGAACGGATTTTTCCTTAGTGGAGGGGTGCTGTACAAAAGAACCCCGGATTTGGGATTGTTGAGATGTATAGATGCAAGTCAAGCCACAACAGTGATGACAGATATACACTCGGGAGTTTGCGGACCACACATGAGCGGATACGTATTGGCAAAGAAGATTCTTCGAGCGGGATATTATTGGCTCACTATGGAGCGGGATTGTATAAGTTTCGTGCGAAGATGCCATCGGTGTCAGATACACGGAGATTTGATTCATTCTCCGCCGACTGAATTGCATACAATGTCAGCACCATGGCCGTTTGTTGCATGGGGTATGGATGTTATTGGGCCTATTGAGCCTGCGGCTTCCAATGGTCATAGGTTCATCCTGGTGACGATCGATTATTTTACCAAGTGGGTAGAGGCCAAAACATTCAAATCGGTGACCAAGAAGGCGGTGGTGGACTTCGTACACTCCCACATCATCTGCAGGTTTGGAATTCCAAAGATGATCATTACAGATAACGGTGCAAATCTTAACAGTGGATTGATGAAAGAGGTATGTCAACGGTTCAAGATTACACACCGAAATTCCACGCCGTATCGCCCAAAAGCAAATGGTGCGGTCGAGGCAGCAAACAAGAACATAAAGAAGATATTGAGGAAGATGATAGAAGGGTCTAGGCAGTGGCATGAAAAGTTACCATTTGCGCTATTGGGTTATCGCACTACCGTCCGGACTTCGGTAGGTGCAACTCCTTACTTGTTGGTATACGGGACTGAAGCAGTAATACCCGCAGAAGTTGAAATCCCATCCCTCCGAATTGTCGCTGAAGCTGAGATTGATGACGACGAGTGGGTCAAAACCCGATTAGAGCAATTAAGCTTGATCGATGAAAAAAGATTGACAGCAGTATGTCACGGCCAATTGTATCAAAAGAGAATGGCGAGAGCATATAACAAGAAGGTACGTCCCAGGAGATTTGAAGTGGGACAGCATGTGTTGAAGAGAGTTCTACCACATCAGGGCCGAAGCGAAAGGCAAGTTCGCTCCAAATTGGCAAGGACCTTTTGTGGTAACTAGAGTATTATCCAACGGCGCTCTATGTCTGGCTGATGTCGAGGGAAGATGCACCGATATGGCTATCAATTCTGATGCAGTTAAGAGATATTATGTGTAATTCTTTAATGCATTGGTCAACGTTTGGTTTCGTTTGTGTGTATTTGGCATTTTTCGGAGAATGAAATGACAGAGGCAATTTTTCTGCTACCCAAACACTTTAACCTTTGTTTCCCCATTTGAGCCTTAATTTTTCTTTCATATACCCTCTTTCGGAATCATCAAGGAAGATGTGTAACAGAATAGAAAAGAAACAAAGAAGTAATACAAGAAAAAGTGAACTACGTTCGACCTGATTCCTCGAGAAGGATACGTAGGCGCCACACGGCTCGGTCATAATAAAATAAAAATCAAAAAATCCCCCAAGCAACAAAACTGGGGCAGAAGTCATTGTTTCGTTTGAAAGATAGTGTGGATTCCGGAAGTTGTAATAAGCTAACCGTCGAGGCTAAACCCCTTCCTTCAGCCTCACGCGCAGAAACCATATTAAGAACCAGAAAGACCTCTCGATCAGTATTTGAGAAGTGCCGAGTCATGTGAATGAAAGCCAAGAGTGACATCCCGACCCTCGATTGAACCCGGGATGCAAGCCGAAAGGGGATGACGCTCTAGAGGGAATCTCAGGGGGTGATACCCCGCCGCAAGGAAAGAAAGCATAAATGAGAGAGTCTTAACGGGGAAAACCCTCGCGGGCACCTTAAGGCGAAGGAAGTTGAGAGAAGTAAAATGAGAGAGTCTTACGGTGAAAACCTTTACGGGCACCCTAAGGCGACGGGAGATAGAGAGAAATGAGAGAATCTCATTAGTGAAAACCCTTTGAAGGGCACTGTGAGGTGGCAGGATGAGATGGTTACAAGATGTCCGCATGAGACAAGGTTGGGACATCCGTTTACCTCTAGCAGGACGCGGTATCAGAAAGTGATTGACATGAATAGACTGGGTAGTTTAATCTCAAAGGCGCGGCATAACATTGGATCAGGCACACATTCAGATAAGTTTTCCTATTTTTGAGTTCAGAAAAGTTTTTCTCTTCTTTTGTCATTTGCGGTCGGTATTCTTTTCTTTTCTTTCATTTTCGAAAATTGATTTTTTCAAAGCTTACTACCAAGTCTCCCAAAGCAGTATATTGAAAGTGAATAGGCATGGAACAAGGCAATGAGACAGAAGTCGTTACGATAGTGAGATTGGGATGACAGACTGAGTGGAAGGTTCGCAAGAATTATGGAGTATGATGGACACATGTGGCATGTCCGAAAAATGATTTCACGCAACAGATCACCGGCTAAAAAGAGTCGGACCAAACCAAAGAGTGGAATAAAAGGAAAAAATGAGAGGTCGTCCGTGTAAAAAGCATCTTCCCAAACAAGCGTCAACGTCGTCCTCAAAGTTCGAGAAAGGCCAAGCAGCTGAAAGAGAATGGCCTCAACAAGAGTGGCACGACCACTCGCGGCATTTTGAAACTAACAATTTTTCTTTGATTTAAAGCAGGAAAAAAGGGTCCGATGGCAGAAAAGCATACCGTCCAGAAGTTTATCACACTGGGGCAGAAAATTTTCTCCGGTTGCGAAAATTTTCTGGAAAGCAAGACTCAAAGGATAAGTGTAGAAAGCAACGCAAGACGGGGTGATCTTTGAGCCGGGTATCATCCCCAGCAGTTATTGGAAAAAGAAAAAAATGGCTTCGAGATTCCCCCAGCAGTATTACATCCTATAATTTGATCAAGGAGGCAAAAACGTGAGTCCCAGAGGAGGTATGGGAAGAAGGAAGAGAATGAGGGGTGAAGGAAACAAAGAATACTTCCTCGGCAGCATCATCCCCAGCAGGCGAGTAAACAGTTCCAAAAATATCCCCAGCAGCCAGAAGAAAAAGTAACACGACCTAAGGGAAAGCAATTCCAAGACAGGATAATTCGGAAGAGAAGGTGGTCCGAGAGGTAATGCGGGAACAAGGATAGGGTACAAGAGGCAAAGGAAGGTAATCAAGATAGGATGAAAATCAGTGAAGTAGTAGTTGAAGTCAGGGAGCCCGCCCGAAGAATGGAGTGGCGATTTAATTTTGAAGTTGTAGTTGAAGTCGGGGAGCCCGCCTCTGAAGAATGGAGTGGCGATTTATTTTGAAGTTATAGTTGAAGTCGGGGAGCCCGCTCTGGAGAATGGAGTGGCGATTTAATTTTGAAGTTGTAGTTGAAGTCGGGGAGCCCACCTGAAGAATGGAGTGGCGATTTATTTTGAAGTTAGTAGTTGAAGTCGGGGAGCCCGCCTGGAGAATGGAGTGGCGATTTAATTTTGAAGTAGTTGAAGTCGGGAAGCCGTCTGAAGAATGGAGTGGCGATTTATTTTGAAGTTATAGTGAAGTCAGGGCCCGAAGAATGGAGTGGCGATTTATTTTGAAGTTATAGTTGAAGTCGGGGAGCCCGCCCGGAGAATGGAGTGGCGATTTAATTTTGAAGTTGTAGTTGAAGTCAGGGAGCACGCCTGAAGAATGGAGTGGCGATTTATTTTGAAGTTATAGTTGAAGTCGGGGAGCCCGCTCGGAGAATGGAGTGGCGATTTAATTTTGAAGTTGTAGTTGAAGTCGGGAGCACCGTCTGAAGAATGGAGTGGCGATTTATTTTGAAGTTATAGTTGAAGTCGGGGAGCCCGCTTGAATGAAGAATGGAGTGGCGATTTAATTTTGAAGTAGTAGTTGAAGTCGGGAAGCCCGCCTGAAGAATGGAGTGGCGATTTATTTTGAAGTTATAGCTGAAGTCGGGGAGCCCGCCTGGAGAATGGAGTGGCGATTTTATTTTGAAGTAGTAGTTGAAGTCAGTCAGGGAGCCCGCCTGGAGAATGGAGTGGCGATTTAATTTTGAAGTCGTAATTGAAGTCGGGAAGCCCGCCTGGAGAATGGAGTGGCGATTTAACTTTGAAGTTGTAGTTGAAGTCAGGGAGCCCGCCCGGAGAATGGAGTGGCGATTTAACTTTGAAGTTGTAGTTGAAGTCAGGAAGCCCGCCTGCAGAATGGAGTGGCGATCTGTTTTAATTTGGTAGAGAAAAGCGGTAGAATGTAACAAAAATCTTCGGCATGAATCCAAGTTCGTAAGAAGAGACGAAGCATCAGAAGGAACGCCAAGTCAGACAAGATAGCAAGGAGCGCGACAAGATCAAGTTAAAAAGGATAGATAAGAACTTGTAGTACTGTAACTTAGTTTAGCTTCTTGTTTTTGTTGCTTAGCGCGGTGTAACAAGGAAATCAGCTAAGCAGTGGTAACAGCAGTAACAGCGGCAACAGCAGTAACAGCGAGATCGCAACAGGCATGGTAGTCCCAGCTACCAGAACTTCCCGAACTACATTGACCTGATTCCCTTTTAGCCAGGGATATGTAGGAGACCTTTGAAGCAAGGTTCGGTCAAAACTTTTCCAAAATGCTTCATACGGAGTGTTCGAATGGGCAAAAATCGCTTATATCTGCTCATTTATCTTTGCACGAAAACTCTGCGTGTTTACGCGCAAAGAGGGGCAGCTGTGAGCACGTGATTTTTGCCTTACTTGAGAAGTACTCCCAGAAAATTCAAAAAAAAAATATAAAAATAGTTTCGTGTTGGGTATGATTTTTGTGATTTTGTGTTATTTTATCTTTTGTGTGCACGTTTATTTATTTAAATTAAAAAATACAAAAAAAATATATATGCTAAGTTTTGCATTTTTAGTGTTTGATATCGAAGTCATGTGACTTACATTTTTGGGTGATATGTAATTATGTACGTTAATGGTAGTAAAAGATAGCGGTGTTATAGGTTAGTATATATACATATGTGTGTATGTATATATATATATGTATATATATACATATATATATATATATATATACACATACACATATAATACATCATGAAGATCCGATCTGGGCCAAATCCAGTCTAAAAGCCAGGCCCAAACGGATTTCTTCTAATTCAGCCCAAATACCCGTCCAGCTTCAGCCTGTGTAACACTTGATCTGGACCGTTGGATTTTATTATCCAACGGCCCAGATTAATCCTTTAATTCTAATATACATTCAGCCTATGACTTGACCAAACGACGTCGTTTGGTTTAAGTGAGGGGATCCTGATCGTTGATCGTAAATGATCCAACGATCAGGATTTAATCTCATCTCTCGTATATAAGGTTCATTCCATACCCCGCCCCCCCAAGCCAGACCCCCCCCTCTCCCTTCATCTCCCTCAGGAGCTCTCAAACACCCGGCGTAACGCCGCCTTGCGCCGCCTGCCGGAAATCGCCTCACGGCGGTTCCGGTAGGCCAATCACCACCAAACCAATGCCAAAACCTTCCCCTCACCTCCCCCATCACGAACCCAGCCTCCGCTAACCTCGAATCATGCCGGAGCTCCTCGAATCTTCATTTGAAGATTCGAGTCAAACTCGAACCAATGCCAAATCACCCCAAATTCACACCACGGTCTCCTCACACCTCCCCCACACTCCCATTGACATTGGTTTGCTTCGAATCTAACCAAAAATGCAAAAGCCCCAAATCCGAGCCCAAGAACCCTAATTTTGAAGAAACTCAATTCAAGCCGGGTTAGCCGCAATTGAAGTCCAAGGGACTTTAGTCCAGGTGTTCTCAATCGAGAACATCTTGATTAAAGCCCGTTTGGCTTCAATAATTCCGAGTCTTAGCTCGAAGCTTGGTCGGCAATTTCCTTATGAGGTATTCATTCCTTCTTTGGTCAATTTAATTCGATTTTTGTGAATATGTGTGTTGATTTATTCATTGTTTCAATTCTCATCTAGCATGCTTCTCATTTCTCATAACAGTCGATTTGTTCTCCTCCTTTGAGGCCTTTTATTTGGCCAATTCCCTCTGTTTTTAGTTGTTAAGATGAATCATAGGTTCAATGTGATTAAAGTCGTCAGGGAAATAGTTCGTAATATTAATCCCTTGAATCTGCCTGATGCAATTCACTGGTGTAGAACTTGTTACTGTTTGATTCAGATTAAAGGGGGATAATTGGTTGTAGTTAATAGGTTAATTGTTTAATCACAAGGGCTAGTGGAACTGAGCACTGCAGGGCATCCCACTGAGGCTCCTGCCACCAGCATTGTTTAATGCTGAGTCCATACTTTGGACAGTAGACAGTGGGTTTTGCAGGGAATATGATGGGTTGGGAAGTCAGGGTAGGGGGTAACCTTAGGGGCAGGTGTTCTGGAGGGACTTTTAGCTATAAATATAGCATCAAACTGAACCTATAGGGGATATACATTGATACAGACACTTGAGAGCATCTGGGAGAGCACAAACAGTACCTGGAGAGCAAATATTCATAGATACATATAGACACTTGAGAGGATACCTGAGAGTAACTAGAGCACCTGAAGAAAAATAGATACAAGGATACACATATAGGAAGATACAGAGAAAGGCTACTGTTTTCATTGGTTTGGAGTCACTGTTTCATCGAGTTTTCTTGGCTACTGTCTGGCTGGTTCTTCTGTTAGTTGTTGTTGCTGTGTTATTGTGGCTACTGCCATTGGTTGTGGTCGTGTGTGCTGATATTGCTGCCTGGTTGTTTGGGGTTGCTTTTGGTCTATTGGTGGCTGGTCTGTTAGTGTTTGCTGCCTGGGGTTTGGTCTTTTGATTGCTGCCTGGCTGTGTGTTTGTTACTGCTTGGTTCAAAATCTTGCTGTTAGTCCTTATTGTTGTTGCTGTGGTGTTCAATTGAGGCTGTTGGTCAGTAGTTTATTGCTCTTGGTCGTTTTGGTTGCTGGCTGATCTATAGTTTGCTGCCTGGTTTGGTTGTTGCTGTGGTTTCATTATTTTGTGGTTGTGCTACTTAACTGTAATGGCCATTTGATTGCTGCCTGGCCATTATTGTTCCATTAGTCCATTAGTTGGTAAAGTTTGAAGAATTTGATCACTGTTTGGTTTGTTGGGATTATTAGCTGGTTCACCATTTGTATTGGGTGTTGTTGTTGCTGCTACTGTTCTTGTTACTGTTGCGGCATTACCATCGCTCACTCTTCTTTGTTCTTTCACATTCCAGGTACACATCTCTGTTATTGTAATTCCCTGGTTCAAAAAGAATGAAGCCTGAAGTTTATGTTT
>JASVEL010003737.1:0-56572 GCA_032618575.1 Nicotiana noctiflora | reverse complement strand
AAGAAAATGAAAACTCCGAAAAAGAGAATCAAATCATATCGGTCCAATATCTGTTTGGACCCCGGTCAGAAAAACCGAGGGTCTTTCCGGCCAGAAAGCCGTGGAACTTTTATCCCCGGTCAGAAAACCGAGGATCTCCCGGTCGGAAAACTGCGGAGCCATTTACTTTAACCCCGGCCAAAAAACCGAGGATCCGACGGCCAAAAAACCGTTAGATATTGTTTGAATTCCGGCCGAAAGCCGTGAAACTTTTATCCCGGTCGGAAAACCGAGGATCTCCCAGTCGAAAACCGCGGAGCCATTTACTTTTACCCCGGCCAAAAAACCGAGGATCCGACGGCCGAAAAACCGTTAGATATTGTTTGAACTCCGGCCGAAAGCCGTGAAACTTTTATCCCGGTCAGAAAACCGAGGATCTCCCCATCAGAAAACTGCGGAGCCATTTACTTTTACCCCGGCCAAAAAACCGAGGATCCGACGGCCAAAAAACCGTTAGATATTGTTTGAATTCCGGCCGAAAGCCGTGAAACTTTTATCCCGGTCAGAAAACCGAGGATCTCCCCAGTCAGAAAACTGCGGAGCCATTTACTTTTACCCCGGCCAAAAAACCGAGGATCCGACGGCCAAAAAACCGTTAGATATTGTTTGAATTCCGGCCGGAAAGCCGCGAAACTTTTATCCCCGGTCAGAAAACCGAGGATCTCCCAGTCAGAAAACTGCGGAGCCATTTACTTTTACCCCGGCCAAAAAACCGAGGATCTGACGGCCAAAAAACCGTTAGATATTGTTTGAATTCCGGCCAGAAAGCCGTGAAACTTTTATCCCGGTCAGAAAACCGAGGATCTCCCAGTCAAAAACTGCGGAGCCATTTACTTTTACCCCGGCCAAAAAACCGAGGATCTGACGGCCAAAAAACCGTTAGATATTGTTTGAATTCCGGCCGGAAAGCCGCGAAACTTTTCTTCCCGGTCAGAAAACCGAGGATCTCCCAGTCAGAAAACTGCGGAGCCATTTATTTTTACCCCAGCCAAAAAACCGAGGATCTGACGGCCAAAATCATTAGATATTGTTTGAATTCCGGCCAGAAAGCCGTGAAACCTTTCTACAAAATCCCGGCTAGAAAGCCGTTGAACGTTTGTGAAACCTTGATTTCTTACTCAATACCAAAGAGTCTTTTAATCACTTTCTGTGTCACAACTAACTCACGAAATTTTCCTAGCAAAACTGGGGCAGAAAAATTTCGTTCGTTTGTTTGTTTTGTTGTCTAAATAGGTTTGACCTCGGGATGCAAGGATCGAGATAACCTACAAATGGAACATCAATCCAGAGTGAAGAAAAGAAGAAAAGAACCGAGAGAAAAGATTTCAAACGTTGGAGTAAACAAAGGCGCAGATTGCTCAGAAAATGATTGAAGTAACAAGCTCCGCCGACTCCGTTTCACTCAATGTTACAGAAATAAACGAGCACGTACAGCTTGTTGAGCATCAAGATTCAGATCAAGGTCTACAACAAATCAGCTAAGATTCAAGATCAAATTTTCAAGAGAATCATAGATAGGAATCTTGTAACTCATAGTTTGATAGCATAGTTAGTTCAACTTTAATTTCTTTTGGTGTAATAAGGAGGTCGTTGAGCAGTAAGCAGCAACAATAGCAACGATAGTAGCAGTAACAACAAAGTGTCAGTCCACGGTAGTCCCAGCTACCAAAACTTCCCGAACTACATTGACCTGATTCCTGTTTAGCCCAGGATATGTAGGAAGCCTCCGAAGCAAAGGCTCGGTCAAACTCTTTCAAAATGCTTCACACGGAGTGCTCGGACGGGCAAAAATCGCTCGTATTTGCTCATTATTCTTTGCACGAAAAACTCTTCGTATTTACGCGCAAAGAGGGGCAGCTGTGAGCACGTGATTTTTGCCCTACATGAGAATCACTCCCAAACAATTCAAAAAAAAAAATAATAAAATAGTATTGTGTTGTGCGTGATTTTTGTGATTTTTGTGTTATTTTTCTTATTATTTGCATTTTTAGCGTGTGCATGTCTATTATTTAAATTAATATAAAATACAAAAATATTTGCATTTTTGCATATAAATTCATGTTTGTAATTGAGAGTAATTAAGTTATATTACGAAAATGAAAAATAACAAAAATATGTATTTTTGTACTTTTAGCATTTAATATCCATATTGTGCAATTTTATTTTTGTTATTATATGTGATAATTATTATTAGAAGTTAACTAGTAATTTTATAAACTAATTTAGTTCTATAAATTAATTTAGGATTTTAGAATTTTTAGTGATATTTTAAGGAAATAAAAGAAAAGAAAAACACAACAAAGAGAAGAGAATCAAATTTGGGCCATTTTTTAAACTTAATTCTTCTAAGCCCAAATCACATTTGCCCAACCCATCCATAACCACCCCTTAAACCCGCCCAATACCCAAACCGACCCGGTCAGCCCCATTCAATCTAAGCCGTTGGATCACTTAATCCAACGGTTTAGATAAAACACCTATTCTAACATACCCAAAAGACCCCAAATCAGATTTTCAATTTACCCCCAAACCCTAAATCTTTCTCTCTTCTCTCATTCTCCAGCCGCCAGTCACGACCCCCCCCCCCACTTCATCTTCTTCATTCCTTTTCCAAACAACCACACAGCCGCCGGCCCTTCCCCCTCGTCGCTGCCATCCACCGGCCGAGCACCAACACCCACGCACCACCGCAACAACGACCACTGCCATACTACCACCAATAACCCCTGTATTGTCTTCTCCGAGCAGACACCCCCTTCACGATTTGAACGTGAATTCGTCATCCAAACGACCTACAAAACTTCTCCTTCTTCATTCGAAGAACAGAGGTAGCAGCGAGTCCTTGGTTCTACAACGACCAGTCGCCGCCGCCTCCCGTCGCCGCTGCCCCCTCTTCGCCGAACCACCCTCACGACCAACAGACTCCAGGCACCGGCCAACACCCACTCGACCTTCCCCCGTTTCTCAAATCGCCATAGTTTCTGTCCGAATCTTTCTCCAAACCTTATCCCCCAAAACCAAAGTTGCAAGAACCCTAAATTTCGAAATAGGGATTTATTGTCGGATTTTTAGAGAATTGGGGTCTAATAGGCCTTAATTGATTCGTTTTCGCTCGAAAACATTTCAATTAAGGCCCGTTCGATCCCGAATACGAATTTCATTCTCGGCCGCTGCTTTGGTTTCGAATTGTTCGGAGGTACTGTTTTATTCCCTTTCTTTCCTTGTTGTTTTATTTGATTTGATTATGGTCGTTCGTTTGTTGATATTTCTTCGGACATTTATGATTTTTCTGTTTTTCCTCATCTGTTTGGGACCTTTTATTTGGTCGACCTGCTCGCTTCTGATTATTTGTTATGAATGACGAAGTTATGAGATAAGAACTCGATTCGATACTTCGTCGAATAGCCAATTCTTTCATTGTGGACTGTTTTGGCCGAATTACTTGAATCACTGTTTTGTGATTGTTTGATCAATTGTATGTCATTTAAATCCGTTACGAACCAGGATACAGAGTTTGGTCGATAGTCAAATGTTACTATTTTTTATTTTTTCGTGGAGATTCCTGTTGCATTGTTTGTTTGAGGATTTGAGTCGCTTTGTTGATTTGTTCGACTCACTGGTTAAGCTCCCTGTTAATCAATTTGGTTTGGATATTGTTGAATCCTAATGTGTATATATTGCCGAGTTTACGGATAATTGGACAGTCTTCTGAGTTTAAGATTGCATTTGTTGGCTAAGTGTGCATTTAGAATGTAGGTTGGTTATAGTTGCATTCCTAACTGAAGTTTCAAGTTTGTTTTGGTATTCAAAAGTTTGAAATGGTATGCTGGTGTGTAGTTTGTCAGAGGATATTCTTTGGATCATTTAATCTAATACACCACTTAGTTTAGAATTGCTTAATAAAAAGAGGACTTGCTGGCTTGGTTTAGTATTTTGAAAAGGTGAGAAAAGTAGATAACATGGGAGTAGTGATTAGAAGGTAAAGGGATGCACATGGGAGGGAATATACAACTGAAAAAGGTTTGAAAAAGGGGAATAATAGGTGCTGGACAGATCTGAAACCGAAAAGGAAGGGCTGTTGGTTGGGATCTGTAGGTTATAAAAGAGAACATTCACTGGCAGTATACATTCACTCATAGATAGACTGGCAGTATAGATTCACAGATAGAGAGATATACACTGGCAGTATACTACACACACATTGGGAGCTAAAATTACTTGAGAGAATTCTAAAGAAGAAACAGAGAGGCATTCACTGGAAAACAGAGAGAGAGGATAGAGATTGAGAGTTTAATTGAGAGCTTCCATCTTCTGTTTCTTACAGTGAAGTTAGTTGAAGCATTCTGTTTTATTCTGATATCTTTCAGAGTCATTGTGAGAAAGAAAAGCCGTCGGATTTTCTTGGAGAGTCTTTGTTTGTTGAAAGTGTTTTAAGTTATCATCCAATCATTGATTTGCTGTGTTGGTTGGGATTTTCTGTTGCTCAAAACTTTTGCTTGCTGCTCACTGTTGCTGTTAGTTACTGTTTTTGTCGCTGCTCACTGTGCTGTTACTGATCTTTCTTCCTCCATTTGTACTATCACACTCCAGGTATTTTCTCCTCCCAGATTTAATGTATTTGCGGTTTGGATATAAATCTATCACAAGTCTGACATATGTTATCTTAGTAAAGCTTTAGTCATTGAAAATTTCGGATATGGACAGATTTTGTTCAATTTTTTTAGCATGTTAGCAATTTGTCTGAGTTTGTATTCATTTGCTGCTGTCATTTGAGCTTTATCAGTGAGTTCGAATTTAGTTGTTTATCAATTCGCGACTAGCTGAGATTTTTTAGTAAAATCTGTTTGAATTATGTAAGATTTCCCTGATGTTCTGTAGCCAAAAGCTTGGTTCAAGTGTGTTGTTTGCCATTGTTTGGATTTGAAATTGAAGTTTGAATTTCAATTATGTGAAGCTGAGTTAACCATGAATTTCTAAAATGTAGCTAAGTTCAGATTGTGTTATTGTTTCCTTCTGAGGAAATAACAGAGAAGTTTGTGATTATTCATGAGAGTTCAAGGTTTCAACTGTTGGAATATGATCATGCTCGTGTTAACACTGTGCTGTTATTCTATGTTAATGAACTACTCTCATGTCTAAGGAAGGATCGTTTCATAAATGAGCTTTCCCTGTGCATATTTGTCGCGTATAGAACTGCACCGCAACCTTTGATAAATTTGTGTTATGTGAGTGCCCTTTGAGTCCTGTTACATTTGGTCATTAATAAAGTCGGAGGCTCATTCGAATTTACTAGTGTTAGTTAAAAATTCGATCAAACGAAGGCTCGATTTTAATTTCCATCGTTGCTAAGACTTCTTCTGAGTTTCAGTCAAGTTAGTCTAAGTTTTAGCCAATCTGTTCGATATCTTCTTGTTCAACCAGGTTAGTTTGAAGATGCTTTGTATTCTTACTTGCATTTGCATGGATAATTGATTGTAACAATTGCTGAAACCTATTGCACGATTCCTGTTAAAGTCACCATTTGAGCTTAAAAATGGGTGTATAATACTATTAGTTAACGATGAGATTTCATTTGAGCTAATTCTACACTTGAAAGTATATATATATATATATATATTGTGGGTTCAGTTTTCATATATGAAAATTAGTTGAGTTCACAAATGGGCCTCTATTTGTAAAAAGAGAAAAATTACAATTCTCAAAGATGTGAATGGTATATTTAAGCCATGTGAATGGCGTTACTTTTGGGGCCTCCAATCTTTAGAAAGACTACGGTGATCTCGATCATTTGTAGGTACTTCTTTTCTTTGTATAGAAGTTTTTTTTTATTACATTTTATTAGTTAGGTAAAAGCTAGTCACATTAAATCCAAATCGCTTAGTGCTAGCTTAAATATGTATTTTAAATAATTTGTAATTGTTTTATCCTTTTAATCAATTAATTAGGTTCTTTATCTAGAATTCGAGGTGGGCCATTAGCAAATTTTTTTTCCTACTAGTTCACATCTTTTCGTTCAAACACCGGCCATAAGTTAAAAGCTAGGAAATAACACATCATTTGGTATGATTCTTTACTGACAATAATTTTAAGAGATATCATGTTAAATAAATTGATTTTTTTTAGTTTAGTTTTTACAAGGTATTCCTTAATCAGCATAGTTTCAAAGTAAGTAATTCGGATATTTGTTTTTTATTTTTTGTCAAAAATCCAAGTCCGTTTGTAATTAGTTTTTGTTTTCTTTGGATCCAGTTTCAAATTAAAAGAGCGGTTTGAAGTTTAATTAGAGCATACAATTTATAAACATTTTTTTTAAAATCAGATAATTTTAGCCATTTAGAATAATTGAAGCGACCGTGCTAGAACCACGGGATCCGGGGGTGCCTAACACCTTCCCTCGGGTCAACAGAATTCCTTACTTAGAATTTCTGGTTCGCAGACTTCATTTGGAAAGTCGAAATTTCCTCGATTCGGGATTAAAATAAATTGGTGACTTGGGACACCTTAATTTATTCCAAGTGGCGACTCTGAAATAAATAGAATAATCCCGTTTCGAACATTGTCACTTAAATTGGAAAAACTCCCCTTGCGCTCCTACCCCCGGGTAGCGTGCGTGCCAAAAGGAGGTGTGACAGATATGATCACTTGTTGTTTAAGTTTAATTTGATTAATTGGAATTAATAATTGGCTGGGTTAAGAGATGTTATGGTCGGGCTTGCCTAGCATTATGTTGGGCGCCATCACGACCGGCGTTTGGGTCATGACACAATTAAGCTGGAAAGCCATGCTACTAGTGCACTGACCCTCCTCGGCTCGAGTTGTCCGCTCGAGTAAAGCCAGCCTAGATACTTTTTCCAGCAGGATGTTAACCTAGAATAACAAAACCTCATGTCGGATCCCTAGTAGGAACGTTTGTTTGCATCATGTGCATATTGACTTAGGAGGCTCAACACAGGGGTTGGGTCTGTCTAGGACAGGTATACCTAAAGAAAAAGACCAACTTGATGCATCTTGTTTGTGCATTTATTTGTTTCGAACCTGCATGCTGACCGGTTTATTAAAAAAATGGATTGGTTTTGAAGAAAAGAAAAATATCAGTGTATAGGGTCAAGGGTTTTAAACACATGTTTCGAAAATTCCCGAATAACACCAAAACGCTGGTAATTTTCTTTTATAAAAAAGATGATGGAAAGGAATTTCTTTTGTTTAAAATTATATAGTTCATTTTACTGAAATACGCTGGTTTGATTCTCACCGAATGTGAGATACGTAGGCAACCCTCGCCGGATCCAACCTCCCCTTTTGCAAAAATAGACTAAAAATGTCAAAATTTAAATTCTAGTCATAAATAAGTTGGGGGTGCGGCCTTTGTCAAATATAGCCGAATGTTCCCGAAAGGAACGCCGGAAGGCTGAATATGCATAAACGGCCACCTTTGGTCATGTTTTTAGAGTTTTGGTCGATTGACCCACACACTTAAAATCTTCGCCCCCGAGGTACTGAAAGGCCGTGTTTGCAAAACCATGTCTTTTTATTCTAATTAAAAATAAATAAATAAATAAATAAAAGAAAAAAAAGGAGTCAGTTTATTCGCGAATGCCATTTGGATTTTTGGTGAAAATAAGTCGAACCAGCTTCGGCAGTGTATTAAACCGTTCTTGCCGAAATAACTTTAAAATATCTTTCAGTTGTTGAAAGACTATTTTCGTAAAAGAATGGACAAGTTATTAAAATAAACCTTCCCGACCTCAAAATTCATGTGAAATTGAGAAGGGGCCATGTTTGCAAAAATAGCTGTTTGGTTAAAATTGGCATATAGAGGAAGGAATCTGTCAGTTTGTTTTTGAATTTGTAATTCTTTTTATTAGAGTATGTGTGTTGCTTGATTTTTCGAGTCTGTATGTTGTCTTTTCATCAAAGTCTGTTAGTTTGATCAAGTTTTTGAACCCCTCTTTTAGAGTAAATATTTGTTTTTATTATGAGAAACTAAAAAAATATGTTTCATTGTTGTTTGTCTTTTATCCGAACTACGCTCGGTCTGATTCATGTGCGGACATGATACGTAGGCAATCCACATAAGATTCGACCACCACTAAAAGAAAAGAAAAAAATGTATAAAAGAAAATAACAAAAGAAGTTGATAAAGAGGGGGCGGAATAAAGGCAATGGAAAATTCGGAAAGGTATAAGCTGGAATGAAGCATTGCAACCGAATACATGTAGCAACACATTTAACTGTGTAAATGCATCACGCCCCAATGTGAGATTACTTATCTGTTAGTTGTTTCAGACTAACCGTTTGTTTGCCGAAATCCAGGTCTTTAGAAAAGGTGGTTGATTTTGTGGTAGTCTGTCCTGCCATTCAAATTTCACGAGGTCCAAGGGAAACATTCAGTGGCCCGTTACTGAATCAACAAGAAGTACCCATTCTTACTTTACAAGATCAAAAGGAAGTATCGACATGTCTTCAGAAATCCCTCTATCGACAGTTCCCGTTTTAGAGGAGAGTTCCATATCAGCCATCCCAACTGCTGAATCTGCAATTGCTGGAGAAAATAGGATTTTACGTTGTCGCATGCTAAAATGCTGGACGACTGGAACAACGGGAAGGAGCCCCCAAGTCTGATCCCTGGGTTCCCCGAATTATTCATCCGACCAAGTGAGATTTCTAACACCCCCACCAATTACCGACCTACTATATTCGGATATTCTACTATCACAACTCTTTCTGGATCACCCTCCACTTCCTATCCCCGGATGACGACAGCGGATACGGCCATAAAAACATCCACTGGGCTGCCTGTTCTAATCACGGTGCAACCCATTACACATGCTCCTATCTTTGACTCATCCACCTTTACATTCCCAGCGCCACCTCTTTCGCTGGATCCTACCCAATTTGCCACCAATATTTATCCTCAGCCACCCCGATACGAGCTTATGCCATGTCAAAATCTAAAAGCTCCTGAATAGGATGAGATGGCTAAGAGAATGAGGAGCCTCGAACAAAGTTTAAAGAGCATGATGCGGGCAGAAGAGTGTCTCCTATGCATATTTATGCATGTTACCACATATCCATTTGCCGTTAGGTTTCAAAACACCAAAGTTTGAAAAGTATGACGGGTATGGAAACCCCATAGCTCATTTAAAGAAATATCGCAATCAGTTATGGGCTGTCGGTCGCAAAAAAGTATTATTGATGGCATATTTTGGAGAAAGCTTAATCGGGATAGCTTCAGAATGGTACATGGATCAAGACATCTCAAGTTGGCATATCTAGGATGATCTTGCTAGGGATTTTGTTCGGAAATTTCAATATAACATTGACATTGCACCCGATCGACATTCCTTGTCTAACTTGAAGAAGAAACCCTCTGAAAGTTTCAGAGAATATGCTATTAAATGGCGTGAACAAGCCTCGAGAGTAAGACCCCCAATGTACGAGTTGGAAATGGTCTCTACTTTCCTCCAGGCTCAAGAACCAGACTATTTCTAGAACATGATGTCAGCAATGGGAAAACCTTTCACAGATGCGATCAAGATCAGATGAATGGTAGAGAATGGTTTTAAGACAGGAAGAATTTTGAGATAGACGGCCATTCGAGTGACCTCCCAAGCTATCCAAGGAGGGTCCGGAGGAATAGCAAAGGGTAGGACGAAAGAGGAAATGTCCATGGCAACTTTGGGAGATAGAAGACACCACGCTCCAAGACCCATCTTTTCATAAAGAACACCCCAACATTATTACCCTGCTCAGGAAATGTCCTATATTCCTCAACTGTATGCGGTCATGAATGCTCAACCTTTTACACGACTGATAATAGGTGAATTTGACTATAATTATGACCTAAATAATCACACTTTGTTGTTGAATTAATGTTGTTTATGATGACAAAATACTTTGATTAGTGTTTATTGGTGTGTTATAGGTACATATGATACATTGCATGATAAAAGGAGCTATTTTGGAGTCACATGTTGATGAAAAGCCCCAGTGAAGAATTGAATAAAGTGAGCTGAGCTTGAAGAATTAGAGAAAAATCAGAAGTACTGTTCATCCGCGGTTCACTCGCGACCGAGGATGAACCGCAAAAAAACAAGCTCTCTGAACATTTCGGAAGAATCAGAGGACTGCTCTGTCCGCGGTCCGTCCGCGGCCGCGGACGAACCGCACAAGGCGCCGCAGAATGTTTCCTAGTTTTGTACAAATTCAGTTTTTAAGCCCTAAATATAACTCCCTAGTTCGCCCAATAGAGGCATGTTATCTATTTTTCACTGCTTTTGCAAGACAATTAGTAAGAGAGAACTCTCTCAACTCGTTAATTAATTTTATATCAAGTATTTATTTATGAATTCAATTATTGTTCTTGTTTCTTTGAGCATGAGTAGCTAAATCCTTTTCTAAGGTTTTGATGGAACCTATTGAGTGTTGAACTTATCATTTATGTGATTACAAATTGTTAGCAAGATTTCTATTTGTTCAACTTCGTTCTTGTTGAAGGTAATTGGTAGACGTCCCAATTAGCTGTGCCTATTTAGTGTGCATAACTTGGAAAATAGTGCATATTTAGGTTTATTGTTGAACAACACCACACCTAGGTTATTGGAGGAATCTATAACTTTAGGCGTAAAGACGGGGTTAGGAATAATGAAGTCTTGTGTGCAATCTTAAGTGAACTATTCAAATTAAAGCTAGCTAGGGTAGCTCGGGAGAGTGCACTAGTAAATTATTGTAATTTCTCGGGAGAGGGTTATGATACAAATAGCGTTCATGATTGATAGAATATATTAACAATTTGTATGAGCATAACGATAAGGGATTCCATCAATAGGGGAAATCAATACCTTAGTCCTTTTCCATATTATTTTACCCAACATTCGATTCTTTCTTTTAATCCTTTTAATTCTTGCAAAAGTAGTTAGTCGAACCACTCACAAACATATACTCAAAATTTTGAGAACTTGATTCAGAAGTATTCTTGGGTTGTGAATGTTGTAATTGGTAGGTTAATTCCCTGTGGGATCGATCTTGGACTTATTAGACCAGGTTATATTGACTACGACCGTTGCTTGGACGTGAATCAATTTTGGCGCCGTTGCCGCGGTAGTCAATATACCTGGTCTAATAAGTCCAAAATTGATTCCACAGAGAATTAACCTACCAATTGCAACTTTCACAACCCAAGAACACTTCCGAATCATGTCCCCAAAATTTCGAATATATGTTTGTGTGATATTTCGACTAACTACTTTTGCAAGAATTAAAAAGGCTTAAAAGAAAGAATTGAATATTCGATAAAATAATATGGAGAAAGACTAAGGTATTGATTTCCCCTATTGATGGAATCCCTTATCGTTATGCTCATACAAATTGTCAATATATTCTATCAATCATGAATGCTATTTGTACCTTAACCCTCTCCCGAGCAATTACTATAATTTACTAGTGCACTCTCCCGAGCTACCCTAGCTAGCTTTAATTTGAATAGTTCACTTAAGATTGCACCCAAGACTTCATTATTCCTAACCCCGTCTTTACGCCTAAAGTTATAGATTCCTCCAATAACCTAGGTGTGGTGTTGTTCAACAATATACCTAAATATGCACTCTTTTCCAAGTTATGCACACTAAATAGACACAACTAATTGGGGATCCTACCAATTAACTACAATAAGAATGAAGTTGAACAAATAGAAATCAAGATAACAATTTGTAATCACATAAACGATAAGTTCATCACTCAATAGGTTCCAGCAAAACCTTAGAAAAGGATTTAGCTACTCATGCTCAAAGAAACAAGAATAATAATTGAGTTCATAAATAAATACTTCATATAAAATTAAGGAATGAGTTGAGAGAGTTCTCTCTTACTAATTGTCTTGCAAAAGTAGTGAAAAATAAACAACATGCCTCTATTGGGTGAACTAGGGAGTTATATAGAGGTTTTAGGGTTTAAAAACTGAATTTGTACAAAACTAGGAAACATTCTGCGGCGCCTTCCGCGGTTCGTCCGCGGTCGCGGACGGACCGTGAACAGAGCAGTCCTCTGATTCTTCCAAAAAGTTCAGAGAGCTTGTTTTTTCACGGTTCATCCGCGGTCGCGAGTGAACCGCGGATGAACAGTACTTCTGATTTTTCTATGATTCTTCAAGCTCACATCACTTGGCCTTTTCATAAACATGTGACTCCAGAATAGCTCCTTTTAGCATCCAATGTATTATATATACCTATAACATACCAATAAACACTAATCAAAGCATTTTGTCATCATAAACAACATTAATTCAATAACAAAGTGTGATTATTTAGGGCATAATTATAGTCAAATTCACCTATTATCAATACCCCACACTTAAACCTTTGCTTGTCCTCGAGCATCCTTAATCACTCTTTTAGGCCAATTTTTAATTATGTCTCCCCCAAATTATGTCACACAAGCCATCTTTCATGATTAACCTAAGATATGCACAATCTTTACCTAACCGTAAACTCTCATGCCAGCACATTATTGCTTACTCTACTTATTACCAAAAACTTTCAAATTTACCTTCTTCCACTTGAGTTACACGCCTCACATAATTTATTGAAAGAAGTTCCCACACATAAGCAATTTAGAACATGGAACTTATAAATATCTGAAAAATTCACTCACTCTCAACAAAGAACATTTATATGCACACAGACACACCATAGGCTTGTTCCTGGTGTAATACTCCACTAATCGAGTTATTCAATCATAGATCAAGAGGTCTTTAAGGGTTGTAATTTTGGCTACGGGACATGTAGGATACTTTTGGTTATAGTGACTAACCTCCCTAAGAATTTTTCTTTTCCTTTTCAAAATTTCCCTTTAGTTTTCTTCCTTATGTCTCCCCTAAACATTCCTTCACCTTTATTTACTTCAAATCTCCACTTGTCTTTTGTTGGTGTAACTGACCTTACTAATTTTCATTGATGTATCTATTGTTTTTTTCTCAGAATATCTCTTTGCTTGGCAACACATGTACATTATTTTGGTCAGTTCACTATTTTCTACCATTCATTCTTGATTTTCCCTTTTTCAATTTCCCTTCACCCCACACTTAGACTTTTTCATATTCAATTCAATACAAGTGCTTCTAAGAGGTAAAGTAGAACAATATAATAATTTGATGAACATTCAAGGGTTATCAAAGAATAGGCTTTAAGCTCAAAGGGGTTAACTAAGATATTATGTACAGGTGAATTCATGTCTATTGGTTTATGGGGTTACACAAAGAAATGCCTCTATCCTTTCTATAACCAAACAACTTTTATTTCGCTTTGCAAACACACAGGGCAAATTTCGGCATCATGCAAAGCATATCACACACACATAGCATGCAACTCATGTGGAATCCGATTCATCTACAAAGTCCAATCGATGTTCAAGCAAGCATCATTGTGCAAATTTAAGGCATATTGAGATTCTACAGTCAAGCTTAGAAAATACATTCTCAAGTTCAATTAAGCTTTGCTAATGTGCATACTCGGGGTTACATGTTATCCTTTTTCCTCTAATCCTAAGAAAAGAAAAATCTACCTAACCCGGTTCAAATAAAAACTCTTGGAAAAGAACCGTGGTAAAAAAAAAAAAAACCAAGGGGGAGATGATACACTAACTAAAAAAAAGAAATTAAAATAAAGAAAAATTCCTACGTGGACTGCTTCCCTCAAGAGTACTTGTCCTAAATAGTCCGTCATCAGGAAGAGTACTCTACTCATATTTTGAATTTTTTTAAATTTTCTGATTTTTTTTGTTTTTTTTTATATTAACCACCACAACTAATATATACAACATATACAAGATAAGTCACCCACCCTACACTCAAAAACATGTCATGTCCCCATGACATAAATAAAGATAAAGCTCAAGAGGGACGAGAAAACTTACCTGAGACTCACTCGGAGTCGGAGACGGTGGATGGGTCCACGTGACATGCTCTTCCAAGTGCTCGGAGACATGCCATGAACCTGCTGTCTGACCGATCTTGCCTATGAGACATCGCGTCTAAACACGTGTGCAAGCCATCAACGGAGGAGCGCAGATCAGCAACCTCCTCCTCCATGGACCTAAGCATAGGTCGTGAGGATTCGGACCTAGACATACTCGCTCCACGGGGAGCATGCCTGAAAGGTCCGACTGAATCAGTGGAGTGCCTGGCCCGGACAATCGGTACAGGGTCGTCCTCCTCATCCAAGTCAATTGGGTTAGTGTCTCGGCCAACCCGGATTTGAGAAGCTCTAAAGGAAGCTTTTGGTAGTAGGTCACCATCTATGGCCATGACTGGGGTCTGATGGCTGAGACACAGTGTAGTGACAAGAGATGGGTTGTAAAAACCCTTGGCTATGAGGGATCCCCTCAGCACCATCTAGTCACTAATTAAGCGGGAGATGTCTACGTCCCGCTGTGTTATAAAACACCATGTTAGAAGTGCCATAATAAAATTGACATCCGTGGTGTTGCTAGAGGGCAAGAACCGATTACATATGATAGAAAACCAACATTTAGCGGTGTGTGTAAAGCAGTGAGAATGGAGTGTTTTATTTATAATCCACACAGGGATGTCGTCTACACATAAGGCCTCAATTACCATGTCCCATGTGACACCCGGCCTATCGTGGTAGTAGTCCATGTCACTAGTATGAATTGCCAGTCAAAGTGCCTGCCTAATAGTAGGAGCATGGGCGAAGACATCCTTACCTCTTATGAATATCCTCCTAGCCATCCTGTAGGGAGCATTGTCATAGAACTCCCTAACAAGCATCTTGTTCACTAGGGGCGGTGTGTCAAATAGGAACTCCATTTCGCGTCTGTGAATTTCATCATATATTTCTGGCTTTTCAGAACGGAGGGCTTTCCGGTCAACTTCAACTTCCTGGAGCCATTTCTTAGCTGCCTTAGAGTGGAAACCAGCCTCCGCCTCTTCGCAGGCAAACCTTGACTCATCATAAGTAGGTTGCCTCGAAGATCTAGCACCCTGTCGTGATCTTTTAGGGGCTATGATCCTACAAAAATAAGACAACCAAAAATTTGCATAATGTTAGACACCGGTTGGCTACTCAGACTTCGCCATCCGTGGAATATCACAATTGACCCTTTAGTGCAATCATCCCATAACTCCTATACTTAGTTACTTATCTAACAATTTTACACATGCATATTCAAACACCCCACACTTATTTATTATGGCATTCTAACATTACCCAACCAACCTAAGCCATCTCCAATAATATACAACAACAAACAATTCACTACTTCGGCATTGTGTCTCCTAAAAATGCATTAATCAATTACTACCAAAAATAATTGCCCAACTTGGCCAACCAACCAACACATATAATCACAATACTTTTGGGTCTCTAGAACACAAATTAGTATTATAAACTCAATTGGAGACCCAACAACCCAATCTTTACCAAACATCCAATCATATCACAAGGTTCATTGAAAAAAAATCATATGACATTCAATTTGCAAAAGAAACCAAGTAATATTCATGAATTCTCCTAAACTAACACTATATACTACATACAATACATGTTCCACTACAATTACTAATTAAGTCTACAAAATTATAAAATTCAAGAACTAAGAGAAAAAATTAAAAAGAACAAGAATAGAGAAACTTACTAGTGAGAGTAGTAGATGAGTAGGATGGAAGTGGGGGAGTGATTTGGAAAAGAGAGGGGGAAGGGATTGTAGAGAGAAGGAAGAGAGAATTGAGAGAGAGAGAGAGAGAGAGAGAGAGAGGATTTGGGGTGGTAGGCTGCTGTGGAGGGGAAATATGGGAGGTGGGTTATGTTTTAGGGTTTAAAGGGGGGGGGGGGAAGAAAAAATTAAAAAAATCTTTTTGTTTTTGCCGACCGCGGAGCTGACCGCGTTTGTTCGCAGGTCATTCGCAGCCGCAGATGAACCACGAACAATCAAACTTCAGAGGGTTCACTTTTTCGCTGTTCGTTCGCGGTCGCGGACGGACCGCAAATAGTCAAAACTTCAGAGGGGTCACTTTTTCGCGTTTCATTCGCGGTCGCGGATGAACCGCAAACAGTGATCCTCTCTGAATTTTTGTTTCCGCTGGTCAAAATTTTTTTTATATAGACTTACTATAATGAGACTACTTACAACATGTTCGTGGGTTGCCTCCCACGTAGCGCCTAATTTAACGTCGCGGCACGACTCATCTTAGCGCATTTTAAGGCTCGCTGGACCTTTGAGGTTCATCCAACCGTAATTCTACCTTGTCCTCGATGTCATCCAAGCCTACATAAGGTAACCGCTGTCCATTTACCTTTAATGTGCGTGAACCATCAATGGTTTGAATTTCCACAGCGCCTGACTCAAATGCCTCAATTACTTGGAAGGGTCCTGACCACTTTGATTTCAATTTACCTGGGAACAACCGTAATCTTGAATTGTATAACAGTACTTTGTCCCCGCTTTTGATTTTCCGCTAAACGATATTCTGATCGTGAATCTGCTTCATCCTCTCTTTATATAGTCTAGTGCTTTCAAATTCCAGATACCGGAATTCTTCTAATTCATGCAACCCGGTCAGCCTTGATTTCCCCGCTTCATCTAAGTTGAGATTCAATTGCTTCAGTGCCCACCATGCTTTGTGCTCCAGTTCCACAGGTGGGTGACAAGCTTTCCCAAATACCAATTTGTTTGGTGACATGCCGATTGGTGTCATGAATTCTGTTCTATAAGCCCATAGTGCGTCATCAAGCTTCCTGGACCAATCGGTCCTTGTGGCGTTCATTGTTTTAGTTAATACACTCTTTATCTCCCTGTTGGAGACCTCAACTTGCCCACTGGTCTGCGGGTGATACGGGGTGGCCACTCTGTGTTTCACATCATACTTGGCCAATAATTTCTCAAACGCTCGGTTGCAAAAGTGTGTGCCCCCGTCACTGATGATAGCCCTTGGAGTCCCAAAACGGGTGAAAATGTTCTTATTCAAGAATCCCACCGCCACTTTAGCATCATTGGTTGGTAATGCTACAGCTTCCACCTATTTGGATATGTAGTCAACTGCAACAAGTATGTACTTATTGCCGTATGAACTGATAAAGAGCCCCATGAAGTCTGTTCCCTAGACATCGAACACTTCAACTTGCTGGATTGGGTTCATTGGCATTTTGTGACGCTGTGAGATGTTCCCGGTGTGTTGACATTCGTTGCAACCTTTCACCCACAAGTGTGCATCTTTAAACACCGTTGGCCAATAGAAACCGGCCTCAAGTATTTTGGTAGCTGTACGTACTCCTCCAAAGTGACCGCCATATGATGAAGCGTGACATGCCTGCAAAATAGAAGATTGTTCTATCTCCGGGAAGCATCTTCAGATCATGTTATCGAAATATATCCTAAACAAATAGGGTTCATCCCAATAATAAAGCTGAGTTTCATGAAAAAATCTTTTCCTCTGGACCGACGAGAGGTCGTGAGGAACAATACCACTAGCCAGATAATTTGCATAATCAGCATACCATGGTGCTTCAACAAGAGTGGTAGTGAGCAGCTGCTCGTCGGGAAAGGTTTCCAGAATTTCCCCACTCTCTTTGACAATTTCAGCTCCTTCAAGTCGTGACAAATGATCAGCGACTTGATTTTTAGTACCTTTCCTATCCCGAATTTCGAGGTCGAACTCTTAGAGAAGCAGCACCCATCGAATTAGGCGCGGCTTAGAGTCCTTTTTATCAATTAGATATCTTAAAGTTGCATGGTCTATTTATACAATTACCTTGGATCCTATGAGATAGGACCGGAATTTGTCAAATGCGAACACGACCGCAAGCATCTCCTTTTCCGTCACTGTGTAGTTTAGCTGTGCTCCACTCAAGGTCCTACTTGCATAGTATATTGGGTGCATTAGCTTGTCTTTCCTTTGGCCCAGCACTGCCCCCTCTGCATAATCACTTGCATCACACATTAGCTCGAAAGGTTGCTCCCAGTCGGGGGCAATGATGATGGGTGCTGTGACCAACCTCTTCTTCAGTTCCTCAAAAACAAAAGAGTGATATTTTTCAAGTAACTTACAGAGAGGGTTTGATATTTTGGAGAAGTCTTTGATGAACCTCCGGTAAAAATCGGCGTGTCCAAGAAAGCTTCTTATGGCCTTGACGGATGTTGGTGGAGGCATCTTTGCAATGACATCAACTTTGGCAAGGTGTACCTCAATGCCTTTGCTTGAAACCCGGTGCCCCAATACTATACCTTCTTGTACCATAAAATGGCACCTCTCCCAGTTTAGCACTAAGTTGGTTTCCATGCACCGTTTCAGCACTCTTGTCAGATTCACAAGGCATTCATCGAATGAATTCCATACCACTGAGAAATCATCCATGAACACCTCCATAATGTCATCCACCATGTCGGTTAAAATAGCCATCATGCACCTTTGGAATGTGGCAGGTGCATTGCATAGTCCGAATGGCATCCTCCTGAAGGCAAAAATGCAATAAGGGCATGTGAAAGAGGTTTTCTCTCTATCCTCGGGGCTATGGAGATTTGATTGTACCTCAAGTATCCATCCAGAAAGCAAAAATGGGACCTCCTTGCCAACCTGTCAAGCATTTGATCAATGAAGGGAAGTGGGAAGTGATCTTTGCGGGTGGCTAGATTCAACTTCCTGTAGTCCATGCATATTCTCCATCCGATGACGGTTCTAGTTGAAATCAACTCATTATTCTCATTTTTCACCACCGTCATGCCACCTTTCTTTGGCACACATTGGACCGGGCTAACCTAGCTGCTATCTGAGATTGGGAAGATGATTACCGTGTCTAGCCACTTTATTACCTCTTTCTTCACTACTTCCTTCATGGTAGGGTTCAGCCTTCTTTGATGTTCCCTGGAACGTTTGTGTCCCTCTTCTAGGAGAATTTTATGCATGCCATATGTGGGGTTGATCCCTTTATGTCTGCCATGGTCCACCCAATGGCAGTCTTGCATTCTTTGAGTACCTGTTTAAGCTTTTGGGCCTGCACATCTAACAAAATAGATGTGACAATAACAGGTAAAGTAGAGTTAGGACCTAGAAATTCATACCTAAGATGTGATGGTAATGGTTTAAGCTCAAGCTTTGGTGGCTCTTCTATGGATGGCTTTGCAGGCGGGGTCTCTCTTTTCTCTAAGTGTAGAGGCTCGAATTCAAGCTCTCTCTCCTAAAATCCCTTGCCTTCCAGAGATAATACCCATTCAGCTAAACTTTCACCATTTACCTCTTCCATGTTCATCAGGCATGGTTGAAGTGGATCTTCAATGGTCAACTCTGCATCATCTGTCTCCACTATCACATCAACCGCATCAATAAGAGAGCAATTAGCGAACTCACTAGGGCGCCTCATGGATTTTTGCACATTGAATATGATCTCCTCATTATTCAACCTCATCTTGAGTTCCCCTGTTTCACAATCAATAATAGCTCTCCCGGTGGTTAGGAATGGTCTTCTTAGGATTATAGGAGTTTCCTCGTCCACCTTGCAATCAATAATAGCAAAATACCAAATGGACGCTTAACCATCCTATCAGCAAGTTGTAATAAACATAGAGGTAGGCCTGACTCTCCCAATGCCTAGCCTCTTATAAATAACTAAGGGCATGAGATTAATGTTCGCCCCCAAATCACACAATGCCTTTGTAAAGGCATAATTCACTATAGTGCATGGGATGGTGAAGCTACCTGGATCAGATAGCTTCTCAGCTATGGGTCTGGAGACCACTGCACTACAAGTCTGGGTAAGTGTTACGGTGGTCAAGTCTTGGAAATCAAATTTCCATGACATCAAATCTTTCATCATCTTAGCATACCCAGGCATTTCTTTTAAAGCTTCAATTAAGGGAATGTTTACCTGGATTTGCTTGAGCACCTCAATGAACTTTTTGTATTTCTCTTCTTTCTGGTGTTTGGCCAACCTTTAGGGGAATGGTGGTGGAGGCCTCTTCTTCCCAATGACTTGGGACTTTTCCTTTTATAGCACTTTCTCTTCAACCTGCTACTTTACCTGTTCAGCTACTTTCTCCGTTCCCTGCTGCTCCTCTTTAGTTTCAGCAACTGTCTGGACTGTAACTTCTGTCAACCCTGTGGACTCATCCAGTTCAATGGGCACTAGAGTGAGTGTCTCAGCATTTGTGTTGCTTTTCTTTTCTTCTTTCTCAGCATCAAGATCTCTACCGCTTCTCAAAGTCACTGCCATCAGCTGCTTTGGGACTTGGTCTTTTGGGTTTGTTTATGTGTCTCTAGGCAATGTTCCTTGAGGACGATTGTTGAGAGACATAGCAATCTGGCCCACCTGTACTTCAATATTCTTGATAGCTACATCATGGGCATCTATCCTCTCATTGGTTTTGGCATTTGACCCGATTACCTGTTGCATCATAGCTTTCAATTCTATGAACCCATCGTCCTGTCTACCCCCATGATGTGGTAGCGGTGGATGATATCCCTGCTGCTGATTGCCAAAATTTTGAGGTCTAGGATATGGAGCCATGTTGTGTGGTGGCCTCATACCTGCTGCATTATACTGTAGTTGTGGAGGCTTGTATTGCTGTGGAGCCTGCTGACCCCAACTCGGATTACCTTGTCTCTGCTTTCCATAATTTGCTACATAGTTCATATCCTCATGCCGATGATGATGTTCTTGGTCTGCAGCCCATGGATTACCTCTGGGTTGGCTAATGCAAGATGTCCAACCCATAGGAAACCCATGGGCTACAGACCAAGAATATCATCATCAGTATTAGGATATGAACTATGTAACAAATTATGGAGGGCAGAGACAAGGTAATCCGAGTTGGGGTCAGCAGGATCCACAACAATACAGGCCTTCACAACTACAGTATAATGCAGCAGGTATGAGGCCACCACACAACATGGCTCCATATCCTAGACCTTAGAATTTTGGCAATCAGCAGCAGGGATATCATCCACCACCATCACAACATGGGGTAGATAGGACGATGGGTTCATAGAATTGAAAGCTATGATGCAACAGGTAATCGGGTCAAATGCCAAAACCAATGAGAGGATAGATGGCCATGATGCAGCCATAAAGAATATTGAAGTACAGGTGGGCCATATTGCTATGTCTCCCAACAATCATCCTCAAAGAACATTGCTTGTAGACACACAAACAAACCCAAAAGACCAAGTCCCAAAACAGCTGATGGAAGTGACTGTGAGAAGCGGTAGGGATCTTGATGCTTAGAAAGAAGAAGAGAAAAGAAACACAAATGCTGCGATACTCACTCCAGTGCCAATTGAACTGGATGAGTCCACAGGGTTGACAGAAGTTACAGTCTAGCAAGTTGCTGAAAATAAAGAGGAGAAGCAGGGAACGGAGAAAGTAGCTGAACATGTAAAGCAGCAGGTTGAAGAGAAAGTGCTAGAGAAGGAAAAGTCCCAAGTCATTGGGAAGAAGAGGCCTCCACCACCATTCCCCCAAAGGTTGGCCAAACACTAGAAAGAAGAGCAATACAAAAAGTTCTTTGAGATGCTCAAGCAAATCCAGGTAAACATTCCCTTAATTGAAGCTTTAAAAGAAATGCCTGGGTATGCTAAGATGATGAAAGATTTGATGTCGCGGAAATTTGATTTCCAAGATTTGGCCATCGTAACCCTTACCCAGACTTGTAGTGCAGTGGTCTCCAGACTCATAGCTGAGCCGCTATCAGATCCAGGTAGCTTCACCATCCCATGCACTATAGGGAATTATGCCTTTACAAAGGCATTGTGTGATTTGGGGGTGAGCATTAATATAATGCCCTTAGTTATTTATAAGAGGCTAGGAATTGGGAGAGCCAGGCCTACCTCTATGTTATTAGAGCTTGCTGACAGGACGGTTACGCGTCCATTTGGTACTTTAGATGATGTGCTTATCCAGGTAGGGAAGTTTGTGTTTCCTGCCGATTTTGGTATTCTTGATTGCAAGGTGGACGAGGAAATTCCTATAATCCTAGGAAGACCATTCCTAGCCACCGGGATAGCTCTAAGTGATTGTGAAACTAGGGAACTCAAGATGAGGTTGAATGATGAGGAGATCATATTCAATGTGCAAAAATCCATGAGGCACCCTAGTGAGATCGCGAATTGCTCTCTTATTGATGCGGTTGATATGATAGTGGAGACAGATGATGCAGAGTTGACCATTGAAGATCCACTTCAAGCATGCCTGATGAACATGGAAAAGGTAAATGGTGAAAGTTTAGATGAATGGGTACTATCTCTGGAAAGCAAGGGATTTTGGGAGAGAGAGCTTGAATTCGAGCCTCTACACTTAGAGAAAAGAGAGACCCCGCCTGCAAAGCCATCCATAGAAGAGCCACCAAAGCTTGAGCTTAAACCACTACCATCACATCTCAGGTATGAATTTCTAGGTCCTAACTCCACTTTACCTGTTATTATCTCATCTAGTTTGCTAGATGTGCAGGCCCAAAAGCTTATACAGGTACTCAAAGAATGCAAGACTTCCATTGGGTGGACCATGGAAGACATAAAGGGGATCAGCCCCACATATTGCATGCATAAAGTTCTCCTGGAAGAGGGACACAAACCTTCCATGGAACATCAAAGAAGGTTGAACCCTAAAATGAAGGAAGTGGTGAAGAAAGAGGTAATAAAATGGCTATACGCGGGAATCATCTTCCCAATCTCAGATAGCAGCTGGGTTAGCCCGGTCCAATGTGTGCCAAACAAAGGTGGCATGACGGTGGTGAAAAACTAGAATAATGAGTTTATTTCAACTAGAACCGTCACCGGATGGAGAATATGCATAGACTACAGGAAGTTGAATCTAGCCACCCGCAAAGATCACTTCCCACTTCCCCTTCATTGATCAGATGCTTGACAGGTTCGCAGGGAGGTCCCACTTTTGCTTTTTGGATGGATACTCGGGGTACAATCAAATCTCCATAGCCCCCGAGGATAGAGAGAAAACCTCCTTCACATGCCCTTATGGCATTTTTGCCTTCGGGAGGATGCCATTCGGACTATGCAATGCACCTACCACATTCCAAAGGTGCATGATGGCCATTTTCACCGACATGGTGGAAGATATTATGGAGGTGTTCATGGATGAGTGGTAGGGAGGTAGGGAATTCATTCGATGAATGCCTTGTCAATCTGACAAGAGTGCTGAAACGGTGCATGGAAACAAACTTAGTGCTAAACTGGGAGAAGTGCCATTTTATGGTACAAGAAGGTATTGTATAGGGGCACCGGGTTTCAAGCAAAGGCATTGAGGTAGACCGTGCCAAAGTTGATGTCATTGCAAAGCTGCCTCCACCAACATCCTTCAAGGCCATAAGAAGCTTTCTTGGACACGCCGGTTTTTATCGGAGGTTCATCAAAGATTTCTCCAAAATATCAAACCCTCTCTGTAAGTTACTTTAAAAAGATCACCTTTTTCTTTTTTCTGATGAATGCAGGATTGCTTTTGAGGAACTGAAGAAGAGGTTGGTCACAACACCCAACATCATTGCCCCCGACTGGGAGCAACCTTTCGAGCTAATGTGTGATGCAAGTGACTATACAGTGGGGGAAGTGCTGGGCCAAAGGAAAGACAAGCTGATGCACCCAATATACTATGCAAGTAGGACCTTGAGTGGAGCACATCTAAACTACACAGTGATGGAAAAGGAGATGCTTGCGGTCGTGTTCGCATTTGACAAATTTCGGTCCTATCTCATAGGATCCAAGGTAATTGTATACACAGACCATGTAGCTTTAAGATATCTAATTGATAAAAAGAACTCTAAGCCGCGCATAATTTATTGGGTGCTACTTCTCCAAGAGTTTGACCTCGAAATTTAGGATAGGAAAGGCACTAAAAATCAAGTCGTTGATCATTTGTCACGACTTGAAGGAGCTAAAATTGTCAAAGAGAGTGGGGAAATTCTGGAAACCTTTCCAGACGAGCAGCTACTCACCACCATTCTTGTTGAAGCGCCATGGTATGCTGATTATGCAAATTACCTGGCCAGTGGTATTGTTCCTCACAACCTCTCGTCCATCCAGAGGAAAAGATTTTTTCGTGAAATCCAGCTTTATTATTGGGATGAACCCTATTTATTTAGGATATGTCTCGATAACATGATCCGTAGATGCGTCCCCGAGATAGAACAATCTTCTATTTTGCAGGCATGTCACGCTTCAGCATATGGCGGTCACTTTGGATGAGTACGTAAAGCTGCCAAAATAGTTGAGGCCGGTTTCTATTGGCCAACGGTGTTTAAAGATGCACACTTGTGGGTGAAAGGTTGTAACGAATGTCAACGCACCAGGAACATCTCCCGGTATCACGAAATGCCAATAAACCCAATCGAGCAAGTTAAAGTGTTCGATGTCTGGGAATAGACTTCATGGGGCCCTTTTATTAGTTTATACGGCAATAAGTCCATACTTGTTGCAGTTGACTACGTATCTAAATAGGTGGAAGCTATAACATTACCCACCAACGATGCTAAAGTGGTGGTGGGATTCTTGAAGAAGAACATTTTCACCCGTTTCGGGACTCGAAGGGCTATCATCAGTGACGGGGGCACACACTTTTGCAACCGGGCGTTTGAGAAATTATTGGCTAAGTATGATGTGAAACACCGAGTGGCCACTCTATATTACCCTCAGACCAGCGGCCAAGTTGAGGTCTCCAACAGGGAGATAAAGAGTGTACTAACTAAAACAGTGAACGCCACGAGGACCGACTGGTCCAGAAAGCTTGATGACGCACTATGGGCTTATAGAACAGCATTCAAGACACCAATCAGCATGTCACCATACAAATTGGTGTTTGCGAAAGCTTGTTACCTACATGTTGAAGTAGAGAACAAAGCATGGTGGGCACTAAAGCAATAGAATCTCAACTTAGATGAAGCGGGGAAGTCAAGGCTGACCGGGTTGCATGAATTAGATGAATTCCGGTATCTAGCATTTGAAAGCACTAGACTATATAAAGAGAGGATGAAGCGGATTCACGATCAAAATATAGTTGAGAGGAACTTCAAAAGCGGGGACAAAGTACTGTTATACAATTCAAGATTACGGTTGTTCCCAAGTAAATTGAAATCAAGGTGGTCAGGACCCTTCCGTGTAATTGAGGCATTTGAGTCAGGCGCTGTGGAAATTCAAACCATTGATGGTTCACGCACATTCAAGGTAAATGGACAGCGGTTGAAACCTTATGTAGGCTTGGATGACATCAAGGACAAGGTAGAACTACAGTTGGATGAACCTCAAAGGTCTAGCGAGCCTTAAAATGCGCTAAGATGAGTCGTGCCACGACGTTAAATCAGGCGCTACGTGGGAGGCAACCCATGAACATGTTGTAAGTATTCTCATTATAGTTAGTCTATATAAAAACAATTCTGACCAACGAAAACAAAAATTCAGAGAGGATCACTGTTCGCGGTTCATCTGCGACCGCGAATGAACTGCGAAAAAGTGACCCCTCTGAAGTTTTGACTGTTCGCGATCCGTCCGCGACCGCGAACGAACCGCAAAAAGGTGACCCCTCTGAAGTTTGACTATTCGTGGTTCATCCGCGGCCACGAACGAACACGGTCAACTCCGCGGTCAGCAAGAACAAAAAGATTTTTTTAATTTTTTCTTCCCCCTTGCTTTAAACCCTAAAACATAACCCACCTCCCATATTTCCCCTCCACAACCGCCTACCACCCCCAAATCCTCTCTCTCTCTAATATTTCTTCCTTCTCTCTACATCCTCCCCCTCTATTCTCCAAATCACTCCCCCACTTCCATCCTACTCATCTACTACTCTCACTAGTAACATTCTCTATTCTTGTTCTTTTTAATTTCTCTTAATTCTTGAATTTTGTAATTTTGTAGACTTAATTAGTAATTGTAGTAGAACATGTATTGTATGTAGTATATAGTGTTAGTTTAGGAGAATTCATAAATATTACTTGGTTTCTTTTGCCATTGAATGTCATATGAATTTTTTTCAATAAACCTTGTGATATGATTGGATGTTTGGTAAAGATTGGGTTGTTGGGTCTCCAATTGAGTTTATAATGCTAATTTTGTGTTTTGGAGACCCAAAAGTGTTGTGATTATATGTGTTGGTTGGTTGGCCAAGTTGGGCAATTATTTTTGGTAGTAATTGATTAATGCATTTTTAGGAGACACAATGCCCAAGTAGTGAATTGTTTGTTGTTGTATATTATTGGAGATGGCTTAGGTTGGTTGGGTAATGTTAGAATTCCATAATAAATAAGTGTGGGGTGCTTGAATATGCATATGTAAAATTGTTAGATAAGTAACTAAGTATAGGAGTTATGGGATGATTGCACTAAAGGGTCAATTGTGATATTCCACGGATGGCGAAGTCTGAGTAGCCAACCGGTGTCTAATAGTATGCAAAATATTGGTTGTCTTATTTGTGCAGGATCATGGCCCCTAAAAGATCACGACAGGCTGCTAGCTCTTTGAGGCAACCTACTTATGATGAATCAAGGTTCACCTGCAAAGAGGCAGAGGCTGGTTTCCACACTAAGGCAGCGAAGAAATGGCTCCAGGAAGTTGAAGTTGACCAGATAGTCCTTCGTTCTGAAAAGCCAGAAATATATGACGAAATTTGTAGACGCGAAATGGAGTTCCTATTTGACACACCGCCCTTAGTGAACAAGATGCTTGTCAGGGAGTTCTATGCCAATTCTCCCTACGGGATGGCTAGGAAAATATTCGTCAGAGGTAAGGATGTCTCCGCCCATGCTCCTACTACTAGGCAGGCACTTAGACTACCAATTAATACTAGTGACGTGGACTACTACCACGATAGGCCGGGTGTCAGATGGGACATGGTAATTCAGGCCTTATGTGTAGACGTCATCCCTATGTGGATTAGAAATAAAACACTCCATTCTAACTGCTATACACACACCACTAAATGCTGGTTTTCTATCATATGTAACCGGCTCTTGCCCTCTAGCAATACCATGGATGTCAATTTTAATAGGGCACTTCTAACATGGTGTTTTGTAACACAGCAGGACGTAGACATCGACCGCTTAAGTAGTGGCGAGATAGTGCTTAGGGGATCCCTCACAGCCAAAGGTTTTTACTACCTATCTCTTGTCACTACACTGTGTCTCAGCCATCAGACCCCAGTCATGGCCACGGATGGTGACCTACTACCAAAAGCTCCATTTAGAGCTTCTCAAATCCGGGTTGGCCGAGACACTAACCCAATTGACTTGGATGAGGTCGACGACCCTGTACCGGTTGTCTGGGCCAGGCACTCCACTGATTCAGCCGGACCTTCCAGGCATGATCCCCATGGAGCGAGTATGTCTAGGTCCGAATACTCATGACCTATGCTTAGGTCCATGGAGGAGGAGGTTGCTAATCTACGCATCTCCGTTGATGGCTTGCACACACGTTTAGACGTGATGTCTCAGAGGCAAGTTCGGTCAGATAGCAGGTTCATGGCATGGCTCTGAGCATTTGGAAGAGCATGTCACGTCGACCCATCCACCGTCTCCGACTCCGAGTGAGTCTCAGGTAAGTTTTCTTGCCCCTCTTGAGCTTTATCTTTCTTGATGTCTTGGGAACATGACATGTTTTTAAGTGTGGGGTGGGCGACTTATCTTGTATATGTTGTATATATTAGTTGTAGTGGTTAATATAAAAAAAATACGAAAAAATATGAAAAAATCAGAAAATTTTAAAAAATCCAAAAGTATGAGTAGAGGACTCTTCCTGATGACGGACTATTTAGGACAAGTACTCTTGAGGGAAGCATTCCACGTAGAAATTTTTCTTTCTTTTATTTTCTTTTTTTTAGGTAGTGTATCATCTCCCCCTTGGTTTTTCTTTTGACCACGTTTCTTTTCCAAGGGTTTTTATTTGAACCGGGTTAGGTAGATTTTTCTTTTCTTAGGATTAGAGGAAAAAGGGTAACATGTAACCCCGAGTATGCACATTAGCAAAGCTTAATTGAACTTGAGAATGTATTTTCTAAACTTGACTGTAGAATCTCAATATGCCTTATATTTGCTCAATAGTGCTTGCTTAAACATCGATAGGACTTTGTAGATGAACCAGATTCGACATGAGTTGCATGCTATGTGTGTGTGAGGTTTTACTTACATTGTATGCTATACATGATGCCTAGAACTTGCCTTGTGTGTTTGCAAAACGAAATAGAAGTTGTTTGGTTGTAGCAAGGATAGAGGAATTTCTTTGTGTAACCCCATAAACCAAGAGACATGAATTCACCCGTACATAATATCTTAGTTAACCCCTTTGAGCTTAAATCCTATTCTTTGATAACCTTTGAATGTTCATCAAATTATTATATTGTTCTACTTTACCTCTTAGAAGCACTTGTATTAAATATGAAAATGTCTAAGTGTGGGGTGAAGGGAAATTGAAAAAGGGAAAATCAAGAATGAATGGTCGAAAATAGTGAACTGGCCAAAATAATGTACATGTGTTGCAAAGCAAAGAGATATTCTGTGAAAAAAAAGAGATACATCAATGAAAATTAGTAAGGTCAGTTACACCAACAAAAGACAAGTGGGGATTTGAAGTAAACAAAGGTGAAGGAATGTTTAGGGGAGACATAAGGAAGAAAACTAAAGGGAAATTTTGAAAAGGAAACGAAAAGTGCTTAGGGAGATTAGTCACTCTAACCAAAAGTATCCTACCTATCCTGTATCCAACATTACAACCCTTAAAGACCTCTTGATCTATGATTGAATAACTCGATTAGTGGAGTATTACACTAGGGGCAAGCCTATGGTGTGTCTGTGCGCGTATAAATGTTCTTTGTTGAGAGTGAGTGAATTTTTCAGGTATTTATAAGTTCCATGTTCTAAATTGCTTATGTGTGGGAACTTCTCTCAATAAATTATGTGAGGGCGTGTAACTCAAGAGGAAGAAGGTAAATTTGCAACTTTTTGGTAATAAGTAGAGTAAGCAATGATGTGCTGGCATGAGAGTTTACGGTTAAGTAAAGATTGTGCATATCTTAGGTTAATCATGAATTGGCTTGTGTGACATATTTTGGGGGAGACATAATTAAAAATTGGCCTAAAATTGTGATTAAGGTTGCTCGAGGACGAGCAAAGGTTTAAGTGCGGGGAATTGATAATAGGTGAATTTAACTATAATTATGCCCTAAATAATCACACTTTGTTGTTGAATTAATGTTGTTTATGATGACAAAATTCTTTGATTAGTGTTTATTGGTGTGTTATAGGTACATATGATACATTGGATGCCAAAAGGAGCTATTTTGGAGTCACGTGTTGATGAAAAGGCCAAGTGAAGAATTGAAGTAAAGTGAGCTTGACGAATCAGAGAAAAATCAGAAGTACTGTTCATCCGCGGTTCACTCGCGACCGCGGATGAACCACGAAAAAACAAGCTCTCTGAACTATTCGGAAGAATTAGAGGACTGCTCTGTTCGCGGTCCGTCCGCGGCCGTGGACGAACCGCGGAAGGCGCCGCAGAATGTTTCCTAGTTTTGTACAAATTCAGTTTTTAAGCCCTAAAACCTCTATATAACTCCCTAGTTCGCCCAATAGAGGCATGTTGCCTATTTTTCACTACTTTTGCAAGACAATTAGTAAGAGAGAACTCTCTCAACTCATTCCTTAATTTTATATCAAGTATTTATTTATGAATTCAATTATTATTCTTGTTTCTTTGAGCATGAGTAGCTAAATCCTTTTCTAAGGTTTTGATGGAACCTATTGAGTGATGAACTTATCGTTTGTGTGATTACAAATTGTTAGCTAGATTTCTATTTGTTCAACTTCGTTCTTGTTGTAGTTAATTGGTAGACGTCCCAATTAGCTGTGCCTATTTAGTGTGCATAACTTGGAAAAGAGTGCATATTTATGTTTATGGTTGAACAACACCACAACTAGGTTATTGGAGAAATCTATAACTTTAGGCGTAAAGACGGGGTTAGGAATAACGAAGTCTTGGGTGCAATCTTAAGTGAACTATTCAAATTAAAGCTAGCTAGGGTAGCTCGGGAGAGTGCACTAGTAAATTATTGTAATTGCTCGAGAGAGGGTTATGATACACATAGCGTTCATGATTGATAGAATATATTAACAATTTGTATGAGCATAACGATAAGGGATTCCATCAATAAGGGAAATCAACTTAGTCTTTTTCCATATTATTTTACCTAACATTCAATTCTTTCTTTTAATCCTTTTTAATTCTTGCAAAAGTAGTTAGTCGAACCACTCACAAACATATACTCGAAATTTTGAGAACTTGATTAAGAAGTATTCATGGGTTGTGAAAGTTGTAATTGGTAGGTTAATTCCCTGTGGGATCGATCTTGGACTTATTAGACCAAGTTATATTAACTACAACGACGTGAATCAACGACCGCAGCAGTATGCCAGTAGAAACCAAGCTCTATTTCCTAAAAATCAGCCTCCCCACCAGAACCACCATAACCCTCGACCTCCGCAGCATAACTTCCCTCCTGAGGAACCACCCAAGAGACCAAACATTACCCCAATTGGTGAATCATACTCTAGTCTATTCCCAAAACTTGTCCAAATGGGTCTACTACAACCGGTTTCTCAGAATAGACAAAACTCGGCATCACTTGCCTACAGAGCTGGCGTCAGGTGCATACCATTTAGGGGCAGAGGTCATCATACTAATGATTGTTGGACTCTAAAACAAGCAGTGGAGAATTTAATAGAGTAAGGGAAAATTGTGTTGAGGGATGAGGATGTCCCAAATGTGACCAACAATCTGCTGCCCGCTCACAACAATGGGTCGATAATCGGGATAATTTGTGAAGACAAAGAATTTGATCCAGTGCTTAAGGCCATAATTGCTATTGATGATGCAAAAAAGGAGCCCAAGGCAGCCCCGAAACAGGAGAAAGGGGAAAAGAAGAATAAAATCACCAAGATAGAACCGGAAAGGGAAATTGATGCACCTAAGCAAGCCTATGTGGTATGGAGGATAATTAAACCACCCCGGCTGAATGAGCCAGTGGTTGTTAGACACATACCACAGAAGCTTAAGGACCGTAAAGAGGAAGATAACGAGGATTTCATGACTAAAGAGAGTGAGGGAAAACATGGGGCAAGGCTCTATTAAACCCACATGGTCGAGCCAAGGAAAGGGACTACCACCGCTGAGATACACTCTATGGGACCAGACGCTAAACTCCAAAACTGGAAGGCTATGCCGTTCCCGATCAGGCACAAGCCCCAGTAGACTTGTCCTGCCTCATTTTTCTGCATCGTTAATTATTTCAGGGTTTAACTCGGATGTTTCTTTTAGTTTTTTGTCTTTAAATTCCTGAATGTGAACCCTGTTTATCCTTCCAATCCACGAAATGAAATTAATATTTCGTCATCCATTTTCTTTTTATTCTTTCTGATTTTTTTTAGTTTTCTCTTTCTCTTCTCTTTAGTTCAAATAATGCAGCTTTAAATAACATGACGTGCTTGCGGACCTCATGCCTAGATTCCAAAACGCTGTCAGACTTCAGAATAATGAATCAAGAGTCGAAATGCACAAAAAGGTTACTTTGAGGAAATGAAACAAAGAATTGGAATAACTGAAGGAAAATTGGTTCACGTACAAAAGGGTGTGCTGTACTCAGGGAATACCCGGGTAGTTGTACCACCAAATAATGGCCCATGCTTACAACAAGAAAGTGCAGCCTAGGAATCTCGAAATAGGACAACTGGTGTTAAGGCGCATTCCTTCTCATCGCCAGGAATCAAAAGGAAAACTCGCTCCTAATTGGAAGGGTCCATACATCATTTGGAAAATATCACAGAGAGGAACACTGTATCTAGGAGACATTGAAGGAAATGATCTTGAAACAACAGTCAATATAGATGAAGTAAAAATGTACTATGTCAAAACCTCCTGCGACGAGGGCTTTTGTATAATTGAGATGACGAAGGTTTTCTTTCTTGCTATCCCAAACACTATCAACCATTTGAAAACCCTTTAAGCCGGTTATGCTTTTTTGTTCACCCTCTTTGAAACCCGAAAGTACAAAAAAAAGAGAAAAGAAAAGAAAAAAAAGGAAAAAGAAAAAAAATATAGATAAAACAAAACAAAAAAAAAGACAAAAACAAAAATTAATACCTTAACTACGTTCTGACTTGATTCCGAAAGGATACGTAGGCAGCCCCTATCTGAGGTTCAGTCACACCAAAACAAAAATCTATTTTTCCCTGAAATTAAAACTGGGACAGGTATTTTAATGGGTTGACCAAGAGTTCACCAGATGGTTCCAAAGTTGTAATTTTGTCCATAATTCTTTTCACCCAAAACTGAGTACAAGTCCCTCAAGATCGATGTGGAGGCATAGAAACTAAGAAACATCATTTTTGAGAGCCGAAACGTCTTAAATTAAGAGAAATAAAATGAGAGAGTCTTATTGGTAAAAACCTTCGGGCACCATAAGGAGACGGGAGTAGAGAAATACAAAATGAGAGAGTCTGTTAGTAAAAACTCGCAAAGAGTGCTATCGGGCAATGGTAAGAAGAGAAATGAGAGAGGTCGACTAGCAAAAACACGCAAAGGGCGCTATCAACCGAAAAAAGGATTTCACCACTAAAGGTCCTGGCAGGGTTCCCTAGTTTGGAAACATAGACCCGTTTTGGCTCATATGAAAATGGAAGTTCATGACGATCGAGCATCCAGTTCAAGAAGCATGTCATGTCGTTTTGAAGCCAGCATACACCCCAGATAAGTCCTTATTTTTCCCCCGAAAGGGACGCTTCTATTTTTGATTCATTTTTTCATTCTTTGTTCTTTTTTCTTTGAATCCCTTTCAGCTTGACTTTGAATTCCGAAACTATTACAAAGAAAAGGTGGCAGGACCGTTTATACAGAATTCCGTCTGGTAAAAAGGCGAAGACAAAATACCCAGCCTCAGTGGTGTATTGATCCAACCCCGACTGATCATGATGATCAATTGTTTCCAAAGGAAAGGACGTTAGGAAGAAAAAGGAGATCAAAGGCTAAGGTTTTAAAAAGAAAAAAAAAACGGAATGAAGCAGAAAGATAGAGCCCACACAGGCGAGTCCTCATAGAATCCCAAGGCTGAACCCCATCAAGTTGAAAGAAAGTCACCCTCAAAGACAATCAGCAACACAGTTCTCAATGGAAATGCGGCCAATATCAAGCGATGAAGATAATCAAGGCTACAGAATCAACCACCATTTCAGTTAAAAAACTATTCTTCGTTGAAAACAGATCTATCTCAAATTAGTTGTGCAAAAAGAAATGAAATGCACGAGCATTGGAACATCCCCATGACAAGGAAAACGCCCAAAAAGGGAAGTTTCTTTTCAAAAGCATTATTTTATGCATTTGTTGATGAGTAAAAGGAAAATGCCTAGAAAGAAAACATAAAAAAGGAAGAAGAAAGGAAAGGAAAATGAAAATTCCAAAAGAGAATCAAATCATTTTAGTCTAGCACTTCTTTCAAAAAATCCCGATAAGAAAACTGTGGAGCATTTCTTTCAAAACCCCGGCCAGAAAACCAAGGGTTTTCCAGCCAGAAAGCCGGGAAGCATTTCTTTCAAACCCCCGGCCAGAAAACCGAGGATCTCCCGGTTAGAAAACCGTGGAACATTTCTTTTAAATCCCAGCCAGAAAACCAAGGATCACCCGGTCAGAAAACTGTGGAGTGTTTCCTTTAAATCCCGGCCAGAAAACCGAGGATCTCCCGGCCAGAAAACCGTGGAACATTTCTTTTAAATCCCGGCCAGAAAACTGAGGATCTCCCGGTTAGAAAACTGTGGAGCGTTTCCTTTAAATCTCGGCCAGAAAATCCAGGAATTTAATTGACTGCCAGTCCAATCCTTACGCGTTCGCATTACTATTCATGCATTTGCGATGCACAAATCGATTTTCCTCTACGCGAACGCAACGCTTCCTACGCGTTCGCGATGAACAACATTTCAACCGGTCAATTTTTCTTCTACGCGAACGCGATGCTTCACTTCTCCATCCTACGCAAACGCGAAACCCTCGACGCGAACGCGATGACTAATCCTGCCTTGCCTACGCGAACGCGGCCAGAGCCACATGAACTCGAAGGCTTAAAGTTCCTACACATAATCTTCAATTTTTCTGCAGATTTTCTAAGTTCCAAATGCCCGGATGATGGTCCGAATTCACCCCGAGGCCCCCGGGACCCCAATGAAAACCACCAACATACTCCAAAACACGATACAAACTTGTTCCAATCATAAGAATACGCCCTTAAACACAGAAATCATCGAATCAAAGCAGATTCAAGCCTAAGTTTCGTCCAAAACTTCCGAAACCTACATGCTATCGAAAACCCGACCAAAAAACGTCTGAATGACCTAAAAATTTGCAGACACGTCAAAAATCACCTAACAAATCTACTGATCTTGTGGGAATTCCCTTCCGACGCTCGGATCAATATCTCACCTATCGATTCGATTTCCAAAAATTTCAAACTTCGACATTTCAAGCCTAATTGAGCTACAGACCTCTAAAATACATTCTGAACGCGCTCCCGACTCCGAAATCACCTAACGGAGCTAATGGAACCATCAGATACCCGTTCTGAGGTCAACTATAAGACTCTCATTTAGGGACTAAGAGTCCCAAAACGCTTCAAATTCCAGAACCGAACCTCCAGGCAAACTACAATAGTAGTAATGAACTTAGGGGAGCAGTTAAATTGGGGATCAGGGCATAAATTTCAAAAACGACCGGCCGGGTCGTTACATCTTCCCAAACTTAAAAGATTCGTTCGTCCTGGAACGAGCATAGAAAACATACCTGGAGTGGTGAAGAGATGAGGGCACTGGTTGCGCATATCCTGTTCGGTCTCCCAAGTCGCCTCCTCGGCCGGCTGACCCCGCCACTTGACCTTTACTGAAGCGATGTTCTTTGACCTTAGCTTCCTGATTTGCCTGTCCAGAATGGCCACTGGCTCCTCAACATAAGCCAGATCCTCATCTAGCTGAACAGATGTGAAATCGAACACGTTCAATGGGTCACCATGGTATCTTAGGAGCATAGAGCCATGAAATATGGGATGGACTCCGGCTAGGCTGGGAGGTAAGGCCAACTCATAAGCAACCTCCCCAACATGCCTCAAAATCTCAAAAAGACGAATGAATCTAAGACTCAGCTTCACTTCTTCCCAAACCTCATAAAGCCCTTCATAGGCGAGACCTGAAGCAAAAACCGCTCGCCAACCATAAATGCCACATCGCGGACCATCTTATCCGTGTAACTCTTCTGTCTAGATTGGCTTCACGAAATCTGTCCTGAATCACCTTGACCTTGTCCATTACATCCTGGACCATCTCAGTACCTAGCAGTCTGGCCTCGCCTAGCTCGAACAAACTCACGGGAGGCCTGCACCTCCTACCATATAGAGCCTCATACGGTACTGAATACTGGACTGGTAACTGTTATTATAAGCAAACTCCGCCGGTGGCAAGAAATGATCCCATGAACCTCCAAACTCAATCACGCACGCACGGAGCATATCCTCCAAAATCTAAATAGTGCGCTTGGACTGGCCATCAGTCTAGGGGTGAAACACTGTGCTCAACTCCACCCGAGTGCCTAACTCCTGCTGTACGGCTCTTCAGAACCGTGAAGTGAACTGAGTGCCTCTATCTGAAATGATGGAAACTGGGATACCATGCAGTCGAACTAAGTTGTGCTCACCGTTATGAAATGGGCGGACACGGTCAGCCGATCCACAATGACCCAAATAGAATCAAACTTCCTCACAGTTCGTGGAAGCCCAGATACAAAGTCCATAGTGATGCGCTCCCATTTCCACTCAAGAATCTCAATCTGCTACATTAACCCACCTGGATGTTGATGCTCATACTTCACCTGTTGGCAGTTGAGGCACCTAGAAACATAATCAACTATATCCCTCTTCATCCGCCTCCACCAGTAATGATGTCTCAAGTCCTGATACATCTTTGCGGCACTTGGATGGATGGAATACCGCGAACTATGGGCCTCTGCTAGAATCATCTCTCGAAGATCATCTACATTGGGCACACAAATACGCCCCTGCATCCTCATAACTCCGTTATCCCCATTGGTAACATCTCGAGAATCACCACGTCGAACTCTATCCTGGAGGAAAAGAAAATGAGGGTCGTCGAACTGACACTCCCTAATGCGATCAAATAGAGAAGACCGAGAAACCACATAGGCCAGAACCCGACTGGGCTCCGAAAGATCCAGTCTAACAAACTGCCTGGCTAAAGCCTGAACATCCATCGCCATAGGTCTCTCCGAAGCTGGTAGATATGTCAAACTCCCCAATCTCTCTGCCCGGCGACTCAAGGCATCGACAACAACATTGGCCTTGCCGGATGATAGAGGATAGTAATATCATAGTCCTTCAACAGCTCCAACCATCTTCTCTGACGCATGTTCAGGTTCTTCTGCTTAAGCAAGTGCTAAAAACTCCGATGATTAGTGTAAATCCCACAAGGAACCCCATACAAATAATGACGTCAAATCTTCAAGGCGTGAACAATGGCAACTAGCTCAAGATCATGGACATGGTAGTTCTTTTCATGCACCTTCAGTTGTGGGGATGCGTAGGTAATCACCCTACTGTCCAACATCAATACTGCACCGAGTCCAAATCGTGAGGCATCATAATATACTGTATAGGGCCCTGAACCTGTAGGAAACATCAATATAGGGGCTGAAGTCAAAGCTGTCTTGAGCTTCTGAAAGGTCGTCTCACACTCCTCTGTCCACTCGAAAGGGGCACCCCTCTGGGTAAATCTGGTCATAGGTGCTGCGATCGAAGAGAACCCCTCTATGAAGCGACGATAATAACCCGCCAAGCCAAGAAAACTGTGAATCTCAGTAGCTGAGGAGGGTTTGCGCCAACTCTGCACGGCCTCCACCTTCCACGGATCCACTCGAATACCATCGCTCGACACCACGTGGCCTAGATATGCCACTGAACTCAGCCAAAATTCACATTTAGATAACTTTGCATAAAATTGCTTCTCCCTCAAAGTCTGAAGCACTATCCTCAGATACTGCTCGTGTTCTTCCCGACTCCGGGAATATACCAAAATGTCATCAATGAAAACATTCATGAACGAGTCCAAGTATGGCCTGAACACACTGTGCATCAAATGCATAAAAGCTGCTGGGGCATTAGTCAGCCCGAAGGACATCACGAGGAACTCGTAATGACCATACCGAGTCTTGAAGGCAGTCTTTGGGATATCTGACTCCCAAATGTTCAGCTGATGATAACCAGAGCACAAATCAATCTTGGAGAACACATATGCGCCCTGTAGCTGGTCAAATAAATCATGAATACGTGGCAAAGGATACCGGTTCTTCACTGAAAATTTGTTCAACTGACGATAGTCAATACACATACGCATAGAACCGTCCTTTTTCTTCACAAACAACATAGGAGCACCCCAAGGCAAAATACTAGGTCGAATGAAACCCTTACCCAATAACTCCTATAACTGATCTTTCAACTCATTTAACTCAGGAGGAGCCATACGGTACGGTGGAATAGAAATGGGCTGAGTGCCCGGCAATAAGTCAATACCAAAATCAATATCTCTGTCGGGCGGCATGCCCGGGAGATCAGCTAGAAATACATCAGAGAAATAGTGTACCACTGGAATGGAATCAATAAAAGGAGTGTTGATACTAACATCCCGCACATAAGCTAGATAAGCAGCACACCCCTTCTCAGCCATACGCTGTGCTTTGAGAAAGGAAATAACATGGCTGGGGGTGTGATCTAGAGTACCACAAAACTCAATACGTGGAATGCTTGGCATAGCCAGCATCACGATCTTGACGTGACAATCAAGAATGGCATAATGGGGCGACAACCAGTCCATGCCCAGAATAATATCAATATCAACCATCCCGGGCAATAATAGATCCGCTCTGGTCTCAAAACCACAAATGGTAACCAAACACGACCGATATACACGGTCCACAGCCAAAGAATCTCCCAACAGAGTAGAAACATAAATGAGGGCACTCAAAGAATCCCGAGGCACACACAGATATGAAGCAAACTAAGATGACACATATGAAAAATTGGAACCAGGATCGAATAGAACCGATGCCTCTCCGTGACTAACCAAAATAATACATGTGATAACAGAATCAGATGCAACAGCTGCAGCGCGATTAGGAATAGCATAAAATCTGGCCTGGCCCCTCTCTCGAGGGCAGCCTCTGGCACCTTAATCCCCACCCCTGGCTGGCTGGGCAGGTGGAGTGGTAGCTGGGGCTGGAATGATGGCCTGCTGGCCCTGTGAACCACGCTTAGGCTGCAAAGTCCGTGGAGGTGCTCCTCTCCTACGCTTGGGGTACTCCCTAACCAGATGGCGAGCATTCCTACACTCAAAACAAGCTCTGGGAGGACGCGATGGCTGTGACTGACCAGCCTCGCCCCCACTAGTCTGACCCCTTGAGGTACCCTGCGCAGGAGGCGCGCTGGAAACTGGGGGAGCATAATAAGGCTCCTGAGGTGCTGGAAGAGCTGGAGTACTACCGGCTGCTGGCAATGCTCAATGAACTAGACGACCGGAATAACCCCTACCAAAACGACCGGCTACTGAAATGCGAGTACTAAAGAAATGGCCCGACTCATGAGACCTCTTGTCCTCCCTCTCTCCCGTCTCTCTAGGGAGCATACTCTTGATCCTCCTGGCAATGCTCACCGCCTGCTGATATGGTATATCTGTCTCAAATTCCCTAGCCATGCTGGACCAGATCGGCGGAATAAGGCCCACAATAAATCTCCGCACTCTCTCCCGGACCGTGGCTACTAAGGTCGGTGCATGCCTGGCTAGACGGGTGAAACTAATAACATACTCTGATATTGTCATGGAGCCCTGTCGCAACCGCTCAAACTCCGATCGCCAAGAATCCCTAAGGCTCTAGGGACAAACTCCCTTAGAAACATATTAGAAAACTGCGTCCAGTTAAATATAGCAGACTCATCTGCACTATCCAACTCATACGTGCGACACCAATCATAAGCGGCCCCACGAAGCTGAAAAGCAGTGAAGGAAATCTCGCTGGTCTCCACTATCCCCATGGTACGAAGGATTTGATGACACTCCTCCAGAAAACCCAATGCATCATATGTCGCCAAACCACTAAACACAGGAGGATCATATTTCTTGCACCTTTCTAATCTATACTGCTCGTCCTCGGAGGCAGCTGGCCCACCTCCAGGCTGTACTAGGGCGCCGGGAGGCATAATAATAATCTTTGGAACCTGCTCCATGGGCACTCGTTGCTCAGGTGTAGCGGCTGCGGGAGTCTGGGCCCCTCCCCCGGCCTGAGATGTAGCTGAAGTGAGAGGAAGTAACCCCGCCTGAGCTAAAGTAGTATACATGCTCATGAACTGGGCCAGGGTCTCCTGGAGTAGTAGCAGCTGTAGTTGGTGTAACAGGTGCCTGCGCTCCAACCTGATCCACCGATGGTACCTCAGTGGCAGCGCGCGCGGGTGTTGTGGCTGCACCTCGGGCGCGTCCTTGTCCTCTACCACAGCCCCGGCCTCTGGCGGTGGCAACAGGGGGCACATGTGCCTGATCCTCGTGAGTAGCACGTGTCCTCAGCATCTGTGAGAGAATAGAAAGCAGAAGTTTTGATTTAGTGCCAAAAATGTTGCACGACAAGGAATCCAAAAGAAATGAAGAGTTTCCTAAACAGTAACATAGCCTCTCGTAGATAAATACAGACGTCTCCGTATCGAACAGCGAGACTCTAAGTAACCGGTCGGTGTCTCGTGACTCCTATGAACCTAGAGCTCTTATACCAACTTGTCACGACCCTAGTTCACCACTCGTGAACCTGTCATGACGGCACCCAGCCTTCGCGACTAGGTAAGCCTAACACGATGTGAAATGTACAACTTCCTGTAAACAAGAGATAAAATAATAGCGGAATGATATAAAAGAAATGTAATAAGTGCCGCTTGGCACATACACTTTTCCAAAACACACTAAATAGCATACTACCAAGACCCGAAATCCCACGGGCAACACAGACTAAAAGAAGAGTACAACTGTGGCTCTATACATCAAAAATGTCTAAACAACGAGAATAAGGGAAACTAACTACTATCACTAATGAGAATAGAAAGAGACCCTCTGGATCTGCGAACGTAGCAGATCATACCTCGAGGTCTCCAAATGTGCTGCTGATATTACCTAGTATGGGCATGTCTTGATGTACCTAGATCCGCACAACAAAAGTATGCAGAAGAGTAGCATGAGTACACCACGGCGGTACTCAGTAAGTGCCAAGCCTAACCTCGATGGAGTAGTGAAGAGGAAGGTTAGGGCCCTACTGAGAGATAATAAAGTCGGTGTCAAATATAGTAACCCAACTAGGTTGGGGTCGAATCCCACAGGGAATAGGTGTGAAATGATTACTTGAATTAATGTGTTACCCGACTAGAATCTTGAATCTATTCCGTTAGAAGTAACATAGAAATGGTGTAAGAGTGGTAGTATGAGTGAAGATTGGTTTAGAATATTTAACTAGTAAAGATGCTTGATGTAGTAATCTATAGAATTGATTAAACCAAGGTTATGTTCCCATAAATGTAGTGTAATGCCATCGGTGTTAATATGATATATTTCTAATGGTTGATTATTGATATGCAATTGATTTCTATGCAACTACCAAATATTTCCCAATACTTGAGTAGTATTTCCTCTCTTGCTTTTTCCCAAAAGTCTAACAGTCACAATGTATAACAATCAATAAATGCCAAATAAAACCCATGTATCCCTAAGCGATTCTATTAAACGAGGTGTAAGGCCTCGAGTATTTGTTCATTACTTCTTCCAAAATCTAACCCACTTTCCCAAGTAAGGTAGGACTTTAATGGCTTTAATTAGTGTTTGCAACCACCAACAATAAATGAAGAATGAGAAGTAAAGAATATCAACCAACCATTATGCATATATTCAATATTAAATACCCATTCACATAACACCCATTTAGGGTTCACAACCTTAGTATTTAAGATTAGCCACACATGCGAAAATATAAAATACAAGGTGTAACAAATGTCATAAATGCTTAAAAAGTAAAAGATTCTTCAACCAAAAGCTTCCAAAAAGATGAAGTAATAAAGTCTTGAAGTGTAGTATAAAGTCTGCACAAGATACCCTTACACAAAATTCTAAAAAGCTATTTATAGATGGACCATGATCTAACAAAAAGTGGACAAGTTTGCCCTTCCAGGTCACGTATGCGACCGCAGATCTGTCGCATAACAGGTCTGCGGTTCGCAATCTTAAGAGGCGGCATCGTGGATAGGAACCCTAGCTGTTCATGTGCTGATCGCATCACCATTCTGCAGTTCGCATGTTGATTGTGCGATCACAGAAAGCACCATATAATTGACTCTTAGGTTTCCTTTGTGTTCATTTTGCGGTAAAAGTGCAAACCGCATATTCATTGTGCGATCGCAGAAGACGTCGAATTCTTGCCGTGCATTTCAGCTCCATTCTCGGTATAGCTCTGCGATTTGGTTGCTCATCTGCGGTCCGCATGTGCAATATGCGACCGCATGTTGGTCCGCAGATTGGCTGTTTTTCACAACTTACCCTCTTTCTTATTTTTTTGCTTCCATTTTTGTGTCCTTGGTCTTTTCTTCCTCTTTATCTGTAAAACCACAAAATCACATAAGTATGGACTACATTTTGCAATGAAACAAGCTAATATAAGATCAATTAGTATGTAAATGTGCCGAATTTCTCCGGCATATCAACACCCCCAACTTAAACTCTTGCTAGTCCTCAAGCACGCAGAACACACCTACGCCACATTTATTCACAACACTTAACACAATAATGACACAAGATAGTGCTAATGTTCAGTCCTTCAAGCATGTATTAAAACAATCGCTCCACTCCTCCTTGACTAAGAGCATGTACGTAGAGACAGACCAATCATGCAAGCTTTGAGCCTCACATTGTGACTAAATGTTACCCTCAGCTGAATGCGTTTTTATTAGACTCTAAAGGCTCAATCTTAAGTAAATTCTGCAGTTCATGCACTCTCACCAGAAATGATGTCCTATACTCACAATATTTACAATATTCACAAGGACAAGTCAAAAAAGAACACTCACTCTCAGAAGGAACTTTAAGTGCCACAACATGTCATACCATAGGCTTGCCTTTATTTAAATTTGCCACTTCTTCAAGAATGATCGGTTGGAGGTCCCATAAGGACTTTTTAGGCTTGTACTGTAGGTTTAGGGAATGTTGGGTAAGCATTTGGGTACATATGACTTCATCCTCCTTGAACAGAACTCACAAGTCTCATTCTGTTGCATTTTGATTATCTTTAACTCACATGGCCTCATTGCCATCCAGTCCCCGATTATAGGACCACCTTGCATGCCTCTCCCAATTTTATTCAATGCTCCACAATGTATAAATGCATTTTTTTGGAGCTTGAATACTTTAATATGCACTTTGAGGTATGTGGTTTTAGACTCAATATATAGCCTTGCCTATCTCACTTTGACACCACCCCCAACTTAGGCTTTTAGCCTCATTTTCAATGTTCAAGGAGGGACGGGTTCAAAAGAGGGAATCATTTTGCAAAAAGGGAAAGGTTTGTACTGAGTTGGCCAAACAAAGGTTTGAAGGCTCAAAGAGGGGTACTAGTGATATTATTTACACAATGGTAGGCTTGAAAAGCTAGAGTGATGTTTAAAATTAACACAAAGAATGCCTAAGATCATTCCTCCAACCGGACATACTATCATTAGTATTGAAAGACCAACTAGGCATCTAGATGACAGAAGTGGACACAAGAACTATATACAAGTGGAAAACTCACGTACACACATCGTACTTGAACTGCTTAATTCACACTGTTTAGCACTTTCGAGCAACTACTTTGCAATTCTAAGCTTTTATGGGTAGCCATAGAGTCACAAAGTGAGCCTTAAATTAACAAGATTTGTCATAGAGACAAGTTCCCTTAAGACAGTCGTCAATCTATCTATCATTGGGACGAGTCGAGAAAGATGACTATAGGAGGATATGTGCTATGTACAGGTATGCATGCTTGGCACTGAACAATTTCACTAATTTGGTCACATTGATTTACACACGAGGTTCTGATTCTACTATTACACTCTTGGAAAAGAATATGACAAAGAAAAACCAAGAGTAGTTGATTGGCTAACTAATCATAAACAAGTTTATAGATCAAAACATTGTATATACACTGCTTTATAGATCAAAGTTGTAAAAGTTTGATACACAAAAGCACAAAATGGAAATATCAAATCAAACACCAAGGTACCCCCACCCCCAACTTAGAAAGACGCATTGTCCCCAATGCAAATAATAAAAGTGCAAAGTGTGAGGGAAGACTCCCTGAGGCACACTAAGTGCTATGGGAGTCGACAGCTGGCTGCGTGCCAAGGTGATCACCCTCCTGTGTAGCTGGCATGGGCACAGTCGAGGGTGCGACCTCTACTGCTGGTGGAAGCTCTGGTGTAGGAGGCAAGGCTGGCACTGGGGCTGATGGTGGGGATGCTGTGACCTCAGCTGGCATCTGAGAGCTGCTAGATGCATCAGCTGCTATATGAGCTGTGGGTCCTCCTCTGTCAATCAATGATCTCTGCAAGGCCACCTCAATCTATGCGCACTCATCCTCATCCACAACATCATCCTTCTGAGTTGAAGCTGGAGCAGCTGCCTTCCCCTTGTCAACAGGTTGAGGGGCATCATATCTGGAGAATCCCGAGTTATCCTCTTCTTCATCACTTTCACTCCCTCCCTTAGTTTCCTCATCAGAGGCAATGTCAATATGGCTAGGAGGAGCTGGGGCCTGTGAGTCTCCAGGAGTGGGAATGACAGGGTCGGCTATTAGGTTGGTGAAGGCAAGGCCTAAATCAGGCACCGCATCAGCACTCTTGTCACCTGCCCCCGGAAAGAGGGATGAAACGTCAAAGTCCAAATTTTGCATATTTTGAAATTCGACCTTCATAGAGGCCACCTCCGTCTTGAGATCGTGCAAACCGGACACTTCTCCCTTTTCTAGCTTCTCCACCCTCAATTCAAGCCCTTGTAGTCGCTCAGCATATGCCATTAGTTTTTGCTGAATCTCTGCTATGGCAGACTGCATAGGAGTGAGAGTCTGCTTGATTAAGTTAGGCAACGTCTTAACAAGCTGGTCGACTTTTGAGTTTGCATGTTTGGCTAAAAGACCAAGCTATGAGACTGCTGGAGTGGCTTGATGAGGCTGAGCAGTAGTAGTAGTAGTCTGAGCAGTGGTGGAGGGAGTGGAAGACTGTGCCGCATCATCATGAGCCATAGGGGGCTGGGAAGAGAGTAGGTCCTCCTGAACAACTACTGGAGGAGGTATCACCGCATCAGCAAGGTGGTTGATGTCTATAATCCCTTGTTCCTGACCTGTCGCATCCCGGAGGTCAACAGGAACTTGGGCCTCATGGCACAAAGCAGTGATCAAAGACGGAAACGGGAGAGAAGTGGCATCTTGCATTTCCCTTCTCCCCATCTCTTGGAAAATTATCTCTCCCACATTCACTTTAATGCCCTGTATGATACAAGCAATGAGAAGGGCCTTCTTAATGGCAATGTCTATCTCATGATTCGTTGGGATCAATCTGGATGCAAGAAATGCAAGCCAGTATCTCCTTTCCTTTGAGAAGCTCTCCTTATAAATCTTTCTCTCCGGTTGTATCTATGCAGGGGTTCTAGTTGCGATGACGGAGGCAATCCAGCTCCTTTCACTCTCACTGTTGGCAAATTTGGCTTTATACTCTGCTGTGGAGGTGTCCTTGTCCCAGTCTGGGACCAACAACTTGTTTATGGCTTTTGCACTGCATTTGACTGGGATACCCCGAACTTCCACCTTGTCGAGGTACATCTTTTGCCTCTTATGCTGCTTGGTCCGGGAAGCTTCATAGTTGGCATAGAACTCCCGAACGATTGATTCATTGTATTTGGCCGAAGGGTCAGTGAATCTCATCCATTTTCTCCGCTTGATGTTGGCAAGGATGTGTGGGTATTGGTCTTTAAGCCCATTGAGGCTCAATTGCTTCTCCGGGAGGAGTTTTCTCCGTTCAAGCCCAGCTTTATATTTCTCCCTTAAGCCCTCAATGCCCCAGCGAAGATGATATGAAGGTCCTTCAGCAGCCTGCTTTCTCCTTGCCTCAGCATGTATGTCAACTGCAGGCCGGGTATCTGCTTCCTCAGGCTGGTCACTTGTTTCTCGTAGCGAGTCCACTCGTTGTCTTTTAGCACCATGGGGCCTGTTTCCAAGTCGTTTTTGAGCCATTTCTGCAAGGGGAGCATTGTTAGTATATACAGTATGGTAGAGAATAGGAAACATCTACTTGAGAGAACAAAGCTGCGATGAACTCTGCGATCGCAAAACAGGTCTGCAGATCGCAAAGTCATCGCAAAATTTCCTGTTGAAGTTTCATCCCAATCTGCGATCATATATGCGGTCGCATAACAGTTATGCGGACCGCATACTCATCGCAGAATGGCTCCTTGCAAATTCCAAGTTCCCCAGTTCTCTGTTATACTTTGCGTTGAGTTTGCAGACCGCTAATCAATTCTGCGGCCGCATACTCGATCGCACATTTCATTGCTTGAGAGGGCTACCAAGGTGACAACTAAGAGGTCACTTTGCGGACCGCAAAGTGATAATGCGATCGGATAGTGACCGCATAAGTTGTCTTCTCTATCTGACCTAAGGCTAGGTCCGCGACAACAATGCGGTTCACATTTTAGACATGCGGACCGCAGAACTGAGCAATTTAATGCAGCAGTTCAACTGTTCAGCCATGGGTGCCCACTCTTCAACCAATTCCTACCCCAACGTCTAATTCATTACTACCCTAGCCATGCTATTAAGCCCACAACCATTTCCCACAACTTTTCCCTCAAAAGATTTAAAATGGAGATGGGGGTAACAGTACACATACCAGATATTGAGAATGATAGTGATGAACAGGATGATGTGCCAATTGTGCCGGTTCGAACTTGCCTCTTTTCATTCTTTTTCTTTTTGTTTTTCTCTCCTTTTTCTTTTGTTTGTTTTTCTCTATTTGTTTTTGTTCTGTAATGTAGGGTATTTAGGAACGTACCTGGGGGATTTACACGCTTTTGCGAGGCCAATTCTGCGGACCATTATGCGATCACAGAGCTAACTTGCGGACCGCATAATGGTTGCATATTGTTGCGACTTGTAGGTTTCTCAAAGTCAATTTTCTGATCCATTATGCGGTCGCACAACTGACATGTAGACCGCAGAATGGACGCATTGCAACTTCCAATTTAGAGGGCTCTCTGATTAGGTCTGCGGTAGATTTGTGGTCCGCAAATCAATTATGCGGTCGCATTTCTACCGCATTTCTACCCTCATTCTTCCGCATTTCTTTCCATGGGCACATCCACCAAATATCACCACTATTTGGGCTCCCTACACTTCACAGATGTTAAGGAAATAAATGAACAAAGAAAATTCAAAAAAAATCAAAGACGGTGTTACCACCCATGTGTTGCCTCCCATGCAGCGCTTGATTTAACGTCGCGGCACGACGGGACTGGTTGCTCCAATTCAACCTTTTGACGGGCAAGGTCCATCTTGTAGAGCCAGATGCTCTATCACTTTCTTCTCACCATCAACACCCAAGTAGTGTTTGATGCGTTGGCCATTTACTTTAAATGTCCAAGACCCGTCAGTAGATTTTAATTATACAGCTCCGTATGGTGATACACTCACCACTTTAAAGGGGCCGGACCATTTCGATTTCAATTTGCCCGGAAACAATTTCAATCTTGAGTTGAAGAGTAAGACCAGGTCACCCGTCTTGAACTCTCTTTTCAAGATCTTTTTGTCGTGAACAGATTTCATCCGCTCCTTGTATACCGTTGCGCTCTCATATGCATGGAATCGAAATTCCTCTAGTTCATTTACTTTCATCAATCTCAAGTTTGCAGCTTCTGTCCATTCTAAATTGAGCTTCTTGAGTGACCACATGGACTTGTGCTCCAGCTCAACTGGTAAATGACATGCCTTCCCAAAAATGAGCCGGTAGGGAGAAGTACCAATAGGAGTTTTGAAGGCCGTGCGGTAGACCCACAATGCATCATCTAATCTTCTAGACCAGTCAGTCCTATTGGCATTCACAGTCTTGGCTAGGATACTCTTGATCTCTCGATTTGAGACCTCAACTTGACCACTTGACTGCGGATGGTATGGTGTAGCCACCTTGTGTTTCACCCCATATTTATCAAGTAACCCTGTAAATGCTTTGTTGCAGAAATGTGATCCACCATAACTAAGAATGGCTGTAGGTGTGCCAAACCGAGTGAATATATTCTTCTTCAAAAAGGCGGTCACACTCTTCGCCTCATTGTTTGGTAAGGCAACGGCTTCAACCCATTTTGAGACGTAGTCCACAGCCACCAAAATATACTTCATCCCATAGGAATTCACAAAGGGGCGCATGAATTCAATTCCCCACACATCAAAGATTTCTATCTCCAACACATATTGCATTGGCATTTCATGCCTTTTGGAGATTGAATCTTGCCATTGACATTGCTAGCAAGCTTTTGCAAATTGGTTTGCATCATGGTAGATGGAAGGCCAATAGTAGCCACATTCAAGAATCTTTGCCACCGACCTATTGCCTCCATGATGGCCTCCAACCGGTGAGTCATGACATGCCTTGAGGATTGGCATGATTTCTTCATCTGGTGCGCACCTCTGGATGATGTTGTCAGCACACACTCGAAACAAATAAGGCTCCTCCCAGTAGTATTGCCGACAATCCCTCAAGAATTCTTTCTTTTGATGAGGTTCTAACCCTTCCGAAATGACCTCGCTCACCAAGTAATTTGCAATGTCGGCATACCAAGGAGCAAAGGTATTAGAAAGTGCCAATATATGTTCATCAGGGAAAGCATCATTTATGTTAAGCTCTTCTTTAGGCCTCCCTGCTTCCTCAAGCCTTGAAAAATGGTCTGCAACTTGGTTTTGAGTACCTTTGCGATCTTTTACTTCAAAGTCAAATTCCTGCAACAAGAGAACCCACCTAATTAATCGAGGATTTGCATCTTTCTTTGCCATGAGATATCGAAGAGCCGCATGATCCGTGTAGACCACCACCTTCGACCCCAACAAATAGGCCCGGAATTTTTCAAAAGCATACACAATAGCAAGAAGCTCTTGCTCAGTGACAATGTAATTCATTTGCGCCCCATTGAGAGTTTTGCTTTCATAATAGACCGGATGAAGTATCTTGTTGTGGCGTTGACCTAGCATTGCTCCAATAGCTACACCACTGGCGTCACACATGAGTTCAAAAGGAAGAGTCCAATCGGGAGTGACAATAATGGGTGCCGTGGTGAGCCTCAACTTTAATTCCTCAAATTCTTTGAGGCACTTGTCATCAAACATGAATTTTGCATCCTTTTCAAGAAGCTTGCACATTGGGTGTGAAATTTTGGAGAAATCCTTGATGAATCTCCGATAGAATCCGGCGTGGCCCAGAAAGCTTCGAACACCTTTCACTGAATTTGGTGGAGGAAGTTTAGAAATGATTTCAATCTTTGCCCGATCAACTTCAATGCCATGTTTAGAAATCTTGTGCCCCAACAAAATACCCTCACCCACCATGAAGTGGCATTTTTCCCAATTGAGCACAAGATTTGTTTCTTCGCCTCTCTTGAGCACTTGTCTAAGATTTGCAAGACAATGCTCAAAGGAATCACCAACAATAGAGAAGTCATTCATGAAGACCTCTCGAAAATCTTCCACCATATTAGAAAATATCAATATCATGCATCTTTGAAAGGTCGCCGGAGCATTACACAACCCAAATGGCATCCGGCTAAAAGCAAATGTACCATAAGGACAAGTGAAGGTTGTTTTTTCTTGATCTTCCAAAGCAATGTTGATTTGGTTGTAACCGGAGTATCCGTCAAGAAAGCAATAGAAGGCTCTTCCCGCTAGCCGATCAAGCATTTGATCAATAAAAGGCATAGGGAAATGATCCTTGCAAGTTGCAATATTGAGTTTCCGATAATCCATGCACACTCTCCACCCGGTCACCGTTCTAGTAGGGATGAGCTCATTTTTTTTATTTTCAATCACGGTTATGCCCTCCTTCTTTGGCACACATTGTACTGGGCTCACCCAAGAACTATCGGCGATTGGGTACACAACTCTGGCATCTAGCCACTTGATAATTTCCTTTTTCACCACCTCTTGCATTGAAGGATTTAGTCGCCTTTGATGTTCCACACTTATCTTGGTGTCATTTTCCAGTTGGATTTTGTGTTCGCAAATACACGCGGGAATGCCACGGATGTCGGCAATTTTCCACCCAATTTCTTGCATGTGCTCCCTTAGGAGTTCTAATAATTGCTCTACCTGCACATCATTCAACAAAGAAGACACAATTATGGGCAAAGTATCATTAGAGCCAAGAAATTTATACCTCAAATGCGAAGCGAGTGGTTTGAGCTCTAATTGTGGTGGCTCAATGATTGATGGCTTGGCGTGGGGAGTAGCTCTGTTCTCTAAGTCAAGCAAGAGCTTTGCCGGCATGTAAGTATAGGATCCAAGACCCTCCAATGCATTCACCGATTCTATGTAGCCATCCATGTTTTCCCCATCAAAATTTACTAGGATTGCCGCTAATGCCTCACCAAGTCATTGTTCTTCCATTTTCAACTCCACGACATCCTCTACCTCATCAACCGCTTCTATCATTGAGATGCTCTCATATTCGTGGGGCAACTTTATGCCCTTACTAGCTTGAAAAGTAACTTCTTCATCATTCACCCGGAACTTTATCTCATTTCTCTCAGAATCCATGAGTACTCGGCCCGTAGCCAAGAATGGTCTTTTTAAAATGATAGGGATCTCTTTATCCACAGCACAATCAAGAATCACAAAGTCTGCGGGTAAATGGAATTTCCCCACTTTCACTAGTACATCATCCACAATTCTCACCGATCGCTTGATGGAACGATCGGCCATTTGAAAACTCATACTTGTAGGTCTAGGCATACCCAATCTCGCTTGCTTATAGATGGCTAGTGGCATTAAGTTGATGCTAGCTCCATTGTCACATAGGGCCCTTGCAAATTCACGTGCCCCAATAGTACAAGGTATAGTAAAGGCCTCCGGATCCTCCTTCTTTTGAACCGGGGTTGTAGCAATGATAGAGCTTACCCTGTGAGTCATGCTTACCAACTCATGCTTTGAGGTCTTCTTTTTAGTGATCAAATCTTTCAAGTACTTAGCGAACCCTGGCATTTCTTGAAAAGCTTCTACAAATGGAATGTTCACCGTCAATTGTTATATCGTACAACTTTTCAAGCTTGCTATCATCAATCCTTCTTGCTAGCCTTTGAGGGAATGGAGTGGGAGGTCTAGGAATAGGTGGAAGAGGTTTTGATGACTCGTTCCCCTTTACCTTTTTCTCTTCTCGATCTTCTTGTTGTGCTCTAGCCTTTTCCGGAATTATATCAATTTCAACAACTTTTGGTTCATCAACCACAAAAACCTTTTGTTTTTCAACTTCAACGACCTCTTGTTCTTCACCCTCAACCGTTTGCTTGGTCTCCACATCTTCAACTATGTGTTTATTCTCTCCAAGTAGCATTTTTCCACTCCTAGTGGTGATTGCCATGACATGAGAGGTTGGACCACTTCCACTACCTCTTGGGTTTGCAATCGTGTCACTAGGTAGTGTTCCCTTTTGCTTGGGGTTTTGTTCCTTGGAGAGATCTCTCATTTGCATTTCCAATTTTTGGATTGAAGCGGTATGAGAGCCAACGACCTCGGTCATGTTCCTCATTGAAGCATCAGACTTTTCTTGATTTTGTAGCACTCTCTCTAGCATAGCTTCCAATTTTGAATCATTTGAGGACCCTTGGTTCGAATGTTGCCCTTTTGGAGGAACATAAGGATTTTCACTCTGGTTAGAAAAATTGTTGTTGTTGTTGCCCCAATTTCTTTGTTGTGAACTACCTTGGTCATACCTCCAGTGTTGGTTGCCTTGCCCTTGCGGGTTTGGCCGCCATTGGTTTTGTGCTCCTTGACCTTGATAGTATTGCCTTTGGTACCCTCCTTGGGGGTTGTTGATGTAATTAGCCTCTTCAAAATTTTTATTCTGATTGGACTGCATGTCCTTGACAACATTGACTTTCTTTGTTTGATTTTCTGTAAACATCTTGGTCAACACATTAACATTAGTGGCCAACCCCGCAATGATTTGGTCTCTCTCTTGGTTTTCCTTGATCAAATTTGTCAAAGAAGGAGACCCATAAGCTATTCCACCGGTTGTATCCTCAGAATGCCATGATTGATTATGTTTGGCCATCTTGTCGAGGATTTGAGTTACTCTAGCAAAAGACTTATCCATAAAAGATCCATCCGCCGCATTCTTTGCAATGGCTTGGTTCATGGGATCAAGACCCATGTAAAACATCTCAAGCAAAATTGAGTCAGGGAATCCATGATTTGGCGACCTCACCAAATATAGTTTAAAGTGATTCCATGCCTCATGTAAGTGCTCCCCTTGTTGTTGTTTAAAGAAAAAGATTTTATCTCTAAGTTCAGATTTCTTGCTTTGTAGGAACCATTTTGCAAAGAATGCCCGGACAAGTTCAGGATGCATGATCGGATTGAATTTGGTGGCAAGTTTTGAAGCCACTTTCTAGCATCACCGGCCAATGAGTACTTGAAGACTCTCAACCTTAAGGCATCTTCTAAGACATTGGTTTGTTTCTGCATAGCACACACTCCCAGAAAATTCCTCAAGTGTTGAGTTGGATCGTCATCGGTGGAATTCCTGAAAAACCCTTCCGCTTTGAGCATGAGGATTAGACCATGATCCACCTTAAATGTTGAGGCCCCAACAGCAGGGGGTACAATTGCATTTGTGTCATCGATATATTCATCGATATCCACAAAAGGATTCTCTTCCCCTTCGTCCTCGTAATCAGACATTGTGACCTATCACACCAAGCAAAACACGCAAAGTGTAATGGAATAGAATTAGATATCAAGTAAAGTACACACTAATGAGTAATTTCAAGACCGTATTCCCCGGCAATGGCGCCAAAATTTGATACGCTCAAATTACACTTTTACAATTAGTGTAAGGCGGTCAGTGTCAAATATAGTAACCCAACTAGGTTGGGGTCAAATCCCACAGGGAATAGGTGTGAAGTGATTACTTGAATTAGTGTGTTACCCGACTAGAATCTTGAATCTATTCTGTTAGAAGTAACATAGAAATGGTGTAAGAGTGGTAGTATGAGTGAAGATTGGTTTAGAATATTTAACTAGTGAAGATGCTTGATGTAGTAATCTATAGAATTGATTAAACCAAGGTTGTGTTCCCATAAATGTAGTGTAATGCCATCGGTGTTAATATGATATATTTCTAATGGTTGGTTATTGATATGCAATTGGTTTCTATGCAACTACCCAATATTTCCCAATACTTGAGTAGTATTTCCTCTCTTACTTTTTCCCAAAAGTCTAAGAGTCAGATGTATAACAATCAATAAATACCAAATAAAACCCACTTAACCCTAAGCGATTCTATTAAACGAGGTGTAAGGCCTCGAGTTTTTGTTCATTACTTCTTCCAAAATTTAACCCACTTTCCCAAGTAAGGTAGGACTTTAATGGCTTTAATTAGTGTTTGCAACCACCAACAATAAATGAAGAATGAGAAGTAAAGACATATCAACCAACCATTATGCATATATTCAATGTTAAACACCCATTTACATAACACCCATTTAGGGTTCACAACCTTAGTATTTAAGTTTAGCCACACATGCTAAAATATAAAATACAATGTGTAATAAATGTCATAAATGCTTACAAAGTAAAAGATTCTTCAACCAAAAGCTTCCAAAAAGATGAAGTAATAAAGTCTTGGAGTGTAGTATAAAGTCTGCACAAGATACCCTTACACAAAATTCTAAAAAGCTATTTATAGAGGGACTAAGATCTGACAAAAAGCGGACAAGTTTGCCTTTCTAGGTCACGTATGCGACCGCAGATCTGTCGCATAACAGGTCTGCGGTCCGCAATCTTGAGAGGCGGCGTCGCGGATAGGAACCCTAGTTGTTCATGTGCTGATCGCATCACCATTCTGCGGTCTGCATGTTGATTGTGCGACCGCAGAAAGCAACGCATAATTGACTCTTAGGTTTCCTTTGTGTTCATCTTGCGGTAAAAGTGCGGACCGTATATTCATTGTGCGATCGCAGAAGACATCGCATTCTTGTCGTGCATTTCAGCTCCATTCTCTGTTTAGCTCTGCGATTTGGTTGCTCATCTGTGGTCCGCATGTGCAATATGCGACCGCATGTTGGTCCGCGGATTGGTTGTTTTTCACAACTTGCCCTCTTTCTTATCTTTTTGCTTCCATTTTTGTGTCCTTGGTCTTTTCTTCCTCTTTATCTGTAAAACAACAAAATCACATAAGTATGGACTACATTTTGCAATGAAACAAGCTTATATAAGAGCAATTAGTATGTAGATGTACCGAATTTCTCCGGCACATCAGGGCCCTACCGAGAGATAATAACATAATGATAATAACAATAATAAGAAGTTTTAAATAAAATTGAGTCTGAAATAGCAACAATAAAGTAATTACTACAACCGTGTATGATTAAGCTGACAACAAGTAACCAACACAACATGAACTCAAATCAACAAGTCCAGGACCTATGGGAATTGAACCCACATTCCCTCTCTATATTCAACAACTCATGATCTCCGGGAATTTAACCCGCAGTCCCCACATCAGTATCTCTGGGTCTCCGGGAATCGAACCTGCTGCCCTAGGATCTCTAGGAATTGAACCGGCAGTCCATACCTTAATATCTCAGGATCTCCGGGAATCGAACCTGCAGTCTGTATCTCAATATCTCAATAAACTCTTGGTCTCTAGGAATCGAGCCCACAGCCCTTAAATCTCCGGGAATCTAACCCGCAGTCTACAGACACTACAACTCCGGGTCTCCGGGAATAGAACCTGCAGCACTTGGATCTCCGAGAATAGAACCTGCAGCTCTTGGATCTCCGGGAATTGAACCCGCAGTCCACCAACACAAGCAATAAAAAGAAAAGCACAGAGAATTGTGATATGCATAACTACAATTTCACCAAATCCAGTATCAACAATTATCAAGAAGTTAAAGTCAGACAACTAGGCACTTAGACAGATAAATCCTATCTAACCATGCTTTTCAAACGAATATCAGGTAGATGTCACAATCTAATCAGCTAAGAACAGAAATATCACGAATTGAAAAATTCATGTACGGTGGGTTCCAACAATCTGTGCATGTACACGCATGTCACGTCGCGTACAAGGCATTTAAATTAACACATAATATCCTAGGGGAGAAGGTTCCCCCACACGAGGTTAGACAAGCCACTTACCTTGACTCCGGTATGAAACCGCTAAGAGACAAATCTCTTGCCACAAGTATCGGTCTCCACAGGTGTAGTATCTGATCAAAATCAATAGAAATACATCAAAATAGGCCAATTGGGAATTACCCAATCGAAACAATTCAAAATACACCAAAAACCACAAGTTGCCAAAACCCGACTTTTGGTACGCTTCTTAAAAAATTACGAAAGTTACATATTCGGGTTCCTTATCTCAACACGAGTCTATGCATATAAAATTTATCAAAATCGGACTACGTTGCCCATTCAAATTGACGATTTACCATAATTTAGGCCTATGGCTAAAATCCCCCATTAATCTTCCATTAACAGTGAAATACTCAAAGATTCTATGATAAAATAACGTAATTAGTCCATAAAACTTACCTCCGATAAATTTCCAGCAATTTCTCGTGAGTTTCTCTCTCTAAGATTCAAAAATGGTACTTTTTGTGTATGAAACCCGTGACTGAACTGTTCTGGAATATAATTCACTGCCAGTCCAATTAACCCTACGCATTTTTGTTACTATTCATGCGTTCGCGATGCACAAATCGATCTTCCTCTACGCGAACGCGACACCTCCCACGCGTTCGCGATCAACAACATTTCAACCGGCCAATTTTTCTTCTACGTGAACGCGTAACCTGAGATGCGAACGCGATACTTCACTTCTCCCTCCTACGTGAACGCAACACCCTCGACGCAAACGCGATGACCAATCCTGCCTTGCCAACGCGAACGCGGCCAGAGCCACGTGAACGCAAAGGCTTAAAGTTCTTGCACATAATCTACAATTTTTTTGCAGATTTTCTAAGTTCCAAATGCCTGGATGATGGTCCGAATTCATCCAGAGGCCCCCGGGACCCCAACAAAAATCACCAACATACTCCAACACACGATACAAACTTGTTCCAATCACAAAAACACGCCCTTAAACACAGAAATCATCGAATCAAAGTGGATTCAAGCCTAAGTTTCATCCAAAACTTTCGAAACATACATGCTATCGAAAACCCGACCAAACGACGTCCAAATGACCTAAAACTTTGTAGACATGTCCAAAATCACCTAACGAAGCTACTGAAACTGTAGGAATTCCATTCCGACCCCCGGATCAAAATCTCACCTATCTATCCAATTTCTAAAAATTTCAAACTTCGGCATTTCAAGCCTAATTGTGCTATAGACCTCCAAAATACATTCCGAATGCGCTCCCAACCCCGAAATCACCTAACGGAGCTAATGGAACCATCGGATCCTCGTTCCGAGGTCGTCTTAATACTGTTCCAAATACGGGCCATTTTCAACTATAAGGTTGTCATTTAGGGACTAAGTGTCCCAAAACACTTCAAATTCCAGGACCGAACCTCCCGGTAAACTACAATAGCAGCAATGAACTTAGGGGAGCAGTTAAATTGGGATCGGAGTATAAATTTCAAAAATGACCGGCCTAGTCGTTACAGGAGAGCCTCATGCAGAAGGACTTAGTGCGATACTGTCATGCAGATCTCCCTGAAGTTGTTGGTTTGTTATGTTTCTTTGAATGTTGTCATTATTGTTCGACATGGTTGATGCAACAAGGAAATTTAAGGTAAAATAGAACTGATAATTCAGATTCCAGGTAACGGAACCAATTTGTTTAATCAAAAAATAAAATTTTGATTAAAGCTATAATTACTAAAACGCGGGTTACTGATAATCGAAAGAATGTAAAACGAAAGCAATTTGGATAGTTAGAATATAATGAAGAGATAAACAAGTAAACCAAAGTATATTCAGATAGTGTTTCGTGTCCCTCCAATTGATCAGTTATCTCCTTTTTATAGGTACTTTGGAGATATGCATTTTGCTTATGTCGTAATAAGGCTATTATGAGCAATTAAAGACATTAAAGACATTAAATGCTACGTTCCATAATCATCATATATAATAGAGATTCTCTAACGTTTTTATATTTAATGCTCATTAAATACTGTATCTAGACTC
>JASVEL010003736.1:0-110761 GCA_032618575.1 Nicotiana noctiflora | reverse complement strand
TATAATACATACACATATATAAAGTAGGACATTAGAAAAATGTTATGTTTTCTTTTCCGGAATATATGTGTCATATCTGTTAAAAGGAATTGAAAAAATCTATAGTTCAAGTTCTTAGCCAAAACCCCTAAAAGCAAAGAGAAAGAAGGGAGAGCTTAGATGGAGGGAGGTTGTCTAACATTCACCACAGCACCAACAAGACCTTCAACCTTATTCAATTACAATCCTACAATTACCAAACAATTTTACAGCAATTTACTACCAAATACTATTACACATGATAAACGAAGAAGAGGATTGTCAATAAAAGGATCGACCCACAACTTTTCTACAGCGAAACCGACGCTATCTCGGAACTGGGATGTTTCTAGTTACTCAAAAGCACCTGCTTGGTTGCCCAGATTTGAAGAACTTGATACTACCAATATGCTTCTTCGTCAAAGGATTATCTTCTTGGGTTCTCAGGTTCTCACTTATTTTAATAATAAAGATTTGTTTTGTTGGGTTTTGTTAATTCACTCTTTATAATAAAAATTTAAACTTTATACGTGGTTTTGTTAATTGACCATGTGGGTATTATGTTTCTCATTCATTCTGCTTAGCTTAATTAGTGTTAGGTGTCATTACTTTGCTAAAGATTTGTAATTTTATCTTTTGGGGGTTTCTAATTCAATAAAGATTTGAATTTTGTACGTGGTTTCTTTAATTGGCCATATAGGAATGAGTTTTTTGTCTTTTTCAATTCCGTTTTGATTTATCAATTTGCTGCAGCTAGCTTAGTTTAATTAGTATTGCTTGGATAATTTGTCACTGCATGGATTTGTTTTTCTTAGATGGGTTTCCTGTTTGTTAACAACAATTCACACTATTCTATTGGCCAAACAGATAGCTCTGCCTTCTTAAACTCTCACTTGATTCTTGTGGAGTGACAAGTGAATGATACGCTATCTGTGATTGATTATGTTTTGAGTAGAACTTGACAATGAGGAATTATCTTATATTTGAATCCTAGAAGTGTGATGTTGTTTCTAAGACTTGGGGAACTGTTTGGTGATGAACAGGTAGATGATATGACTGCAGATTTTGTTATAAGCCAGCTATTATTTCTTGATGCCGAAGATCAGACAAAGGACATCAGATTGATCATTAATTCACCTGGTGGTTCAGTAACAGCTGGTATGTCTTAATGTTTCACTTACTTTGGTTGTATCTGATGCTATCCTTTTCATCTGAATTTGAAACACCATTTTTATAGGGATGGGAATCTATGATGCTATGAAAATGTGCAAGGCTGATGTTTCTACAATCTGCATGGGACTGGCTGCATCAATGGGTGCGTTTCTCCTTGCATCTGGCAGCAAGGGAAAGAGGTACTGCATGCCGAACGCAAGGGTGATGATTCATCAACCACTTGGAACTTCTGGTGGTAAAGTATGTGCTTACACTTCCCTTTACTCATCAATTTGTAGTGTTTTCTTTATTGTGACACACTTATTCGAGAAAAACCTAAGTTATGCAAGGGCGTGATTGATGGTTCAATTTTGATGTACTATTATTTGTTTGTGCTCACTGAGCTTCTCTGAAGCTTTTTGTATTTTCTTTTGCTACATATATACATCCAAACACATAGAGAAGACTTTCTTACCAGAATATTTTCTATGAAATACGCATTTGCCTAAGGATTTTTAATGAAAAACACTGTTCTCTTAACACTGCATCACTGCATCTTGAGTTCCCGATTCTGCAAGATATTTTACTCTCTGATTTCTGAACAGTTTTCATTCTGTTTGTTTTTCTTTTCTGAAGTTCAATAAGTTAGCCCTATCAAATTTGGAACATCCTTATCTTTTAGACCGGGTGCTTACTGGTTGACCTACTTGTTAGTATTACCCCATTCGTATTCAGTTCTCTTTATGGATATATCTGAGTTCGCTACAGATAACTTTTGATTTGCTCAGTCAGTTGATAGTGGCCTCTCCTACAGCATTTCATTGCTGGGAAGAAATGGTGTAAATTTCTGAATCAGTGTATAATAAATACTAACTTGACTGATGGATTGGTTCTAAAACTGTTCGACATATAGTTAATAGTTTATTGGTCTAACTAACTTATTCTTCTAGATGCAAAAATCTTTTAGATCTTTCTCTCTCACTTCTCCTCCCACCTCCCTCTGTGTCCCGCAGTCAAAATGTCTGCAGTTGTCCACTCAAATGGGGTTAAAGCTTTTGTTTTACATTGTATGCTTGTAATGGGTGTAAGCACATACGATATGCATGATATAGCCAGCAATCAGGTTTCAGGTTGAGCTTTCACTGGCCATTTTTAGATCTGGATAGCCAAGCTAGTATCTTCTGTATGAGTATGACTGAAGTTCAATAACAGTTGCACCTGATGTCTTGAACTTATCTGCATTTGCTATTCAATTTTGAATATGTTCTGTCAGATTCCCTAGCAGCTTCAGGAGTTAACGGGTGCACTGGCTATTTTGTCAAACATGAAGCATAAACCTCTCGTGTTCCTGTTGTGCCAATAATCTTTTGGATAGCCTAGCTAGTGCTGGTTTAAATAATAAATAAATTCATTCTGATATCACAGAGCAAAGATGTGATTCAGGGATTCATTTGCTAATAGTATTTGGGGCTAAAATATTTGATAAAATGGATCTTGGGCCTAACTCTACCCCAAAAGCTAGCTCATGTGGTGAGGATTGCCCAAGACCATATAAGGAGACCAGACACACATTACCCACCGATGCGGGACACAACTCAACAATATTTGTCTTATGCTCTGTGAATATTTTGGTCCAGCTTGATGCCAGAAGTCTAACTGAGCTGTGTTGAGGGAATCCTTTTGGCAAGTATCAGCTTCAGTATAGGAGACCTGAGAGAATGAAGTCATAGGGACGCCTGTCAAATCAGCTAGCAAAATCACTATATTAGGGATTATAATTATCCTTTTCACACACACATGTTGCTCACTCTGATTTTACACTCTACACGATTCTCCAAAACTAATTACCAAAATTTGGTTAACTACTACAATTTATATAAACAATTTCTAACAGCACTTTCCAGTACAGTGGTCAACCATAGCTTCTTTTTTTTTTTGTCATTAAAAAATACATTTATAATTGGGTAGAACAAAACCAAGGAATGAGCATGCTTTGGTTTCATGTTGATTCCTTATGGACATGCAAGTACACAGTGGTCTTACAAGTAATATTGAGTGAGCGAGTGTTGATCCAACAGCAAATTGATGCCACATAGTGTTAAGAACCAAAAATAAACCTCCTATACTTGGTCAAACGACAAGTAATGAAGGAACTAAACTAATTAACAATTTAATTAATATCTCAATAGTGGTGCTTGTAATGGTTCTGAAATTCAAGGGAGTTAAGCCTAGAACTATGATTTTCTCTAACTCTGTAATCAGTCAATTGCTTCTTTCAAGGTAACTATCTTTCAAGTTGCTTATAACCCTATCTTAACCTATTCTCTTTATGTCTATGAGGATACTGCTAATGAAGATGCATAAAGCTCCACGCCTAGTTATGGTTGCATAAGGCAATTAGGTATATGTTCTTCATAAATAAATAAAAAAGGCAATTAGGTATGTGTATAATATATCCTAATTGTAAATTAGTCCACCTAGTGAACTCAGTAACCTGATCTTATGCTATTTGGCTTAGTTCTAACCCGTAATTTGCTACTCCCTCCGTTCCAATATATGTGAACATGTTTGATCGCGCACGGAGTTTAAGAAAAAAATGAAGACTTTTGAAATTTGTGGTCCTAAACAAATCAAAAAGGGTCCAGAGTATTTGTGTGGTTATAAAAGCTTCTCATTAAGGGTTGAGTTGGAAGTTTAAGCTAAACTATTTCCAAATATAGAAAGAGATTATTCTTTTCGGAACGGACCAAAAAGGAAATAGGTTCATAAACTGGAACGGAAGGAGTAATATTATTGATGTGACGTTAATTTATCTGAGGAAGTTATGCTTGCACTCAGTATCATGTCAGTAAATGTTACTCATAAGCTACTGTCTCTTCTCTGGATGCGTTCAAGTAGGTCAATTTCCGTCATCCTAGCATGCATCCTTCCTAGTTTAGTTACTTTTTTTTTGTTGTCTGTTTCCTCGTTAATCAAGATATACTTCCTTGAAGTCATCTTCATTGCTAGCACATCAGTATGTGTCTTTCAACTATTTTCACAGTAACTTTTATTTGACTTGATATTCCAGGCAACAGAGATGAGTATACGGATCAGAGAAATGGCATACCACAAGACTAAGCTTAACAAAATACTATCAAGAATTACAGGCAAGCCTGAAGAAAAGGTGATTTTTTAGATACTGTCTCTTACTCTAAATGAATTATTTGTGAAAGTTATATAGCTCTTATATTTCTTTATCCTTTCTTCTTTTTTTCTTCTAGATTGAAGTGGATACAGATCGTGATAATTTCATGAATGCTTGGGAGGCTAAGGAATACGGATTGGTTGATGCTGTTATTGATGATGGAAAACCAGGATTGGTCGCACCAACTGCAGATGCCACAGCTCCGCCAAAAACACGAGTTTGGGATATGTGGAAGATTGAAGGAAGCAAGAAGGCAAAGAAAAATTTGCCTTCTGAAGAAAGGATGTTGCAAAATGGATATGTGAGTACTCAGGATGATGAGCAAAAGAGCAATGAACAGAAAGATGAAGCACCTACTCCTCTATAGTGTATTGGCATACATGTAACATGTTGCCTTGAAGAAATGTACTAGTCGTATTCAAATTGAGATGTTCAGGGATTAGTTGTAGATTAATACTAATTTCTATATTATGCTCGAGGTCTGATGAGCCTTCTGTTGTACCAATGTCTATTCTTTTAAGGTTGTTCAATATTAGAATTCGTATTCTGTTAAGGATTTAGGTCTATTGAATTCGAAATGCAAATTAGCAGAATGTTATGCCAGTTTGCACGACAGTTTAAGTTGAGCAATAAGGATTAGCATTTTATAAATTAATAATCCCTCCTGAATAATGATTTTTTTGGAAAGAACTCTGTTCACCTAATGATTGAATGAAATCTCCTATAAATTAGCCAATCAAAGAATTATTTTATCATAATACTGTTGTAACAACTGTGCAGCGAATATATTGGTTAGTATTATCAAAGATGCAATTAGTTTGCATGCTATACCTAATATTTGATACGTAAAGGAAATTCTTTGTATTGTCAACCAAAGCAAATGAAGATTCTGCCTCATTGCTTTCATCTTCAATGATAGCTTCATTAAACGCATTTGCAATCCAGTAAAAGGTCAAATATAAAATGCCAGAATTAAAAAACTAATGGACGAGAGCTTCATTACATGCATTTACAATCCAGTAATTATCTTTTCTACAATATAATCTTTATGCTTTCAGTTTCCTGCATCTGTAGATAAAAGCCAAAAATGACATAAATAGAAAGAGAATAGCAGAAAGGAAAGGCATACAGCAAAAAAAACTACAAAATAAGAGGACATGCCAACAAAGATTTAGCTTGATCCTACTGTGTTGTCAGTCAACTGAACCTAAAAGCAATTTAGTGGCTTCTTCTGGAATTATTTCAAACTTGAAGCATCCATCCCGAAAACCACCAGAATACTTCAAGTTCTCAGATAGAGTTGACCGTGTCGCTGCTTTCACTATCACTGCTGCTGCTTGCACTATCACTTCCACTTCCACTCCCGCTGCCACTCCCACTTCCACTACTGTCACTTCCACTACTACTGCTAGAACTTGAAGTATGACCCTCTTTTACCGCTGCATTTACCTGAGCTCTAAGTTCTTCTGCAGCATTGCGGCCCTTATCCTCATCATCATCACTTACATCCACATCAGCTATCTCATCATCTGTATCGTTTTGGTGTGGGATATTAATATCAATGCCTGTTCCAAATTCTTTCACAGTGATATTCCCTCCATTGGCTGCTGTGGTATCATCCTCGTCGTCATTCAGTATATCCAATTCTTCCTCCAGGTCATCATTCTTCATGTCTGGTGATGCAATTGACTGATTTGTATGTGAAGATGGATATTCAGAAATATTCTCAATTTTGTGTCTTGAATCTAGAAGAAAGAAGACGAAGAGTCAGCTACTAAATAAAAGGCATGAATGACAGATGAGGAGTCAGAAATTTCAGGGTTACTTTAAGAAAGAGCTCGCCTATCCCACAAAATGATGCAGATTGAGACAAACCATTGAACCAAAAAAATGAACAGATAAGTGAGAGGACAACAGCTTAGCCATCAATCAATCAGAACAAATGCAAAATGATTTTCTAGGTAGAAACAGATGAGATGTGAACAGCTTAATTCAATCAAACTACTGATTAGAAAGCAAAAAACCTCAATCAAACTATTCTGCGGTGGATGATATGATACAACTTAGCCTATCCTAAACTGTGAGAGCCAAGTGGCAGAAGACTCCAGACAACGTAGTCCCAAAGGTATCTTCTTCTTGGTCAAGCTAGGTCCTTGAATAATTAATTTCAGCTACTTGAGTGATCTTTTATATATTTTTCATCTCATTCTTTTTCTCCCCTGCATTTCCAATCTGTATCTAATAACCACTTACACTCCCTCATTGGATAATTCAACCAAACATAAGGTAAAAACCCCTTCTTCCCTTTCTTTTCAGCTTAACACCACCATACAGAGCTCACTTTGAGAATACATACCTGAACTTCGAAAATCACCAACTTCAATCCGTTCCACCTCAACCTGAACAAGCATCAAACAGAAAAGTTTGAGATATTGGTCTAATAGTCAAAACTACAAAGGATATGGAAACGGGCAAACTAATCATTTTTCCCCTTTATCATGAGGGGCAAAATAAAATAGAAAGGCCGATATTGATATACTAAAGGCAGCTAGATGTTATTGGAAAAATGAGAGGTTGATGAGACACATCAAACCAGCAACGAAGATATGAAAGGATTAAACGATTTTTATCTGTATTCGGTCATTAAAAATGATATACAATGAAGAGTAATGTTGCTGGCAATACAATCATCTGAAGGCAATTTCAAGAACTAAGCTAGACAAGTTCAAGCATGATTTAAACAAGAAAATTCTGTAACTCAAGACTGCAGTTTTAAACTAATGGCTGTAAAAGTTGTTGGCAATAGGCAATGCACCCATCGACTACAGACCCCACCATTTCTTTTAGTTATGTTGAAACAAGTAGAATGGGCGGAGAGAAGATACCAACATGTGCAATGATAATCACTTTGCCAAGTACTACATGTAATAATAGGAAGCGGCGGCAAAGCCCCAGCACATTCCACCGAAATGTTTAACTACACCACGTGCCAGTTTTTTTTTTTTTTTTTTTTTTACAAAGCCACGCACCCAGTTATGCAAACATACATATAACACTATGTCCTTTCTTCTTCTATGCAGAAGCATAACACCAGTGCAAGCAACGGTAAATTGTGCTTTCCAGCCAGACTCAGTTTAGCATTTTAAAATCGTGGGAAGTCTCAACAGAAGAACTCAAATTAGAGAAACCAATCAAGTAATATCTTTCACTGATCTAAAGAGTGGCACAAAGCAAAGGCATACAGGTTGAAGATGAGTTGAGAAATAATCATGGGAGAAGTCACTTTCATCTTTCATCACATCGTAATTTAGTTTGAACGGACCAAAACCAGGATAAAACTTGCTTTTATCTTCACTTTGATATTGATTCAAGGGTGAAGAGAGAACATGTGCATAACAGAAACCAACCCAACTGTCCTCCAAAAGGAGTGCATTCCAGTAAGAAACTACAAATGCAACAGGGAATCTGCCACCTAAATTTGATCTATGATTGAGCAAGAGTCCTTGTTGGTCTCCAGCCAGAAAAGAATATCTCATTCAAAACTGAGAGTTGCAAAGCAGATGATGAAATGAAAACTGCTGATTGGGCAGAGCAGCAAAAAGTAGCCACTGCCATTGTTAATTTTTGAATGAATAGTTAGAAAGTAAATTGGAGATCAACTGATTGGAGTGAGGTTTACCAAGGAAATAAAAAATGATCAATGTCAAATGTCACGGTTCATTAGGTCCCAATTGGCATAGACTTCTGCATGTTATCAAAATAATGGAGCAGCCATAATATGTCAGTACTATCTGGATCAAGCTACTACTTGGACTATGGAATATGGATATAAGTATATAACTGCAAATTAAGCTTATTTCATTTTATCTTTTTCAATAAACTTGTGAGCAGATATCATCCATGTTACTAAGAAGGTGGGTTTATCCAATTTATCATCTTGGGAATCTCAATTAGCTTTGCCTAACTCCTTTGAAATCTTGTATCAGAGAATAAGGTAAGCAGTTTTTTCAGATGGTAAGCATAAATACAAAAAGTCATGTGTAAAAATCTGCAGAAGTATCACATTGCAGTTCTAAGCAATCTAGAAGAAACTGAAAGTAAGTTTGGGAAAGAACTTACTGGTACAGCAGGAACTGCAGTCTTATTCTGAGACTGAAATTTAGCCCCTTTGGAAACTGGAGGTGAACTCGCCTCTGCAGGCATTCCAACCGGTGCAGATATCGGTGAAGGTGTAGGTGCACGTGCAGGTGTAGGTGCACGTGCAGGTGTAGATGCAGATGCCGCAGCAGATTCTCCAGGGAGTCGATTATACCTCAACCGCTTAACTGCCGTGTGCAACCGCTCCAACCGAAATGACTCACCATCAAAGAAAAGAACAGCATCATTTTCCTTGTAATCCTCACTACTCCCATCAAAGGCGACTTTGGGTTTACCAGGCTGGTTATTTTGAAATTCAACAGAGATCTTATTGTCCTTGGTCTTGTGTAGTTTTCCAGCTTGGTTTTTATCAATTGAAGCAGGTTTAAATTCATCTGGAGATATAGAAAGGAATTGTCATTTTAACTATTCCAGCAACAACATTAGGATAGCACAAAAAAGAAGATAATGCTAGGGGAAAGTTGTACAAATCTCATCCTTTGTCATTTATGCAAATGCAAGTTAAGGACAGTATGGCCAGTTCTGATAAGGGGATTCAAAAAAAAAAAAAATAAGGACACGCATGGGATTTAAAATGTGACCTAAATCAATACTTGAACCATCATTGCCACTATATTATAAGTTTTCCTTGTATCAAGGGGATTCAATAGTGTGTATTTTTATCCTATTTGCATAGTATAAGGGGATTCAAGTGAACCTCCATTACTTGGTGTAGCTACGCCCCTAAGTACCGCCAACTAAAACACAGCAACCTAATTCAGCATTTTCACCATAATTGGCTAAATATTGATTCAAGAATTTAAGTCAGTGGATACGGAGTACCACTGCATCACTAGTCTAATTGATATTGGAGAGAACTAAGTACATATCTCCAAATTTTAGATATACATAATGCATAAATGCGTCACGCACAAGTTGGGCCTAAAGATTTCAAATTGCTGCACCTCACGTGTAATTGCAATTAGTCTTGACTTGTCTTACACAAGAAGCAGCATAATAGCAAAAAGATTTCAACACAGTTGAAATAAAGTTAGTAAAAAATTACAGAACCCAAACATATTTATTAAAACAAAGGAAGTTTGATCCTCGTATTCATCCATGTAGATACTAATAGAAAAAAAACATGCACAAAAAAAGGGAGAGCGAGAGGGGGAGATCAGGAGAACATACAGCGTAAAGTACAGAACTTGGAGGAAGGATGGTGGTCTTTGAAGGAAGAGCCGAGGCTCAAATTGTACCACCGATCTGGCTGTGGCGCCGTGCTTGGCTCCTCTTTGTTGTTTATGTTAGCCATTTCAACAGCCCTAGCCGACAAATTCCTCCGAAAGACGAAATACAAGGTCGGAGAAGACAATAGTGGGCGGTTTGCAACTTGCAGCTAAGTTTGTGTGTGTGTGTGTGTGTGTTATTTTCCTTTTTCCTTTTCTGCGAAGAGTTTCTCTGTTTGTCCCCAAGAAACAATTACTCAATTAGGGCTCTAAGTCGAACGTGCTCAACAGACTGGTCCACCAAAGGTCCTTTGGTTAAGAATTATTATGCAAAATTGTTATATACTGAATAAATATGTAATTTCTTTTATAAGAAATTATTTGAATAACATATAATGTGAGTAATAACACATGAATTATCAATTCGCCAAGTAAAAGAGCCAAATTGTTATAAGCTATGAATTTGTATGTGGTGAAAAATACTACATAGAATGTTATGCAGGAACCACATATTTTAGGATATTTTTGTTTTTAGTTACATTTTAATCGCACATTGTTAATATTAATAGTACAAAGTGTCACATAAATTCAGAGAAAATTATTCGTGCAACACATTTTGAATCAGAAAGCTAAAATTAGAGTTGGAGTGATCTCCCAATTTCTCAAAGTTAAAAGATCGTACGGATAACCTCAGGCAAAAGAGTGACGATTACGAACTTAACCCATAGGGCTCGTTTGGTATACGGGATAAGAACAATAATTTTGGGATGGTGTAGGCAATTAAATTTAATTGAATTTAAATCCATAAGAAATTTGGATTTGATCTTAATTAAATATATTTTGGTCCAAATAAATATCAAGCCACATTAAAGGCCAATGAAGTTGTGCCACGTGTGCAAGTGACATGTTCTGGCCAATGAAATGTGATCTTGTCATACTTCAATTTGATTGGTCGGAAAGAGTTTGTTCTTATCATAACGCTTCCCTCCTACAACTATAAATAGAGGTCTTCATAACCTGGAAAACACACTAGAAGTTATAACAAGAAGCAAGAGAGAGCTCGTGGATCTAAGATCATATATTTCTTTACAAGTTTCAAGATTCAAGCTATTAAGTTCAAGTTCAAGCTCAAGAACAAAAAACAAATCAAGGTCAAGGAGAACAAGTTCAAATCAAAGTTCGTGCTAGTTGAATTCAAGATCATCGTTCGGGCAACAATATAGGTTGAAGATCAAGATCAAGTTCGAAGGCCCTTGAATTTATTTTCTATTGGAAAGATCAGAGAATTCATAGAGATTGCACACTCATATTATTTGAAATCAAATACTACGATTGTTGCAATATTTTTTCGGTCTTGATTTTATTTTCTCGACACAACTTATTTTCTACAAATTCTGGCACGCCCTGTAGGACAATCTCTACCTCTCATCTCAACTTTTCAATCACCAAGTTCAAGAACATTGAAATGGCTTTACAGAAAATCAACTCCGGATCAACTTCCACCACGGTTGCTAATTCCAAATTTTATGCTAATGTGGAAAGCATCCTCAACATTACCTTTGGAAGCTTTGGACCACCTACAAGGATCAAGGCAAGCTCTTTAGGACAACAAGCACTCAAAGTGTCGTCTGCATCAATCCCTGTTTTCGGATCTTCATCCTCAAAAGGAGCAAGATCTTCCACAAACGCACCTGCAGGATGAAGTGATGTTACTGAAAAGATGAAGATAACTCTTGCTCTACTTGACCTCTCCGGATCCAAGAACTCTACTATAAAGGAAGATAATGATGCTTCAAGTGATAGATCCTCACATCATACACCACATAGCATGAGCCACTTGAAAATTAATCTATGTGACAATCCATGCTACTCCCCATCATCCACAACAATAATGCAAGCCATGACGATAAACACGTCATATGAGGAAGAGCAGTTGGCAAACTTGACGGAAGCTATTGATGGCTTGACCAAGTGCGTGCAAAATCAAGATGCTAGAATTGACAGGCTAAGAGACATGGTGGGAATCTTGATGGAATAAGAATCCACGCATGCACCTAGCAAGCTACCAGAGGTTTTAGAGAGTAATTCTCCCCCAAGACAAGTAGAGGCTATCCATGTCTCATTTGAAGGGATGATTCAAATCTAAAGGAGTTTATTGAAGGAACTATTAAAAGCAAGTACGAAGTTGCTACCAATTCCTCTCTTACATACGCAAAGACATATACTACAAGGATCATTATGCTGAAGATTCCTCCTAGCTATCAACCTCCAAAGTTTCAACAATTTGATAAAAAAGGCAATCCAAAGAAACACGTGGCACACTTCATTGAGACATACAACAACGCTGGGACTTATAGAGATTACCTCGTCAAGAAGTTTATCCGCTCGCTAAAAGGAAATGTTTTTGATTGTTATAAAACCTTGAGGCGGTATCTATTGATAGTTGGGACCAACTAGAGTAAGAGTTCCTCAATCGCTTTTATAGCACAAGGTGCACTGTGAGCATGGTGGAACTTATGAGTACTTGTCAATGGAAGGGTGAACTGGTTATTGACTTTATCAATTGTTGGAGGAATGCAAGCCTCAACTACAAAGACATGCTTAGTGAAGCTTCTAGCATAGAGATGTGTATCCAAGGCATACATTGGGGATTGCGCTACATCGTGCAAGGTATCAAGCCTAGCACATTTGAAGAACTTGCAACTTATGCCCATGACTTGGAATTGAGCATGGCCTCCGCTGGAAATGAAAGGTTGTCTATCTATGAGCCTCGCAAAGGGAATGACAAGCAAGAAGTCGGGAAATGGAGCAAGCTTGTACCCAAGTATGAAAACAAAGAAGCTATGAATGTCAACACATCATTTGTGAAGTTCACAATGAAGGTGAGAAAGAAGTAGAGTGTGAAATCCATTTCTTTTCAAGATAAGTGGAAAGCTGACTTTAACCGAAATACAAGAGAAGAAGTACTCATTTTTTTGATTCTGATGTGAAAATAATTGTTGAAAAGCTCCTCGAGTTTAATCTCATTGGGCTTCCGAAAATTAAGCGTCCAAATGAAGATGGGAAAACCGATGACCTAAATTACTGCAAATATTGTCGACTTGTGAGCCACCATCTGGAGAAGTGTTTTGCATTCAAGGACAAATTTATGGACTTAGCTCGTAAAAAAAAAGATAGTGCTTAAAGATGTGAAAGCAAGAGCAAACCATGTCTCTATCACCTTTGGATCATTCAGTCTAGATAAATTATGCAGTTTTAAAGATATTAAAGGAGAAGAATTACTGGAGAACAACAAAGTTGAAGTTTCTCAGCGTGGTGATGAAAAAGGCTGGACGTTGTTGACTCGTCATAGGCGCCACAAATGAGCCCACAAAAAGAATCAATAGAACAACCAACAAGGAAAATGATGGTAAAAATAAGAAGAAATGGAATCCTATTAAGCATTTGAAGAAGTCAAAAGTGGAGGTGAACCACCCTCAAAAGCCTCGACATCCAGTGAACTTGGAGGAGTTCTTGCCAGGTTAGTTCCGCATGAAGATTTCCCGTGATGGTATTGAGGCCTCTTGTTGCAATGCTGATAAAGGGGGAGAAAAGAGTGATGACCTACCGTTGGCACTATCTTTACACCCCAAACTTAAGCTTTTGTTTGTCTTCAAGCAAACAAAATAAGACCCACCCCTTAAGAGTAAATCCAAGAAAATTCAGCTGACCTAAAGTGACCTCAACTAACATTAATTGGGACTAACAATTTCCCTTAATTTAAATGAATCATTAACAAAATTCACTCTTTTAAACACCGTGGATCTAGTGTGACACAAGAGCATCAAGAATTGACTCAACACATCAAAGGAACTCTTTTTATTTCTTTGGTCATTATGGAACCCAAACTCATACTTCCTCGACTCTCCTTAAGTAATCCTCGCCATTAGGATAGCAGCACTCGGAATGAGGTTAATGGAAATACACTCATCTTTATCAAGAAAAAGTCACAAGTTCGGCACTATGTACCATATGCTTGCCCCTTATGTGAGTCACCACTAATGTAAGCGTCATTCAACTCAAGATCATATAGGACTTTTGTGGAGACATAGTGAAGGCTTTTGGTTTAGGGTAGAAAATGTTTGATCCAAGTAGGTTCCATCTTCGCTTTAGCACTTCTTTTGCTTCTAGCACACATTCACTTGACTTTTTAAGTCATTTAACTTCTTTCTAGGGGGTTAGACAGACACAATGTCACTTTTTCTTGTTCATTTTGAATCAGGTTCTCCTTTCTAAACTTTCCACACCTTTCATTCTTTGCTTTTATTGAATCCTGACATTCTTTTTTACATTGAACATTTTTTTGTCTTTTTGATTTTCTTTCCTTTTCATTGTCTTTACTTTTCTTCAATTTGTACTTTTTACCACTTTGTTGCAATCCTTGTCTCTCCCCCAAAACTTATACTTTTTCCATGTGCTAAGGAAAAAACGGGTGCGAAGAGAGGGTATCTTTAGAACGGGTAAAGGCTTGTATCGTGGTTCTTGAAAGAAAAAGGTCTAAGAATCAAAATGGCTGACTAGGGATTTTATTATTGGTAGTATTTGGAAGTGTTCAGGATAATCATTTAGATCAAGGAGAGCCTATAATCATGTCTCAAGTCAAATTACACTTAGGATTCCGCCTAGACAAACATCATGGCAAGTTTTAAACCAATGGCTCGGGACTTGGACTTGCAATTCAAATTCTCACCACACAAGCTTTGGGATTGCTAAAGACACGGAGTCGGCGCCCCACAACAATCTTAGATAAGATTTGAGCAACACAATAGTCCCGAAAAACCACTTGATGATTATCGGCCAACACAAGAGTATGAAGGTCACAACTTTCACCATCCTACACACAACGATTTGTTTTTTACCATGGGATCAAAGGCAAATGTGTTAGGCTAAAGTGAAGCTTTTCTTGAGGCACCCTTACTAACTAACTACTAAAAAGCAAAAAGAAACAGACTCACACCGAAGGGTTGTCATGCCATCCATCATCGGGAAGAGCCTCCCGGTTCACACAAATTCCACCTTCGGAAAGAACCATGGCATTAAGAAAAGCAAAGGCTACAAAAGCTCAAAACAAGAAACTACAAACATAAAATAAGAAGCTAAGAAAGGAAAAATACGGAAAGTAAAATGAATATGTACAAGAGGTAATTTAGACGAATATACAATAGGGAGAATGAATATATACATATGAACGTAACTTTATATATAGGCTCAAGGTAAAAAGTACAAAAAGTGTAATGAAAATGATAAAATTATATACATACCAAATAAAAAAAGAAAGAAAGCATAAATAGTGTCGTATATATAGTCATCCAAATATCCAAAGAGGGCTACCCCCTCAAATGAAACCTGGCATTGTCGTCAATTCCAACTAACCAAAATAATCACAAAATAAAGAGGAGAGGAAAAAGAAAATCCCTATGGATCCTCCATGTGCATGGGATCCTGAGTGTGGGTCCCTGGGTCCTCTGTTTGCTCGGGAACCTGTGACTGGCTCCCTACGACCTGTGGCTCTGCTAGGACCTGGGCCTAGACCTGGGTTTAGTCGAGGGGCTAGCTGGTGGAGCCTCTCTACGGGTCCTCCAATTGTATGACCGCATCATCAGAACGGGGAATCACCTTTTTTCCTTTTGGGAGACCTCTCTGACTCCTGCTCTGGCTGGGATGGGTTGCTGGCACTGGGTCATGCAATAATAGGTTCAAAGGTAAGTGATCTGCCTTTAACCTATCTACCTCTACTCTTAGCTCTTTCAACAACTCCTTTGAAGCTCGCGTTTTTCTCATTTTTTTGCCTCGCTTTCAAGCTCCTTTAGTGCCTTTCCATGTGAATCAATATCCTCTGTGATCAATTTCTGTTTATCTAGGAGCTTCCTCTGGTTGTCCATAAGCTCCTTGAGAGTGTCCTCAATGAACTGTGGGACCTGTGGAGGAGGTGGTGCTGGCTGGACTGCCACCATAGTAGATAGTATAGACATCTTAGAAGTAGTTGTCTGCATCCAGCAGTTGATGCTAGCGAGGACCTGGCTCAGACGGTAGGCAGTCAATGGGTATGCAGTGGTGGAGGGTATCTCTGGAACTGTAGAAGTAGATGGACCTGGGCCATGTCTGCTAAGGTGGAACGAGGCTGAGTAGGAGCCACTACCACTACTGCTCCTCAGATTGGCCAGTTGAAGTAATGGCTTTTCCCTTGTAGTGCTTGCCTTTAGGGTTGTCATCACCCTGCAGGCTATAACAATAATAATATTAATAAGAACAAGAACAAGAACAACAAGAACAACAAGAACAACAACAACAACAACAACAACAATAATAATTATAATAATAATAATAATAATAATAATAATAATAATAAAAGTAGCAATTATAAGAATAATAATAGTATCAATACTAATATTAATACTAATGATAATAGTAGTAACAATTATATTAAAAATAGTAGTAAAAATAGGGTATTCAGTTTAGTAGTAACTTAATCAGGGAAATTAATTAAAAGAAAGAAGGGACAAAAGTGGATGTCAATATATGTAACTTAGAGCCCGTTTTGCCAAATTGTTGAAAGGGAAATTTTCGTTCTTATACCATATACTCCCTTCGTTCCAGTTTATGTGAACCTATTTCCTTTTTGGTCCTTTAAAAACAAAATTACCCCTTTCTAAATTTGGTAATAATTCAGCATAAATTTACAATTCTACCCTTAATGAGAAGATTTTATAACCACACAAATAATCTAGGTCCCTTTTTGACTTGTTTAGGACCACAAATTTTCAAAAGTCTTCATTTTTTCTTAAACACCATACACAATCAAACATGTTCACATAAATTGAAATGGAGGGAGTAGGAAACTATATTACCAAATATATTCATAAATAGTATTTCTACAAAATATAGACAATTCATTAAAAAGGGAATACTTGTAGTTGTAGGCTTCCTTATTTAAGCGCACTAATATTGAGGTATTAAATATTCTTTCAGTTATTTTACAACGCAAATCACGCATTAATATTTCCTTTCTCTGTATATTTCGATACGTTGTTTGTTTGGATTGGAATTTTCATACGTTGTTTGATTGGAATTTATTTTTATAGAGAAACACAATTTTCATACGTTGTTTGTTTGGATGGGATGTTGTTGCAAAGAATTGAGAATTCTCTCTACGTCTCTCTCTATCTCTCAATCCCAAATTTCAGTAATATAAAACAAAAGAAAAGAGAGCAGCAATTCCACCATTGAAAGCCATTAAAAAGCTTTGAAGCTTTGAATTCGAATTTGGGTTTTCAAAAATCATTATTTGTTTGGATTGGGTGTTGTTGAAAATAATTGGGAATAGGATTTAGAGTTTATATCTCAATTTTGAGGGGTTTTGGTAATGATAAGACCTGATTTCGGCTGCATTTCATATTGAAACTTGAAGAAGAAGAAGAAGAAGAAGAAGAAGAAGAAGAAGAAGAAGAAGAAGAAGAAGAAGAAGAAGAAGAAGAAGAAGAAGAAGAAGAAGACATGACATACATTATATTGCAGAAATTATAGAAAAAATTGTAGATTGTTGTTTATTTATTTTTCTTTTATTCATTTAACTATTGTATAAAAGTTCAACAACATTATATAAAAATTGTATTAAGTGGTATTATAATTGAAGAGTTAAGAGATGTATTTAATGGATAAAATCTACGAAGAAAGGGCATTAAATTCTTACCTTAAAGATGTATTACTGGTAGAGGGCTCCTTATTCTCTATAATCTCCTCCTCCTACTAAAGGTTAGGATTTTAACTCCTTTTTTCTTATTAAGTTTCTATTCTTCAAGTTAGTTATCGACAATTGAGTTTTCATAATTTTAACTTTTTATATCATAAAAACTTGATATATTCCAAATGCATTTGGTGACCTTGTAACCTCTACTAATTAAATACTCAACTATTGATATTATCCTGAAGCATTCTAATTACTTTGTTCCTACTCAACAAACCATGTAGCTCAGATTTAATTAAATTATATTCTTAAGTCCTAAATTAGCCCGAAATAATTATAAAAATTTGCAGGGCTTTACGGTCTCCCTCACTTAGAAATATTCGTCCTCGAATGTGAATCTTTAGTCATATTTAAATCAAAAAGTTTACCATCCAAGTTTTTCTTTCCTTGCAAATCTTTAAAACCTCAAAATTTGACTAACTTTCCATATTCTAAAAATTTCAACAAAATTTTCTTTGTTTCTAGGCCTACCCAAATTTTTAATCCGCTAGTAACCACGAGAATACATTATAGAATGTCTCGCATGACTCTAATCATCAAAACTTCATCAATTAATCACCAGCCTCATGGAAGTAAGATATGATAGACTCTATACTCAAAATTTCTAAAAGGTAATCATACTTGAAGTCGCGAATAAGTGTGGGTATCATATTTTCATATCTTGCTCGGTATCCTAAGTAGCCTCATCAACGTCATGATTACACCATAAAACTTAATTGAAGCTATGTCTTTAGTACTTAACCTACAGACTTGCCTATCAAGAATCTCAACCGGTTCTTCGTCATAAGTTAAATCGTCGTATATTTCTACTACCTCTGGTGAGATGACATGAGCATATACCCCTGTAGCATTAATACATGAAATACATAATGAACCAAAGTCATCGATGCGGGTAACTCTATCTTGTAGTCTACTTCAACAATCCTTTCCCAGATTCGACATAGACCAATGAATCTAGGACTTAGCTTTGCCTTTTTCCCAAAACTCATAACGCCCTTCATTGGAGATACTTTAAAGAATACTTGATCACCCTTTTTAAACCAACTTACATCGACGTATATTTATATAGCTTTTTTGTCATCTCTGAACGGTCTTAAGCCATCGTTGAATCAAATCCACCTACTCTAAGGCATCATCTATGAGATCATGACCAAGTAGTCGTACCCCGGTCGGCCCAAACCATCCAATGGGATCCATCTAGATTCTAGCATGATAGCTATTATTATAGGCAAATTCAATCAGAAGTAAGTTTTCATCCCAATTCACACCAAAATCAACGAAACAAGCCCGAATTTCCTCAAACGTCTAAATAGTTCTATCAGCTTGTCCATTAGTCTATGATTAAAAGCAGTACTCAAATCGACAATTATAACCAATCCTTCTTGAAAGGATTGCCAAAACTAAGCAATAAACTTGGCCCTTCTATCAAGTATAATAAAAACTGGATACCGTGAAGTCTGACAATTTCTTTCAAGTACAACTTGGCATACTATAATGTCGTGTTATTCATCTTTACCGGTAAGAAATGTGACGACTTTGTAAGTCGGTCTACAATCACCCAAATAGAGTCATGCTTCAAGCGAGTGCGACGCAAACCCACAATAAAGTCCATATTAATCATCTCCCACTTCCAAAGTGTAATATTAATATTCTGAGCCAACCCACCATGTCTTTGATGCTCATCTTTACTTGTTGGCAATTTAAACATCTAGCCACGAAGTCCCAAATATTTTCCTTTATTCAATTCCACCAATAGGTCTCCTGCAAGTCCTTGTACTTTTTTGTGTACCCTGGATGTATAGAATATCTCGAGTTGTGTGCATTGACCATAATTTTATTATGAAGTCAATCAATATCAAGCAATTGTTCATCTTCAACACCCCATCCTCATGAAGAGAAAAGAAAGGATCGTTAGAGTGTACACCATTTTGAATAATAACCAAATTTGGATCTTAAAATTGCTTAGCCCGGACATACTCAATAAGAGAGGAATATGCTAAGGCACAAGCAGCTATCCGTTAAGCTATCGGTAAATGTTCCAAAGTACCTCATGACTTTCAGCTTAGCGCATCGGCTACCACATTCGCCTTTCTCGGATGGTAATGAATGCTTAAATCATAATCCTTCAATAGTTCTAACCATATCATTTGCTTCAGACTTAATTCCCTCTACTTGAATATAAATTGAAGGGTTTTATGGTAGGCGTATACTTCACAATGCTCACTGTGCAAGTAATACTGCCAAAATTTCAAAACAAACACAACCCATTAAGCTTCAAGTCATGGGTAAAATAGTTCTTCTCATGGATCTTCAACTGTCTAGAAGCATAAGCAATAACCTTACCTTTTTGCATCAAGACACAAACCAACCCAACTCTAGAGGCATCACAGTATACCACAAAGTCAACCACTATATTGGCAATGTTAACATCGGCGCCGTGCTCAATCTTGCTTTCAACTCTTGAAAACTTCTCTCACAAGCATCCGACCACTAAAACTTTGCAGCTTTCTACGTCAACTTGGTTAACGAAGATGCAAGAGTAGAAAATCGTATAAGAGACCGCCGATAGTAGCCTGCTAATCCTAAGAATCTACGGATCTTTGTCGGTGTAGTTGGTCTAGGACAACTCTTAACCGCTTCAATATGTTGAGGATCGACCTTAATACTTTTATGCGATACCACATGACCCAAGAATGCCACAAATACAAGCCAAAATTCACACTTAGATAATTTGGCATACTACTTATACTTCAAAAGTGTCTGCAACACTATTCTCAAATGATTGACATGCTCCTCTTGACTTCGCGAATATACTAATATATCATCAATAAAAACAATGACGAACTTGTCAAGAAATGGTGCATTTAATAACCCCACATGACATAAAAAAATTTGTAATGCCCGTAGTGGTCCGAAAAGCCATTTTAAGAATATCCTTCTCTCAAATTTTTAACTGGTAATATCCTGACCTTCAATAAATTTTCGAGAAGTACTTCACATGTCATCTGTGTGAGGTAGTGGGTACTTATTCTTGATGGTCACTTTGTTAAGTTGCCTGTAGTCAATACACATCCTCAAAGAACCATCTTTCTTTTTCACAAACAACACTAATGCACGCTAAGGAGATACACGGGGTCTAATAAACCCCCTTTTCAAGTAAATCTTTCAATTGCCCTTTCAATTCTCTTAACTCGACTGGATCCATTAAGTACAGGAGAATAGATATTGATTGCTTATCTAGCACCACATATATCCCAAAGTCAATATGCTAATCTAGTGGAATACTCAGAAGCTCATCGGAAAAAATATTAGAAAACTTATTAACAACTGGCAAAGATCGAATGCTTGCTACTTCCGCAGTTGTGTCAGTCACTCTAATTAAATGATAAAAACATCCCTTCGTGATCATCTTAAGGTAAGAAATGAACTTACCTCAAGGCTCAACAATATTTCCTTTCAAGTCACGAACTAAGTCATTAGGAAACACAAACTTGACCACTATAGCATGACAATTAGGAATGGCATAACACTTGTATAAATAATCCATTCCCATGATTAGATCAAAATCAACCATTCAATGAAGTATGGAGTAGCTCTCGATCTTGAATTATAATCACACAATCCCCTATAGACGCGGGAGGAAATAACAATATCTCCCACATGACTCGACATAGAAAATGGTTAAAGTAGTTGTTCTGGCTCTATCCCAAAATCCAAAGGAAAGTACAAAGTAACATAGGAAAAAGTAGATCCAATATACATAAGAGCATAAGCATCAAGAGCACAAACAGTAAGCATACATGTGATGACATCATCTGAAGCCTCTACAGTAGGGCGAGTAGGCATGGCATAGAAACGATGATGAGTCCCCTGAGAAGTAGAAGCTGTCTGCGGAACCTTTCTTGCACTGCCCATTTTGGGCACCATTACCCCTAGGTAGGGGTGGTGCAACCGAAGTAGTAGCCATAGAAGGTGTTAGACGAGCTCTCAAACCCTGTTGCCCCTTAGGGAAAAACTTTTGGATATGACTCGTCAACCTGAAACCATAGCATGGACCACGGGGTCCCCTGGTAACACTAAACTGACGTTGATGAGAACCCACACTACTCTGAGCCCGCATTAAGGTGGTCACTCTGAGCGGGCCTAGAATATCCCCTGGTTCAAAATTGTGTGCCACGGGCTACTAAAAGTTGTCTGTATTCTATACTGCGGTGTTCCAGATAGACTTCTGGTGCTCTGACCCTTACCAGAACTAGGCACTACACTGAAAGTACCAAAAGTTTGGGACTTTTTGTTCTGCTCCCTATTGGCCCTCTCCTCCTAATAAATCCTCTTGAGATCAATTGCTAGATCCGCAAAGTCAGTAAATGTAGTGTTTCTTCTCCCACTAGTTGTATCTTTTCTGATGCCTGGAATCAAGCCACGAGCAAATCGATCAATATTCTTATCCTTAGTGGGGATGAAGTGGGGGCATAATGTGATAACTTCTCGAATTTGATGCTATAATCTAGGACGGTTATGGTATCCTGCTCTAAGGTCTCAAACCACATCGCAAGTACGGCTCTCACTCCCGGTGGTAACCATTTTTTAATAAAGATATTCTTAAGCTCCGCCCAAAATGTTGGAGGTACATCTCCAATTGACTTTCCTCCACCCCTTTGAACCAGAGGTCTGCAATGTCGTTTAGCTAGTAGGCTACAAGTGAACCGCTCGATAGTCTTTAACTCCCATCGAAGTAGTAGCTTAATCAATTTCCTCCAAGAAGTCCTAAGGGTCTGTAATAGGATCCGTACCAGTGAATACTGTCGGCTTTAGTATCACAAATTTCATGACCAACTGCATTGTGTCCTCAATTGGTGGTTCTCTCATCCATCCTTATTGAAGTGCTTGAAACCCACTAGAAGGTTCTATTGGTTCTGCATCGCCATGAGGTCAACAAAAGTTTCCACAACTTTTTAAATATCAGTGAGGGTGTTCTCCAATTGATTTGGTTATGGAGGTGGAGCAGGTGACTCATTAACTTCTTCCTCGGTCTCCTAGACCATCCTTGGAGCTATTGGAACTGGCATAGTCCGTGCTCTTGTAGCCTTTGGAGGTCGGTCCCTAGGTCTAGTGGATACCCATCTCGAAGCTGCATCAGGTATAGGAGTAGCTTCCCATTTCATATTACTGCCATGCGTGTTCACCATATTTTGCCAATTGATATAGCGCACGATTTAGGGAATATTTATTAGCTCTATTGCACGATTCTAGAATAAGAAGAATGAATGAAGCATTCTTATAATGTCCATATAGAATTTTCGATATAAGTGTGGGGCGCAACCCACCAATAAGGAAAACTCTACCAAACACGGTTTCATAGACTTCCTAGGACTCGAATTAGAACCTAGGACTCTGATACTAAGTTTGTCACACCCTAAAATAACGTGACTGACACTCGGTACTTTACCTAACCCGAGTAAACCATTCCATAAATTAATATTAATCTATATGCCTAATAGAGGGATGCGAAATCTTCTTCGAATAGAATCATTTGAAGTTATAAAACAAAACATGAATAATATCTTTAGTAAATATTTTCCTTTGAAAGAAAACTTCATAATGAAAAGTTTCATTCATGCATGTCATATGAGTAACCATAAGATTACAATCCAGAAATGAATACTACTTCTACAGAATCTCTATGACACAGAATGAAATAGTCAACCAAGTCATAACCCAAGAGAACAATAATACAATAAAGTCCTCCACGAGTACAAGTGTGGAGTCTCACCAAAAAAATGTCAACATGAAATGTAGAGTTGTCATATCCACGCGGCTTAAGCTGCTCAGGTCCAATCCCTAAAACAGAAATGGAAATGTGCTCGAATGGCCTAAGCTCTACATGCCCTGTACGAATCATGAACCGCTTCACAAAAAAAGTAGAACAAGTCTTAAGAAGATATAAGATATGCAATAACAATTGATATAAGAAAGAATCATTTATATCAATTAAAAATTTAGATAAATAAAATAATAAGGTAAAACATATTTCAAAGTCTTCCTCTAGCATTAATATTTACAAAGTCATGCTATATTTTTTATTTATCGAAAATACTATACCATCACTGAGACAGAAAGAAGTCAACTAGGTTATGTACCTAGCGGCAAGTGTCATATATCCTAATTGCTATGGTCATCTCATCATTTTGCCGCACGAATCGACTCTGTCATGCTAATAAAACATCACAATAGTACCCCCATCATAGGAAGTACTCTGCCGTAGTTCCCAACCGTAAGGTAGGTTCTACACCTACACCAACATGTGTAGTTTCATGACATAATGAGGAAAAGCATTCAAGGTCAATATCGATGAACTTAAGTAACACTCAAAACCTTTACATTTATCAGTGATGGTGCTCATAGCCAAATCAACTATTTGAGAATAGTTAAATCTAAGAGATTTCACAACTCATGTATTTTCATTTCAAAAATACTACAAGTGCTATTCCTCCTTCGTTTAGCTCCCTCATTTCTATTAAAGAAAGAGAAAAAAATAGAATGTATCAGACTCAGATGAGTAAATGATCTCCTTCCTTTCGGAGAAGTTAAAAAATACTATGATTGCTCCGTTGCTTTATATATTTACTTTTTCTTTCTCTTTTTTTCCAGTGATTCAGCAATCCCAAAGCTTTTTTTTAGTCCGACCAAATAGTTTTAAAATTAAAATAAAATATTTCAAGAAAATAATATTTATAGCACTTAAATCTTTTATAATGCAAGAAGTGGTACAATTCCAACTCGCTCGTTCCCACAAGCAAGGACTCCCATTTAGAATTTATATTTAATCGCGTTTTGATATGAGTTTGAAGGAAAACTCCGAGGGGAGTAAGTTTCAACATAGTTCATATTGTTTACATCCTTACCCAAAATTCGCTAATGATATCGACAAGTCAGAATCTATACATATGAAATCACATAATTTAATAACGCATCACAACAATACCAACTAAGCCAACTAAGTGTCTAACGTTTAAGTCCAATTTCATAAGTTTCTCAAAAATTCTCATTTCATCATTTGATGGCCAATCTTTGAATTTTAACTCCAACTCATTTATTAAACTTGTTGTGGGATCTAGTCGTTTCACTAGAAACTCTAAATAACATTGTTCAAGCAAGACCCAACACTATTCATCATCCCTACCAATCAACTCTTCAATTTCAAGACTAGCTTCTAGGGCTTCATGAATAGATATTTAAAAACAAATCTATCTTCATTAATGTACTCTATTACATCCATGGAATATAGTACATAAGATTGAAGTGAAGAGATTACATCTTTGTCAAACCTTAGACTCTGAACATTTGAGTTCTTGAGATATTCTTCAAGAATCTATAATATCCATGTAATTGAAGAGTTGAGTGATATATTTAGTGGACCAAATCTACCAAGAAAAACATTAAATTCTTGCCTTAAAAGATGTATTAATGGTAGAGATCTCTTCTCTCTAACGCTCAAGACAAAGTCCCAAATAATATAACTTCTCTCTGTACGAAACGCCTATAAAAGTTTCAGATGTGGGTTTTAAATTTCGGATGCCAACTTGGATGTTGTTGTTGCGCTTCACTGCGACATGCTGGACTCAAAAATGGTTGGATGCGACACACCAACCCCAGCATCCGACTTAGGCCTTATTTTTTTTTTTACGTAATGGAGGTCTGAATCTTAATCATTCAGATCTCAGACATTAAGTGCGTTTGTTTTTAAACTATGAATCTTAATTATTCAGATCTTAATCATTGTGTTTGTTTTTTTACTTCGCAACCACTTAATGAGTCTGAATAGGTCTGTATGATTAAGATCTATAACTGAGATTTAATTTCATTAAGATGCTATCACATATTTATTATTAACCACCGTTACTGCCTACCATTATCAACTACCATCATTCCATCACAATCACCATACTCAACCATCACCACCGCCACCCCCTCCCCCCAACCACCACCACTACTACGCTACCGTCATCCTCAATCATAACCTCTATTATCGACAATCCCACCACTCTGACCACCGTCATTCCCACCCACAATCAACACTCATCTGCATCAATTACCACAACTGACCACATCATCACCATTAATAACCACAGTCAACACTGCCTATCATTACAACCTACCACCACCCACCCACCACCTTCCTGAATCACAACTACTACCACCGCCTACCACCATCATCCTCAATTATAATCGCCACCCCTGCCAATCACTACTAGCTACTAGCATGATCCACTATCATCAACCAAAACTACCACTAACTATCGCCTCTAGTCGCCATTCACCTGTTATCAATCACCACCAACAACTATCATATTATAAAAACTTATATATTTTATTAATAGAACATTTTATTCATTAGTATTTCATTTGAATTTTATGTTTATTAATTTTTAAATAAAGATAAATTTTATATATTCAAATGTTAAAAATCAAACAGTCTTAATTATTTCTATTTAGATCTTAATACACATCTTAATATATTCAGATGTATATTCAGATTCAGATGCCTTAATCTTAATACACATCTTGATATTCAGATATGTATTCAAATTCAGACATCTTAATCTTAAAAATAAATAAATGAGGCCTTAATATATAGTAACTTTGTCTCTCCCATTTAGTATCTTTGTCCTCTTTGTCACATGTTAGCCAATTTTTCTATTTTTTAATTCCATTTTCATTGGAAATTGAAGGTTAGGATTTTAACTCCTTGTTTTCTTAATTAAATTCCAATTCTTCAAGTTAGTTACATATCATTGAGTTCCCATAATTTCAGCACTTATGTCATTAAAACTTAGATATAATCCAAATGTATTTAGTGACCTTGTAACCTCCATTAATTCAACAATCAAATATTGACATTATCCCGAAGCATTCTAATAACTTTGTTCCTACTCAAATAACCATGTAGCTCATATTTAATTACATTATTCTTAAGTTCGAAATTAGAGCGAATTAGTCATAAAAATTTACGGGGCTTTACGAAATGGTGAAAAAGAAAACATGAAATTTATTTATAGTAGAGAGATTATTACATAGGGGAATAAAATAAGAAGAATAAAAATACCCTAAAATAAAAAGAAGAAGAAAAGGATGGCATAGAAAAAAGTAAGGTTAAATTAATGAGGGATAATTTAGGAAATATAAATTGATGATAAAGGCTTTTTTTGTCTTGAAAAAATTAATTTTTAGTTTCTGCTTTTGCTTTTTAGAAGAAGCTGGAATTTGTACGTTCTTCTCGAAAACAGAAAAACTACTTCTATTGTTGTTCAAAAGCATTTCTCTGTTACATCTCATATTTCCATTTAAATACTTTTTTGGGTAAAAAAATTATTTTTGATCTCCCAGAAACTTACAAACAAGCTCTTAGCTACCTTGACTTTCACGATTGAAGTCTCCTCTAGTATTTGTCCAAATTTTGGATTGACTTTTAAGCTAGCCAAATAAGCTTTTAAGCTCTTTTTTTTTTTTAGCCTTTTTCAGTGTTTCGCAAAGTTAAAAATACTTAAAATAAGTTAAAAACTACTTAAAACAAGTCAAAATTAATAAGTTGTACAACTCCAACTAATTACTTTTTGACTTAAACGCTTATTTTAAGCCCATCCAAACGAACTCTTAGTCTTCTAATTGGCAGCACAACTTTATAGTCTTGTCATTCTTCAGCTCTATGGTTGATCATTTTAATACACATACTCTTATGTGCTTATTTTAGATAAAATCGCTATCTCCTTAAAGCTCAACATCCCAAACACACTTAATTAGTAACCACACTTAACTAAAATTGTTACGCTGCGCGGATGTTATAATTATTGCCACGATATTATTAAAGCACCACATTGCAATCTGACATTGTTTGCATATACATAACATAACCCAGAGAGAATTGATTTATGATTAATGAAAACTCAGTACACGGAATTAGAGAATAACAAGATAGACATTAACATAACTAAGATAGGAACAAAAATAAAGTAGGGGCAACTATTGCTACCCTATCCTTTTAACCAATTCACTTAATTATTTACCGTGCTTGGGCCCATCAACCTGGATCTCAAACAAACTATATATAAAAAAAATTCAATTATTATATTGAGAACGGTTATACAAGTATTAAAAGTTTGCTAGTTTCTCAAACACATTCTTCATCATGGCCCATTGATTATTTTTATTGATAACACTGGTAAACCACGAAGTTTCTGTAAAATGGAATCTAAAGTTTAGTTCGGTACAACTTAGCTAACCCAAATAATGGTTTTATTTTTCAATAACTCATCTGGTTTAACCTAAAGTGATTTTCAGTTTTCAAGCTAAGTCAGCACATTAAATATTAGTACAATCTGACAAAAAAATAGTAGATAGTATATGATCACCGACCCTTGCTTAAAATAATCCACCAAAGGTCAGGTCGGTTTTGAACATTAAAACAACAATGTCAACCTTATGTGGATCTGAGAAAGTGTCTTGTCATGTGGCAACCTTTACCTGGTAGTTTCAATCATAAATCCTGAATTCGATCCCTTCATCTTATAAATAAACAAACCAGCCAAATTATGAATATTCATTCACCAGTACTTGATTATTACTATTATCTTCTTATCAACCATGGAAAAAGTCTTGTTTTCGTCTCGTACACTTCCATCTTTATCTTTCTCTGATCCAAAATTGCTTCCCCTGAGAACATCAAAGGGTAAAATTTCTGCACGGCGTAACGATTCTTGTGACTGGGATTATAGGGGGCGATTGGTGGATGAAAGCATGATTGTGTTAAGGAAAAGAGTTCATGAGATGAAGGTAATTGAGAGAAATTATGAGCCACCTGCAGAATGGATGGAATGGGAAAAACAATATTATACTTGTTATGATGAGGTAATATGTAATTTGGTTGGGTGTTTACAAATGCAATTGTTGAGTACAAGGCCTAGTTTGGCTCTTGGGATGTTAGTCCTATTAATTGTCAGTGTTCCAGCTTCTATGGCCATGATTTTCTCTCATTTCATCCATTTACCCCTATCGGCCGTTCATCTTGGTTGATGTGTTTTAATAGTCAGTCAGGACTCGGGAGTAGTTGTGAATTATAATGGGACTGCAGTAAATTAATGTATATATTTGATAAACATATATAGTGTAGCTGACTTGGTAATTATTTTATCTCATTCTTAATTTTGGCTGTCCATCGATTTCATTCTCCGATTGGTATTGCTAATCTACTAGTACATGGTTGTAATTTGTAATGTATCCAATTTGTTTCCATTACGTATTAAGTTCTAAACTTCTAATTCATCAATATCATCCAAGATCAAGGCAAGATTCTACTGTTTCATTCTCTATCTGTTTCAGGCCCTCTTTTTAAATTTACGAACAAAGAGATATGCTCTCACAAGTCACACCTAAGAAAGAAAACCATTTTTAGCATATTTAAAGAAAGAAAGGGACAACATTATGATTAACAAAGTAATAGGGCAGATTCATAACATTCTAAGATTCTTGATTCTAAGAATCCTAGAAGAAGAGTGAACTATATATTATATGGTGTCTACGTCATCAAAATATTAATGCCACGTAGGATTGGGAGTTCACTTTAGACAATTTAGGCATTATTTGTTTGTACTTAATGGAGGTCTAAATCTTAATTATTCAGATCTCAGACATTAAGTGCATTTATTTTAAAGTCTGAATCGTAATTATTTAGATCTTAATCATTAAATGTGTTTTTTATTTTACTTCACAACCACTTAATGGGTCTGAATAGGTCTATATGATTAAGATCTATAACAGAAACTTAATTTCGTTAAGATGTTATCACATATTCTTTATTAACTGCAACCACCGCCTACCATTATCAACTACCACTATGCCACGACCACCACCATACTCAATTACCACCACCACCACCACCACCACACCACCTCCACCACCACCATGCCATCATCATCCTCAATCGTAGATGCCATCATAATCGACTATCACCACTCACTATCCCCACCACTTCGACCACCATCATACTCACTCACAATCAACACTCATTCACCTCAACTACCATAACTGACCACCCTATTACCAAATAACAACCACAACCGACGATGCTCATCATTATGATCTACCACCACCCATCACCACCTTCCTCAATCACAACTACTACCACCACCCACTATTATTAACTATCACCACCCACCACCATCATCATCCTCAATCATAATCGACACCACCACCAATCACTACTAGATATTAGCATGAACCACCATCATCAACCAAAACTACCACCAAACACCGCCTCTAGTCGGCATTCACCCATTAACGATCAGCACCAGCCCACCACCAACTATCATATTTTTAAAATATATATATTTTATTGATAGAATATTAGATTATTTAGTATTTTATTTAACTTTTATGTTTATTAATTTTCGAATAAAGATTTTATACATTCAGATATTAAAAATCAAACAATCTTAATTATTTAGTATTCAAATCTTAAAACACGTTTTAATATATTCAAATATGTATTCAGATTCAGACGTCTTAATCTTAATACACATCTTGATATTTAGATGTGTATTCAGATTCAAACGTCTTAATCTTAAAAAAAACAAATGAGGCCTTAATGGAGAAGGGATATATTTGAACCATTTCGGTAACCGTAGGAATATTTTTATACGGATAGTATAACAGAAGGTAAAAATAATTCTTTTCTCATAATAGAGGGGAAAATTTAGCCCTTATCCATTTATTAAAGCGATAATGTTAATATTGCAAATTGTGAAAAAGAAATAATACAGAAAAGAAAATGATCCAATGTAACAAATGTAGTTCCTACTTAGAAGAATCTGAGATGAGATGTTTGGGAAAGTTTAGTCAGCTTATTTTTGTAATGACACGGTCGGTCGTTTTTGGAATTTACGCCTTGATCCCCTATTAAATTCTTTTACCGAGTTTATTTATGCTATTTTGATTTGTTGGGATGTTCGATTTTGAGTCTTGGAGAGTTTTGAGATACATAGTCCCTAAATGAGAGTTTAAGTGTTGGAAAGTTGACCGTAGTCGAAACATTACGAGACGATCTTGGAATGGAAATTTGATGGTTCTGTTAGCTTCGTTAGGTGATTTCGAACTTAGGGATGTGTTCGGATTGTATTTTGAAAGTCTGTAGCTAATTTAGGCTTGAAATGCCGAAAGTTTAATTTTTGATGTTTCCGGTTCGATAGTGAGATTTTGATATGAGGGGTCTGAATGGAATTTTGAGAGTTACAATAGTTCCATTTTGTCATTTGGGACGTGTGTGCAAAATTTCAGGTCATTCAGATGTGATTTGGTTTGATTTTTTATCAAAAGCGTAAGTTAGAAGATTGTGGAGTTCTTAGGCTTGAATACGATGCGAAGTAGGTGTTTTCATGTTGTTTCGAGCGTCTCGAAGATTGGAACAAGTTTGAATGATATTTTAGGATTGGTTGACATTATTGGTTGAGGTCCCGAGGGCCTCGGGTGTATTTCGGATGTTCAACGGGATATTTTTGAACTTAGAAAAATTGCAAAAAATATTGCAGCAGCCCAGTTCTGGTTTCCTTCTTCGCATTTGCGAGTTGGGTCTCGCGTTCGCGAAGAGGAGCTGCGGGTGGGGGGAAGGTTGTGCTTCGCATTCATGAAGTGCATCCCATGTTTGCAAAGGGCTTTGAAGTGGAGCTAAAGGTTTGGCCTTCATGTTCGCGAGGGAGGTCCCATGTTCGCGAATGGGTGTGGTCTTGAGCTACGCGCTAACGTGAAGGGAGCCGCGTTCATGATGTACTAGGAAGCTTCGTGTTCGCATGTAAGGAGTCGCATTTGCGAAGAAGAAAAAATGGTCAACGTCAATTTGTGCTTCGCGAACGCGAGGCTTTGACTGTGTTCGCGAAGAAGGATTTTAAATGTCTGGGCAGAATATTTTAAAAGACTTATTTCGTGAATTTTGGCCTAGTTTCCTCCATTGTTAGGCGATTTTGGAGATTTTTGAAGAGGGTCGAAGAGGGCTTCTAGGGGAATCACGTGGAGGTAATATGTCACGACCCCAAACCCCGGTCGTGATGGCGCCCAACACATTGCTAGGCAAGCCCGACCATCTTATCCAATTACCAGCCAAGTAGATTAATCGGCGTGATTAGCCTATTTTTCATAACAAATCAAGAAGTGTAGAAATGAAATACAAGAACACAGTCCCAACCAAATCGTGGTGTCACAAGTCTGAGCCTCTACAAATGAGATCTACTACACAATCAAGTCTAACCAGAATGGAGACAACAAAATGATAAAAAGAAAGAGGTCGGGTACTGTGGACGTCAGCAGCTACCTCGAAGTCTCCACAGAATGGGGATAATAAAGCAGTTGCGATAGCTCAACTGCCCTCCTGAACCTGTATATCTGCACAAAAAGTGCAGAGGAGTGGGGTGAGTATATTTCAACTCAGTGAGTAACAATAATAAACAATAACTGAAAATAAGAGCTCTTGTACTATCACTAAACAGTTCTAAGGCAACCCCCACAGGTTAGTCATCACTATAATGAGTACTGTGATCTCCAGTCCACATCTATCTCATCTAGGTCCCACACTGACCACATCCTCGCTCGTACCACTACGGTATACAGCCATCTCAATATATGGAGACATATACATCCGTCTATAACATATAAATATTTCAGTATATATATGAATATGAATAAGTATAATGCTGCGGCGCGCTGCCCGCTCCAATACATATACCGCTGCGGCGCGCAGTCCGCTCCAATACATATACCGCTGCGGCGCGCAGCCCGCTCCATTTAACGTCGACGGCGCTCACTGGGGGTGTATACGGACTTCGGAGGGGCTCCCTAGGCCCAAGCACTATAATACTGCGGCGTGCAGCACGATCCACACAAATATTACTGCGGCGTGCAGTCCGATCCAATATATATATATGTATATATCTCTATACTGCTGCGGCGTGCAGCCCGATCCCATAATATACACCAGTGCTCACTGAGAATGTGTGCAGACTCAAACTCCGAAGGGGCTCCTACAGCCCAAGCGCAATAATACTGCGGCGTGCAGTCCGTCCCACATGTATATTACATGTATATTACATGTATATTACTGCGGCGTGCAGTGCGATCCAATATATATATTGCTGCGGCGTGCAGCCCGATCCAATATAGGTATATATATATATATAATACCTCATAATGGGTCCTCGACCCTATTCCGGTCGGTATATACTTGGCCTCTCAGGCCCAATATAATATATCACATTGGGTCATTGACCCTGTCTCAGTCAATATAGACTTGGCCTTTCAGGCCCAATATAACATCTCATAGTGGGTCTTTGACCCTATCTCATCTCAATCGGTATAGACTTGGCCTTTCAGGCCCGCTCAGCTAGAACAGGGAATTCCACCCTAGATAATCTCTCTCAATGTACACATCTAGTATGAGCTCATATTATGCTATACAGCTAGAGCTACGGCTGAGTGTATGTTTCCAACACGATATAAGGGTCACATAGCTCTATAGGTTCCCTAATGCTCTACGGATCAGCACAAGGCCCCAAACATGGCTATTAGCCCAATTGTACAGTTATAATCTCATTAACAATCATACAACACAGTATTCTATTAGCCGGGAAGGACCAAGTCCGAACCCCCAATCACAATGTTACTACGCCCGTCAGAGAATTCGTGTCTCATCTCAATATAGCACTGTGAAGTGCTAGTACGGGGTTTCAAACCCTCAGTACATTGTTTACTACTACCACTCACCTCGAACCGATAGAAGCCTTGATCCGCCTTGCGCTTGCCTCGCAAATCAATCTCCTCGGTTGCCAAATCTGCTCAAAATCAATGATAATACATCAATATATGCTAAATTCACGTAACCCATTCGAAATAATCCAAATTGCATCAAAACCCACAAAGTTGTCAAAACCCGACTTTTGGTACGCTTCTCAAAAAATTATAAAAGTTAGATATTCGGAACCCTCGTCTCAATACGAGTCTAGGCATATAAAATTTATCAAATTCGGACTCCATTTGCCCGCTCAAATCGGTATTTTACCAAAGCCCTGACCTAGGCTAAATTTCCCCACAATTTGATCCAATTTCAGTGAAATAAAGAAGGATTCTAAGATTAAAACACATATATTAACCATAAAACTTACCTCCAATGATAACCCGGTGAAATCCCAGCAATTTCCCTTCACTTTTGCTCTCCAAGACTCAACAATGGAGGTTTTCAATTAATGAGTCGCGGATGAAAATTCTGTCCAGATTTTTTTTAACAAAATACTGTTCACCCGGGTTACTGTTCACCCGTGTATTGTTCACGGGGTACTATTTACGGGTACTGTTCATTGCAGCAGCTTTTTATCTAAATTGCAGCATAGTCATTTTTTACTAAAATGGCTCTAAATCCATCATACGAACTCGAAATTAGACGATTCTTTTTCCTTTGGCTCCGTAATTTTAATACGGATCTAGTAGTTCAAACAAAACTGAATTTGGAGCTCATTTGCTTAGTTCAATACCAATTTCGCTCGTTAAACAATTAACTCACATATCGCGTCAAAAACCCAATCGCGACTTGATGAAATTAAACCAAAATTTCCAGATCAGTCCTATAATTCATGATTTAAATTCTCGAAGTCTCGAAGTTAAATTTGGATCTCTAAAACCAAAAATAGACCTTTGGATCATTACATTTACTCTCAAAACTGCAAAAATCTTCCAAAAATAACCCGTTGGACATCCGAAACACACCCGAGACCCCCGAGACCTCAACCAAATATACAGACATGATCTATTACCTCATTCCAACTTGCTCGAATCATTAAATCACTATAGTTAACATCAAAATCGTCCGTTTTCAGCAAATTCAAGCTTAAGTTTAACTATAACTTTCAAAATTCTTATTCGATCAAAAACCCGACCAAACGACCTCCGAATGACCTGAAATTTTGCAGGCACATCCAAAATCACCTAACAGAGCTACTGCAATTGTCGGAATTCCATTCCGTCTCCCGGATCAAAATCTCACCTACCGTCCGGATTTCGCCAAAATTCAACCTTAGCCAATTCAAGCCTATTTCTACACGGGACCTCCAAATTCAATTCCGATTGTTCCCCTAAGTCACAAATCACCTCCCGGAACTAACCAAATCATCCGAATCCGATTCCGAGTCCTCTAACTAAATAGTCAACGTCCAGTTGACTTTTCCCGACTATTCCTTCTTCTAAGAGACTTTCTGTCTCAATTTCAATCAAACTCAACCCGGATTGACTCAAACTCACCCAACATGCATATTACAACATCAACAAGCATATAACGGGGGTAACAGGGTGATAACTCACATGATGACGGGCCGGGTCATCACATAATATATTTTACTTCACAACTTATTTTTACGTGGTTAAATACCTTATTTGTGGTGGAAAATTTGGGAGAAATGGATAATTAGGGCTTCAGTTTGAGAGAATCAAAAAGGGGTAATTGAAAGGTCAATTGAACTCCAATTTTAGTGTTCTTGCTATGCATAGACTCATGAAAGTATGAGAATTCTGAAATTATAAATCTCACCCAATCTCGAGATGTGGACCAGAGGGGTATTTTGGTCATTTTACCTTCGTGTATTAGCTTTGAATTTAATTATAGAATCAGTTTCTTGAAGTGTTATTTACATTATGAAATTTAATAGAATAGATTTGGGCCATTTGGAGTCAGATACTCGTGGCAAAGGTGTGGTTTCGGGTTGACTTGTACTTGTTCGAGGTAAGTGGTTTGTCTAAATTTGTGTGGGGGACCTTTCCCCTTAGGATTAATATTGTGGTAGTTGAAATGGCTCGTACGTGAGGTGACGAGCGCGTACTTGTGTGGTTTGGAAACTAAACATGTTATTAGCCTAGAGAAGCACGCCTACTTGCCTAAATTGCTCTATTTGCCTTAACTGCCTTATTTATATTACGTGAACCGTGCAAGGTTAGGATTACCTTATTCACTTTGATATGCAATTGATTGGATTGAATACTTGTTGTCGCTCCATATTTACTTTGGGACTACGGGATGGTATCCCGGGAGCTCCCTTATATGTTTATTTTGGGACTACAGAATTACATTCCGGGAGATCCCCTTGCACTTTTACATTGGAACTATGGGATTGCAACCGGTAGATTCTCGCATATTTACAAGTTGGACTACAGGACTACACTCGGGAAATACACTAGATATGATATTTATGTTTGGGGACTACAAGACGGTATCCTAGGAGATCCCCGATTGTTATTTTGAAGTGGAGCTGTATTCTGTTATTGTGTTTTACTTGCCTCTGTTATTGTTGTTGTTGTCCTTTATATCTTGAGTTACTTATTTACACTGTTTATTTCACACTGTTAAACCTTATATCTTATTTAACCTTAGTAGGGCCCTGACCTTCCTCGTTACTACCAAACCGAGGTTAGACTTGGCACTTACTGAGTACTGTTGTGGTGTACTCATGCCCTTCCTGCGCATGATTGCAGATCCATGTACCTCTAACCAGGCTTACCATTCTTGAGACGAGGCGATTCTACAGGACTTCGAGGTATATTTGCCGCGTCCGCAGACCGAAGAATCTCTTTCTATTCCTACATCTTGTATTTAGCCCTTCTGTACTTTATGTTCTTGTTAGACATTAGAGATATTAGAGCTATGTAGTGTTTTCTTGTATGGATCCGTTAGTTTCCGAGTTTTGGGATAATATATCTGATTTTTGAGAAGTTGTGTGTGTATGTCGAGTAACATTAAAATATTATTTCTTTAGCTAATTCGGCTTTGATTATTTATTCCGTAAGATTAGTTTGTTTTCCGCATTTGTTTAGGCTTACCTAGTCGTAGAGACTAGGTGCCGTCACGATAGGTCACGAATGGTGAACTGGAGTCATCACAACTTTCAATTAATAGTTGGGTTAACTAAAAACTGAAGAGGCTTTTTATAGGGGTTTTGACACAGTTACCCTCAAAAATAAAACTATTTACCCTTGTCTACCCATTAATTTTTTTACACATAAACTAATTACATTTCCTACCCATAGTAGGTTTTGTGGGGAATTTTTTCTCTATTTTCCAATTCTTTTTTATTTTTATGCTTTTTTTATTTTCTTTTTTATTTTTTTGTTCTTTTTTTCCCTTTCCTTTTTTTTTCTCGTTTTCTTCTTATTTTTTTTCTTTTTTTATTTTCTAATTTTATTTAAATTCTTTTTTTATATTCTTTTTCTCTTCATAATATAATTTCATTTACTGTTTTTACTATTTTTTTATATTATTGCTAAAGAAATATCAAATTGTGTACCAATTAAATGTAGCTAATACAACCAAAAAAATATTAACTAACTTATGATACCAGTATAGTATATAACTATAACACAATGTATACAATTATACGCAAAGAGTTAATTTGTTTTAGTTTAATTACTAAACTGAAATAATATTAGTTGTCAATAAATTTTTTAGAATATTCTAAAAGGAACTAATTGTAAGTGTATATCGTTATATTATATATCATTATAATATTTTTATTTTTATTTTGGCATTTTCAATTTGCTCCTCACGCTGGGTAAAAGCTTAAAGCAAATTAAAAAGGAAAAGACAATTGAATTTACGTGTAATAAGTATACCATTATAGTATATGTATACTATTACAATATACTATTACAGTATATTGCATATTATTATAGTATACTATAATAATATATTGTATACTATTGCAGTATAACTATATACTTCTATAGTATATTGTATACTGCAGCGGTATATTGTAGTTGTGTTCTTATTCGATTTTCAACTGAAACTTTCTATCTCAATCACCTCAAATCAGCTCGATATGCTATCAAATGAACTTCCATAAGGTACTATAGAAATATTTAACAATACCTACTTTGAATATGGTTAAGGTAATAAACTATAATTGCAATTTGTATAACTTTCTAACTTTTCGTTAGTCAATTTGCAGTAGTAGAGATAACTTACACTAGTTGTATGAGATAACTTTTTGTCTTACAGTTTTGTGAATCCCAAATTTTATGGATTCAGAAGTGTAAGATTGAGATCCACAATTTTGGGAGACAAAAAGGAACCTCATACAACTAGTATTAGTTGTATGAGACACAAAATAAAACTTCTCGATTATGATGATGGTCGACGTCATTAGATTCGGTGTACTTAATTTTGGCCTATTGTTAAATTGGCCTTATAGATTAGTATCCATTATTGTTTTAGTGTGGTTGGTGTTATTCTCCTTTATATTTGGTTAAGATACTGTGAATCTCTATTTTACAGAGTTCCATGGAATCTAGTCTAGTAAATAATGGTTAAAAAGAAATACAGGAGAGATGCATTCCGCATTAAAATGTGGTTGATGGGACTGACCCATAACTGGACGACAGACGAAAGAAAGATGGTTGGCAAGAAAAAAATCGAATAAATAGTTTTATACCCATAGATAAAAGTAATAAATAGTTTGGGTATGAATATTAAAGAGTAAATAATTTATGATTATTGAGTATAAAATGAGATTTTCTCATTTTTTTTATATACAAGTGCTACAGTTACCCCCAACAAACTCTAGCTAATTAGGCTTGAGTAAATAACCACTCGCTTATGCTAGCTACTATTACCAGGATTCGCCTTCGTGTTCGGTATGTACTTTAAGGCTCCATTAACCTACCTAAATGCGTATAGTGTAAGATTCATTAAAAATAAATTTTTACCCCTGCAACAAATGTTTATACTTTATTTATTTTAAATAAATATTCTTTGAAATAATTATATTTTATAGGCAAATATTTATTTATGGTCATCTCTTGCTCTTAAGTCATAAAACACGCCTTGTATTATTTTTCTCTTTCATTCTTTCAGATTTTTCTCCGCCTTCTCTCTTCAACTCCAGTCTTTCTCTATAAATACAACCACACTTTTCCCAAATACAGATCAAAATAATTTTTGTGCTTCTTCCTTTCTCCCTTTGATGCGTATCGGGTCTAACTGAATCCGAAGTCCCCAACTCACCCATCTCTCTGATTCTTCCGTTGATTCTCGTCAATCATTAGGTAATCGAAAAATTCTATTTTCAAATTCCATTTTAGGGCTCATCCATCATACAGTGCGGCAAACCAATGTTGTTTTCAAGGAATCGACTGCATTAAACTTAGTGCATTTAATTTTTGCCTCTTTTTTAGTTTAAAATGAGTAAAGACGTTATCTTTATTAATAGATTTGGTAGAGGAGAAATTTGAAGCATGGCAACAGCAGCTAGACCTACATGGGCACCAACTAAAGGTGGAAATGAACAAGGTGGAACTCGAATTTTTGGTCCATCTTAGAAACAGTTGCATTTCAAGTTAGAATTGCGGTTCTCTTAAGGAGACGATATTAGGGTTGTTCTTGATCAAAGATGACACAGTTTAGGGTTGAGCAACTTGAATTTTCTGTTAATATATTTATATATATTTAGGGCTGGGAAACTTGAATTATCTGTTAATATATTTCAATGTATATTGTTGTATTTTCATATTCATTATATTGTCGTTTTTTGTCATTATATTTTAATATCTGATTGTATTTCATGTATTTTATTGTATTCACTGTCTCGTTGTATTCCATAAATGTATTCATATATTTTCTAATTAATAATTTAAGTATTCAGATGTGTGTGTATATATATATATATATATATATATATATATATATATATTCAAATTGCTCTATTTTTGTTGTATTTATCGGCTGGAAAAATATTCAGCATATTTTCTCTGAAGATAGCTATGTTTTTGGAAATTTTTTCGTTGAGAATCTTTTTTAGAACTGGAAATACAAATTGTGTGTTTTATAATTGATTTTGTTTTGAGTTATATTAGGAGTCTATTTATGTTAATTGATTCACTTTCCGTTTAAAAACAGCTGAATAGACCATAAATTGTGCTATTATTTATGTTACTGCATTCACAAATATATATATCGTGAATACCGTCGAATACAATAATTTGCCTAGTTGTAATCCTTTGTTTCACGCCATGAATACACTCAAATACAAAAATAGATTTCTGAAAGTTTCTCTTCGTTAAAAGAAAAACGCTCCATATCATAATTCATTTCATTCCTAGAACTCTGAGTCCGATAATATATAATTAAGGATCGAGAGATCATATTCATCCCACCACCTTGGTAATGCTAGAATAAGCGTATCAGGGAGTAATAATTTAATTTATGGATTTGTGTGAAAAGAGGTTGGGGTCGGAGAGAAAATAGAAAATGGAGTTAAACTTTGTCATCCTTATCAAATATCTTTTCCCACCTTTTAAATTGTTCATGAACCTTAACTATTCGTTTGCCCATTACGTCAAATCCAAACTCCTTTCTCTAGATTTCTTCCTCTTCCTTTTTATAATGTATCTTTTGTTTAATGAAAATTGGAAGGCCATAGTAGTAGGATGATTTAGTTATCTCACATTTTAATGTCTAGAAGAAGCATACTTTTCTGGCCAAACAATATAAGGTTAAAATTATTACTAAGCATTACGTAAGTTTCTAGAAGCATGGTTCCATGGCTCATTTCGTACGTTGTACAAAACAAATACCAGAATGAGAATTTCCTCATAAGTCATAGAAACATATTGTACTTTATTACCAGGTCATGTCCATTTCTATGGCGGCTACCACACGCAATAGAGTACCACGAAATTTCACGACTACTCTCATTCTATCCAGAAGAACCCTATTTAGTTGTACTACACAAATTCAATTACAACGAAAGAACTATACACGTTTAAAAAAGGAAATAATTCCAAATGAAAGAAGGGATAGAAAATTACAATATTTCTACTTGAGTTTTGAAAAGCTTAGCACAACGAGTTTTAACGCAACTAGTAAAAAAATGAAAATTTCAATCTCGTATAACAAGCATTCGAGCAAGTCAAAATTGTTAAGATCATAATTATGGTATGTGCTTTTTATTCTCTCAAAGTTCTAAGTCTAGAAAAGTTCTTCTATGGAGTTGTGACCAAGAAAGCAGGGCAAGATATGACTAGGAAAGTTGTCTAGTTTAATTTTTTCCTACCCAATAAACACTTCCTCAATTATACTTCGGGCTTATTTGACTTCACTCTCTAAAGCAATTTTCTCTCAGTACTACAAATCTTCTTACTTGTGTCGTCTTTGTTTATTTAATGTCTAACGAAATATTCTTGAATTTAACCTTGCATGTACAAGCAATCAACCCATTTCCTGTCGCAAAAAAAATTCAACAATCATTAATAAACAGAGGCGGACAAGAGGGGTCACGGGCACCCCGTAATTTCCGCAAAAAATTATATATACATGCAAATGTCTTCAAGAAATAGTTAAATATTAGCCTAGGCCCCGTATCAATCTTTACTAGCAGTGATAAATTTATATTGAATGTCATGGTGCCCCTGCAATCACTAAATCCTGGGTCCGCCTCTATTAATAAACATGACGTGCATGATTACTTGATGAAAATAATAACGTAATACTTGGTAACTAATTTCATACTTAAATTGCACTAACAATATTTAAAAACTCTATGTAGCTTTCGCTAGAAACAATCAAATCAAACCCAATTTAATTTCCAATCCTTCAATTACAAGACAGACTTGGGACAAATCAAAAGAATTACGTCAATAATCCACATGTATAACTTCTCCTTAATTATCTATGAAGTTCCTGCGTCGGCCCCTTTCTTGCGGCTACGCGCATTGCCCGACGTCGTAGTTTTGGAACCTTTTCTTCTAAGTAATTTCCATGCGTAACACAACACCTTGTTCCTCGCCCTCTATATATATTCTCATAATCCACCTCGCACCCTCCATCTATTCAAATCACAAGATTTCATCAACACTTACAATTACTATATATATCTCCAATAATAACTACTCCCCAATCTCAAGCAGTACATATAAATTAATTTTTGTTTCTCCGGGAACAATTGGAAATGACTTCATTGATCTCTTGTAACTCCTTCTGGATGACTCCTCCTTCTAGTTCAACCTGTATGAAACTAAAGGCGCGGAGGCAAGTGGTGAATGCAAGGTTCGAGCAGAATAAAGGTGAAAGCAAGAGTGTGGATGAAAACATGATTGTCCTTCGAATACGTATTAAAGAGATGAGATTGCTAGAAGCTGGCAAAATAGGACCACCTTCAAATTGGATGGAATGGGAGAAGAAGTACTTTGGGCATTACAATGAGGACGTTTGTGTGGCTATAGGGTTGATACAGATGTATTTGATGGAGACTAGGCCAGCTTTGGTTCTAGGGATGTTGGCGCTCCTTTGTTTAAGTGTGTCCTACTCAACTTATGTTTTGATCCTCCATGCCATGGAAATGGCCCAGACTTTATTCTTTAATGTTTAATGTTAACTAATTAAAAACAACAAGTAATCAAGGGTTTCCTTTGCCGAGTACTTAAATTTCAGAAATATATTTAGCTATTCCCTAGCTAGAATATATGTCATATATGTGTACATGTGAGATTGACCAGAGGCGAATTAATTTGAGGATCTAGAGTCGATGAGTGTTATCTGATTGCATGTATACGGGCGAAAACTGTTAGAAAAATAATAATTGAAAACGAAAATTGAAGGAGGCTTGAGGCGTGAAAACGACTTTCTTTAAAGAAGATATTGCCTGTATACAAATTGGGGAAATACAAACAATCTTCTTAAGGATACAACAAGCCAAGAATATACTGCAGATTTTTCTATTTCCACTTTGTTGGAAGAACTTCTATTTATAGGCAACTATCGGACCTTTTCGAAAAAGAAGTGTTCTTTCATAAACAGACGCATCTGTTTATTTAAATAATTTAAAATTTAAATTTCAAATAAAACAGATTTTATTGTAGAAATAAATAAAAAATAAAATATTTATTTTAGGTCCGACCCGGCCCGCGCCCAAGCCCCAAGTCCAAGTCCAGGTCTTTAATATATATATATATATATATATATATATATATTTGCACACATATAAGAGTAAGTGTTCTAAATTAAACACACAAATGGACAAAGACTTAAAAGGCACCATAAGGGACCTTGTACCACCGATGTGGGACAAGTCCCACCTTTCCAACAAATTAACAAACTATCTTTCAATCCCCCACTAGTTTGTTATATTTCTCATAATATTACGCATATTGGAGAGTATCTTATTTTGATTTGAACTTTCCATTAGTGTAAATATCTTAAAGTCTTGACGAAGTTATTGGTACCTTAAAAAGTTTGAACCACAACTCCTTGTGTCAAAACTGAAAATATCACACGCATAATATTATACAGTGGCTAAGAAAATCCAGTATTTGCTTTAGCACGTTTATGGCCATGTGCTCATCCTGTCTTCATGAATATTTATAAGATCAACCCCTTAAACCTTGCTTGAAGCGGCACCACTTCAATATTCATATAGGTGAAATTAGCTACAATGTTCCTGTTACTACAAACATTTACATTAAGTCTTAATTCAACCTCTTCATGTAACAGTTTGCACCACGAAGTTTGTTATATTCTTAGTTATTTCATATATTTAACAACTTCTTGACTCCTCCCATAACAATATGTAGTACATTGGAAATAAGGCTCCGAAAGGAGATCAGTGCTTAAGCAATACGAAACAACTTGTTATTACCTCATTGAACTATTTTTGTTAGAGTGTATACTAACTCAAAGTTGGGTTCATGTCGCTTGTATTTAATTTAGATGTTTTAGCCTCATTCCTTCAGTAGTTTGTTGTACTACATTTCTCGTCAATGGTTTGGTAAGTGGATCTGCCAAATTCTTATTCGATCTCACATACACAATAGTTATAATCCCATTTGTGACTAACTCCCTTATATAAGCATGCCTCAGGCTTATATGTCTTGATTTTCCATTATATATCTTATTGTGAGCCACACACATGGTAGTCTCACTATCACAAAATACAGAAATGGATGGCATAGGTTGTGGCCACAACTTTATATCTAATAACATGTTCCTCAACCATTCTGCTTCTTTCCCAGCAGCTGTTAATGCTATGAATTCAGATTCCATTGTAGAATGAGAAATACAAGTTTGTTTCTTGGATGCCCAACTAATGGCACCACCTCCCAACGTAAATATCCATCCTGAAGTGGATTTATTATCATTAACACTGGTAATCCAACTTGCATCAGAATATCTCTCTAAAACAGTAGAAAAACCATTATAGCAAATGCCCAAATATTTTGTATATCTTAAATATCCAAGTACTCTAGTTATTGCTTTCCAATGATCATTACTTGGATTACTAGTAAATCTTGAAAGTTTACAAACAGCAAATGCTATATCAGGTCTTGTACAATGCATTGCATACATCATACTACCTATTGCACTTGCATACTCTAATTGGGCTATTGCTCTTCCAGTATTTTCAGTTAACTTGATACTGGAGTCATAAGGAGTATTAAACTCCTTTATACCTAAATGACTGAACTTAGCAAGGATCTTATCAATGTAATGCGATTGTGACAAAGTTATTCTTTTGTTTTCTCTTTTCACCTTTATGCCTAGAATAGTATCTACTTCATTTAAGTCTTTCATCTTAAAAACTGAAGTTAGATACTTCTTGGTTTCAGTAATACCAAGCATATTTGTACCAAAAATTAGCATGTCATCAACATATAGACAAATGATAACTCTGTATTCTTTTGTGAACTTGGAGTAGATACATTTGTCAGCATGATTATGCATGAATCCATTTAAAAGTACAACACTATCAAACCTTTCATGCCATTGTTTAGGTGCTTGTTTCAAACCATAGAGAGACTTTATCAACTTACATACTTTCTTCTCATTTCCTGGAAGAACAAAACCTTCAGGTTGTTGCATATAAATCTCTTCACTAAGGTTTCCATTTAAAAAGGCCGTTTTAACATCCATTTGATGCACATACAAGTCATATATAGAAGACAACGATAAAAGCACACTAATAGACGTTATTCTTGCTACAGGAGCATAAGTATCAAAATAGTCTATGCCTTCTTTTTGAGTGAAACCTTTTGCTACTAATCTTGCTTTGAAGGTTTGGATAGATCCGTCTGTATTATATTTCCTTCGAAAAACCCATTTGCTACCTATGGGTTTTGATCCATTTGGAAGATCAACTAAAACCCAAGTATTGTTGGACATTATTGAATCCATTTCATCATTAATAGCCTCTTTCCAGAAGGCATCATCTCGAGAAGTCATAGCTTCTTGAAATGTCTTCGGATCTTCTTCAACATTTAACAAGATAGGAATTTGATTACAAACATTTTTTTTATCTCCTTCTACAAGAAATACTAAGGACTGTGAAGAGATAAAATCAGAACCAAGATATTTTTCTTTCTTTATTCTTTAACTCTTTCTTAGTTCTATTTGTATATTGTCACTTTGATTTTTACTTGTAGTAATTTCGGTATGTGACAATCTATATGCATTATTATCACTTTCATTTGATTCAGTCATTTCCTTATCAACATAGGTATCTAAAAATTTATTTTCAATAAATTCAACATGAATAGATTCTATTATTACATTAGATTCTAGATCCAACAATCTACATGCCTTAGAATTTTGAGCATATCCAACAAAAATACTTTTAATTCCTCTAGGACCTAGTTTGGTTCTTTGGTGATCATGAACTCTATAGAATGACATACACCCCCACACTTTAAAATAATCTAAATTAGGTTTTCTATTATTCCAAAGTTCATATGGTGAAACATGTAGGCTTTTTGAAGGCACTCTATTTAATATATGACAAGCTATTAAAAGTGTTTCACCCCATAAATTATGTGGTAAATGTGCATTCATTAACATATCATTAATCATATTAACTAAAGTTCTATTTTTCCTTTCAGCCAAACCATTTTGTTGTTGTGTATATGGAGCACTTGTTTGATGTATCAAACCATTCTCTTCACAAAACTTATTAAATTCAGAGGAAAAATATTCTCCACCTCTATCACTACGAGGAATCTTAATCTTAGTATTCTTTTGATTTTCCACAACAGATTTATATTCTTTAAACTTCTGAAATGCTTCATCTTTTGTTCTAAGCAAGTAAACATATGTGAATCTAGAATAATCATCTATAAAGGTAATAAAATATCTCTTGCCTCCTCTAGTTAACTTTCCATTTAGTTCACATATATCAGAATGTACTAAGTGTAACAATTCACTAAATCTTTCTGTTTTACGAAAAGGTTTTTTAGTCATTTTTGCTTGTATACATATTTCACATTTTTTCACATTATCATGCTTGCAAGAAATATATCCATTTTTGGACATATAATTTAACGAACCAAAATTTAAATGTCCTAATCTAGCATGCCATAAATAAGAATTGGACTCAACAATATAAGCAGAAACATAGTTTATTGCATTAATACTAAGCTTGAACATGCCATCACAAGTGTAGCCCTTTCCAACAAATAAACCATTCTTAGATATTATTACATGATCAGATTCTATGACTATCTTGAAGCCTCTCTTAGATAGCAAACTAGCAGACATCAAGTTCTTCTTCATGTCGGGAACATGGTACACATTTAGCAATGTTAGCTTCTGCCCAGAAGTGAAATTGATCTCAACACTTCCTTTTCCTGCAACATCTGCAGTCATATGATTTCCCATGAGAACTTTCTCGGGTTCCTTCACTTCTGCATAAGTCTTGAACATATTCTTTTCATAACAGACATGAACGGTGGCACCCGAATCCAACCACCAGTCTTGACTCTTAATAGCAGTAGCAGCCATGTTTAATTCTGTAACCATATTACATGGTACTACAGAAACCATTGCAACCAAGCCTTGTGAAGAACTTTCAACTACGTTTGCTTTTGCTTTTTTCAGACATTCCCGAGTTTCCAGAATTTCCATGGTTAAAGTTAATTCCTTCTTTCTTAAATCTGCAATTACGGATCTTGTGGCCTTTCTTTCCACAATGATGACATTTCAAAGTATTCCTCTTTTTAAATTGAGGCTTATTTGAAACTTTCAGATTTTTATTTCTATCTCCGTTATTATTCTGACTAACATTATTAACTGTGGAACTTAAAGGTTGCATAAAAGTATCACGTATTCGATTCTCACTTTCAATTTGAATGTGAGTTCGAAACTGTTCCACAGTCAATTTCTCAGAAGAATGTAGGATCTTCTTTCTATAGTCATTCCAGGAAGAGGGCAGTTTAGAAAGTATAGCACCAATTTGAAGTGCATCAGGAATTTTAACTTCAAGATCAGTTAGTTTTGAAACTAAGATTTGCAGTTCATGAATCTGATCCATGATGGGCTTTGTATCGACCATTTTAAATTCGAAGTACTTTAAAGATAGAAATTTATCAATACCTCGTTTCTCGTTTTCATAAGCACTTTGCAATGCCGTCCAGATTTCCCTTGGAGACTTCAAGTTTTGATACAGATCATAGAGACGATCTGTTAGTGTATTCAGAATATGTCCCCGACACAGCAGTTCATCATCTTCCCGTTTCTTCCTTGTTGCTTTCACTTCTTCAGAATCTTTTGCAGTGGGTTCTGGCAAAGCAGGCAATTGCGGATCAAGAACATAAAAAAATTTCAGAGCAGTCAAAAGGAAAATCATCTTGTCCTTCCAGCGAGTAAAGTTTGATCCATCAAAACGGTCGAGTTTGATGAACTCTTTTGGATTTTCAACAGCGGACAAAATGTTCTCCATAACAGATTATCTTCTTTAATATTGTTAGAAAAATAATAATTGAAAACGAAATTGAAGAAGGCTTGAGGCGTGAAAACGACTTTCCTTAAAGAAGATATTGCCTGTATACAAATTGGGGAAATACAAACAATCTTCTTCAAGATACAACAAGCCAAGAATATACTGCAGATTTTTCTATTTCCACTTTGTTGGAAGAACTTCTATTTATAGGCAACTATCGGACCTTTTCGAAAAAGAAGTGTTCTTTCATAAACAGACACATATGTTTATTTAAATAATTTAAAATTTAAATTTCAAATAAAACAAATTTTATTGTAGAAATAAATAAAAAATAAAATATTTATTTTAGGTCCGACCCGGCCCGCGCCCAAGCCCCAAGTCCAAGTCCAAGTCTTTAATATATATATATATATATATATATATATATATTTGCACACATATAAGAGTAAGTGTTCTAAATTAAACACACAAATGGACAAAGACTTAAAAGGCACCATAAGGGACCTTGTACCACCGATGTGGGACAAGTCCCACCTTTCCAACAAATTAACAAACTATCTTTCAAAAACTTCATTTTATGTGTTTGACCCGATCAACAGAAATAGAGCCTATGAAGGTTGTGAAGACATGTCAACCTAACTCCAAAAGGTCAAGGTCATGTGGAGGATAAATCATCGTCAAAGGTCGAAATGGTTTAACAGAAGAGGAGGACCAGGACGAGCACCCGCCTTCGGTACGAAGTGACAACCAATTTTAGTATTTAGATTCCCTAGAGAATATAATATTCTATTGGATATTCCTTTCTGTTATTCTATCTAGTGTTTTGAGGCACATGTGCTCTTATAAATAGAAAGAAATGTAGATCCAAAAAGAGATTGGATCTTTTGTAAAGAATTTTCATCAACATTCTCTATACAAGATTCACACTTTATTGAGTAGAAACAAAGCTTGATTTTATACTTTCTTTCTTTTATCCCGCTTACTCGATCCAGGAAGAATTGGAATACAAGGTTGCTCATCGTTATCCATCATTATCACAAAGACATATGAAAATCTCATCATTGTCATGTTATCTTTATCTCATTTACTATTTAAAAGTTATTTATTATCATTTATTCCTATCCTTTACACTTCTACGTCTTTATTGCTTCTTTATTATCTAAAGTTGTCTTCTTTGGTGTTGCACATATTTATTATAAAGCGGGTCCTTGAATATTGATATTACTGACTGTGATTAACCTTGATTTTCTAGTTATTAAATTATATAAAACCAAAATCTATTTTTTTGATCATACAACATGTATGCTAATTGTATTTATATATTACATAGTTCGAACAAAATGCAATGAGTCAGCTGGGGACGCAGAATCCAAATGCTAACTCTATGAACTTTCTCAACTTTGCACCAAGTAGTAGGGTATTGCACTTCGGGGAAAAACAGGAAACCTCAGGATTTCACACACAAATATTAAATTTGTTTTACGTGTATATATATATATATATATATATATATATATATATATATATATATATATATATATACGCCTTCTAGCAGCTTAAAACATCTTCAGTGGCCAAATATCACGTCTTATACTTTTCATTTCCGTTTAATTAAAGTAAGCCAATTAATCATTTCTCTTTCTTTTCTGTATGGATCATAATTCATTTCCGCGGCAGTCAATTAGATAGGCTGCCCTTTACGACTAGTATAAACATAATAGGTGCCAAGACCGCCTCGACCGAGACTATTACTCATATCCGCCTAAAGCCTTGGATGAGGGCAACATTTTCTGGATATATCCGGAATAATCCCCTGGCATGGGCCTGATCTCCAAAAAGTCAACTCGCACAGCAAGCGTCTATAAATACCAGAGCAGACATCAGAGAGGGGGTTCCACTCTTTCCCCATGGGGACTATAAGGAATATAGAGGAAAATACAGAGTGAGAACCCCAAAAACAAGCAACAGAATAACGGTAGATCCTTCAAAACATGGTTGTAAAGATCTGAACCTCTTCCTGGAGAGGCAGATCAATCCATAATCATGAATAAAAGATCACCAACATTCTCTGTTGTCCATACAATCATTTTCATTATCTTTTCCTTGTTAAATTTCTGATGTGTTACGACCTGCTATGAATGGCCCTTCGTTTCTATCGATTGCTTTGAATTCATAAATGCTTGCGAACATTTTGAGTTGAACAATTTTGCGCCGTCTGTGGAGATTTCATAGCAGGATCGCGTAGCTTTTCCTGAAGTCGGAAAAAAGGGAAAACAACGAACAAAGGTTTAGAAACCATCAGAGCAAGCCTGATTCATCTCGTCTATACTTGGGCTATGAGCGCTCGACTCAAAAGAATCAACAAAGTTCAATTACGGTTGAATTGGAACTCAGGCCATGAGCCTTCGCAGATTTATTTCAACCTGAGTTGAAGTAATACTCGGGCTATGAGCCCTCGACTCAAAAGAATAAATAAAGTTCAACTACGGTTGAACTGGGACTCAAGCCACGAGCCTTCGCCAATTTAATTCAACCTCAGTTAAAGTAATGCTCGGGCTTTGAGCCCTCGACTCAAAAGAATCAACAAAGTTCAACTACGGTTGAACTAGGACTCAGGCCACGAGTCTTCGCCAATGTAATTCAACCTCACTTGAAGTAATACTTGGGCTATGAGCCCTAGACTCAAAAGAATCAACAAAGTCCAACTACAGTTGAACTGGGATTTAGGCCACGAGCCTTCGCCAATTTAATTTAACCTCAGTTGAAGTAATACTCGGGCTATGAGATGAGCCCTCGACTCAAAAGAATCAACAAAGTTCAACTACGGTTGAACTGGGACCCAGGCCACGAGCCTTCGCCAATTTAATTCAACCTCAGTTGAAATAATACTCGGGCTATGAGCCCTTCACTCAAAAGAATCAACAAAGTTCAACTACGGTTGTACTCGGACTCAGGCCACGAGCCTTCGCCACATTAATTCAACGTCATTTGAAGTAAAACTCGGGTTATGAGCCATCGACTCAAAAGAATCAACAAAGTTCAACTACGGTTGATCTGGGACTCAGGCCACGAGCCTTCGCCACATTAATTCAACGTCAGTTAAAGTAAAACACGGGCTATGAGCCCTCGACTCAAAAGAATCAACAAAGTTCAACTACGGTTGAACTGGGACTCATTCCACGAGTCTTCGCCAATGTAATTCAACCTCAGTTGAAGTAATACTCGGACTATGAGCCCTCGACTCAAAAGAATCAATAAAGTCCAACTACGATTGAACTAGGACTCAGGCCACGAGCCTTCGCCAATTTAATTCAACCTCAGTTGAAGTAATACTCGGGCTATGAGCCCTCGACTCAAAAGAATCAACAAAGTTCAACTACGGTTGAACTGGGACTCACGCCACGAGCCTTTGCCAATTTAATTCAACCTCTGTTGAAGTAATACTCGGGCTATGAGCCCTCGACTCAAAAGAATCAACAAAGCTCAACTACGGTTGAACTGGGACTCATGCTACGAGCCTTTGCAATATTTTTCAACCTCAGTTGAAGTAATGCTCGTGCTATGAGCCCTCTACTCAAAAGAATCAACAAAGTTCAACTACGGTTGAACTGGGACTCAGGCCACGAGCCTTCGTCAATGTAATTCAACCTCAGTTAAAGTAATACTCGGGCTATGAGCACTCGACTCAAAAGAATCAACAAAGTTCAACTACGGTTGAACTAGGACTCAGGCCACGAGCCCTCGCCGCATTAATTCAACCTCAGTTGAAGTAATACTCGGGCTATGACCCCTCGACTCAAAAGAATCAACAAAGTTCAACTACGGTTGAACTGGGACTCGGGCCACGAGCCTTCGCCAATGTAATTCAACCTCAGTTGAAATAATACTCGGGATATGAGCCCTCGACTCAAAAGAATCAACAAAGTTCAACTACGGTTGAACTGAGACTCAGGCCACGAGCTCTCGCCAATTTAATTCAACCTCAGTTGAAGTAATACTCGGGCTATGAGCCCTCGACTCAAAAGAATCAACAAAGTTCAACTACGGTTGAACTGGGACTCAGGCCGCGAGCCTTCGCCAATGTAATTCAACCTCAGTTGAAGTAATACTCAGGCTATGAGCCCTTGACTCAAAAGAATCAACAAAGTTCAACTACGGTTGAACTGGGACTCAAGCCACGAGCCTTCACCAATTTTATTCAACCTCAGTTGAAGTAATACTCGGGCTATGAGCCATCGATTCAAAAGAATCAACAAAGTTAAACTACGGTTGAACTGGACTCAGGCCACGAGCCTTCGCCAATGTAATTCAACCTCAATTGAAGTAATACTCGGGCTATGAGCCCTCGACTCAAAAGAATCAACAAAGTTCAACTACGGTTGAACTGGGACTCAGGCCACGAGCCTTCGCCAATTTAATTCAACCTAAGTTGAAGTAATGCTCGGGCTATGAGCCCTCGACTTAAAAGAATCAACAGAGTTCAACTATGGTTGAATTGGGACTCAGACCACGAGCCTTCGTCAATTTAATTCAACCTCAGTTAAAATAATGCTCGGGCTACGAGCCTATTGCAGAAAGTTCAAGTACTATTTTACTATAACCTACTTTACCCTTAAATCTTGTCCTTTAATTAACGAAAATGAATGTTATGAATTGTTGTTCCAACCGTCAACTACTATGCCCTTAGTTCTACAAAGGAATAAAATCTACCGGAGAATGTTCAAGGAAATTTCTAAGTTACCGTTACACCATCTTCTCTTGTAATTAAATTCTGGTATTTTCTTTTTTATCTATTCATATGAATGGGATAGCAGTGGTCAATATGTTAATTTCAATGCCGACAAATATGTAATAAATTAAACTCAGAGTCAAGTTACAACGCATTACTTTCAGCCATTACGGAGCATCTATCAATTGATATACAATTATAATTTTCATATATTATATCTATCTAGTTATAACTACAATATCATATATAATATGTCTTTGGTATATTTTGTATCTGATTTATAAATAGTAAAAACAAATTTCATACAACTAATTATATATTATTCAATTTATCTATAACTTTCACACATTATTTCTACCAAGTTAGATACAACTATAATATCATACCAGTAAGCACGTGATTTTTGTTCTATATATGAATTACTCCTAGAAAATTTAAAATAAAGTAATTTTTAGTTTGCTAGCAATTGTTGTGAATTTTGTGTTATTTTTCTTGTATTATTTGTATTTGTCTATGCATGTTTATTTTTTAAATAAATAAAAATACAAAAACATGTTGCATTTACATATAAAATTCAAGTTTACAATTATGAGTAATTAAGTTTGTTTTACGAAAATGAAAAATCACAAAAATATGCATCATTTGCATTTTTAGCATTCAATGTCAAATTGTACAATTTTATTTTAATTGGTATTTAATTGTGTGTAATAATTATTGTTAAAAATTAATTATTATTTTGATAAGCTAATTTAGTTTATAACTTAATTTAGAAATTTAGTTTTTACTAATTAAAAAGTAAAAGAAAAGAGAGCATAAAATAGAAAGAAAATCGAAATTGGGCCTCTTCTTCAATTTTAAACCTAGGCCCAAAATATTTCCTACCCAACCCAAAAAAAACACCCAATAAATAAAGCTCAAACCCTTAAAAATCTGATCTATCCCATCTTCCCACTAAATCTTGACCATTGATCTCTAGTAGATCCAATGATCCGAAACTCACTTATTTTTTAATATAAACACTATTAATAAAAAATATATCCCCCTCACTTCTAATCTCTTCATTCTTCCACTTCTCTCACATCTCTCTAAACTCAAAACTTCTCTATCTCCCTCTTCTCATTCCACCACCGTCGCCGCCGCCCGTCGAAAATCTCCACCGGCGGCGAAAACTCCAAAAAATCCTCAAACTCACACCATACACTTCTCTCATCCTCTTAAACATCATTCTACCAACCAAAATTCCCAAAACCCCAACCAAAATCCTTAGATCTTGAATCTAAAAATGCCAAAACCTTAGATCTACTTCTTTTTTCATTTTTCTAGTCGTTTTAAAATCCTCTGGTCAAGATCTACCATCAAGAATTTTAGATCCAAGATGGGAGTCTTGGCTTGAGGGTTTTTTTCACGATTAGACCTTTAAATTTTGTAATTTTATTTACGCAATTGTTATTTATCTCAAGCATTTATGCATTTTTTTTCTTACTAATTTCCGAATTTATTTACTATTATTTTTTTCCGCATTATATTCTGTTTTTTATTTAATTTACGCATTATATTCTGTTTTTATAATTTAATTTACGCATTTCTATTTTTTTTTATTTTTTTTTTCTGCCATTTTTTTTGTTTTTTATTATCACTATTTGTATTTATTTTTTTAATTATCATATTTTGTTTATTTTGTAATAAGTAAATTAGTTAATATCGGATCTAGCTAAAATATATGTAAAGTGAGTATAATCATATTATGATAGTTTATAGTTTTTTTTAAATTAATGAACTAAAACGGATTCATCAAGAAAAATAAAAAAAAAATTGAGTTAAAACATGGAATAAAAATGTGTAAATAAATTTAATAATAAATAGATTATAAAAATAATATAGTGGGGGACAAGGTATATAATAATGGGGAATAATGTATTAAAATAATATAGTAGAGGATAAAACTTATTTTAGTGGAGAATAATACATTTATTTAATTAAAGTGGGGAACAAGACATGTAGTAGTAGAATTACGGGGCTCAAGATAATGTGACTTTTTTCTTTTATTTGTTTAATTGTTTAAAGTGTCTGTTTTTTGACATAAATATGAGGAGTTTGGACAGAATTAAAGACAGACTTGATTTCTGTCCAAACTCCCCTTATTTATGTCCAAAAACAGACCACTTTAAACAATTAAACAAATAAAAGAAAAATGTCACATCAGCTTGAGCCCCGTAATCATGTCTTGTCCTCCACTTTTATTAAATAAATGTATTATTCCTCACTAACATATGTCTTATCCTCCACTATATTATTTTAATATATTATTTCCCACTAACATATGTCTTGTCCCTCACTATATTATTTTAATGCATTTTTTAAATATTTATTATTAAATTTATTCACATATTTTTTTTCATTTTGTAACTAATTTTTTTCTTTTTCTTGATTAATCTGTTTTAGTTAATTAATTAAAAAAACTATAAACTATCTTAATATGATTATACTCACTTTACATATATTTTAACTAGATCCGATTTTAACTAATTTACTTATTACGAAATAAAAAAAATATGATAATTAACAAAATAAATACAAATTGTGATAAAAATAAACAACAAAAATAAAAATGACAGAAAATAATATAATAAAAAAATAGAAATGTGTAAATTAAATTTTAAAATAGAATATAATGCGAAAATTAAATAAATAAAAAAACAAAATATATAGCGGAAAAAATAATAAATAAATTCGAAAATTAATGAAAATAAAAAAATACATAAATGCATGAAATAAATAACAAATGCGTAAATAAAATAACAAAATTTAAAGGGTCTAACCGTGAAAAAAAACCCTCAATCCAAGACTCCCGTCTTGGATCTAAAATCCTAGATGAAAGATCTTGACTAGATAATTTTATAACAACTAGAAAAATGAAAAAAGAAGTAGATATAAAGTTTGGCATTTTTACATTTAAGATCTACGAATTTTGGTTTGGTATTTGGGAATTTGGTTGGTAGGATGATGTTTAAGAGGATGAGAGAAGTGTATGATGTGAGTTTGAGGGTTTTTTGGAGTTTTCACCGCCGGTGGAGATTTCCGACGGGTGGCGGCGCCGGTAGAGGAGGGGGCGGCGGCACCACCGTGGAGGCAGCGACGACGGTGGAGTGAGAAGAGGGAGGTAGAGAGGTTTTGAGTTTAGAGAGATGTGAGAGAAATGGAAGAATGAAGAGATTAGAAGTGAGGGGGGTGGGTTCTTTTTTGAATAGTTTTTATATTAAAAATGGGTGAGTTCCGGACCGTTGGGTGTATTAGAGATCAATGATCAAGATTGAGTGGGGAGATGGGGTGGATCAGATTTTTTAAGGGTTTGGTCTTTGTTTATTCGGTGTTTTTTTGGGGGGGGGGGTTGGGTAGGGAATGTTTTGGGCCTAGGTTTAAAATTGAAGAAGATGCCCAATTCCGATTTTATTTCTATTTTTTGCTCTATTTTGTATTACTTTCTAATTAATAAAAACTAAAATTCTAGATTAAGTTTTAAACTAAATTAGCTTATCAAAATACTAATTAATTTCTAACAATAATTATCACACACAATTAAACACCAATTAAAATAAATTTGTACAATTTGACATTGGATGCTAAAAATGCAAATGATGCATATTTTTTGTGATTTTTTGTTTTCGTAAAACAAACTTAAATACTTCTAATTGTAAACTTAAAATTTATATGCAAATGCAACATATTTTTATATTTTTATTTATTTAAATAAATAAACATGCATATACAAATACAAATAATACAAAAAAAATAACAAAATTCACAACAATTGCAAGCAAACTAAAAATTATTTTATTTTGAATTTTCTCGAAGTAATTGATATATAGGACAAAAATCACGTGCTCGCAATACCATGTAAATATAAATTATACAATATCTTTTTTATGTTTTGTATCTGATTGATACATAGTAAAAATAAATTTCATACAACTAATTATATATTATACAACTTTTCTATAATTTTCTTACATTATTCCTACTCAGTTATATACAACTTAAATATAATTTTTATACAATATTGTTTAACTTTCAATACAATATTTGAATAAATAATATATATGTGTGTGTGTGTATATTTCGAGTTTTAGCCTAAAATTAAGCTAAAATCGAGTCTAATCTTCACCAAAAAACCTTCAAATTTGAGATATAAACTCCAAATAATATTTTCAATTGTTGCAACAACACCCAGTCCAAACAAATAATGGTTTTTAAAAATCCAAATTCGATTTCAAAGCTTTAGTGGTTGTCAATGGTGGAATTATTTCTCTCTTTTTTGCTTTACATTACTAGAATTGGGGTTTGAGAGATAGAAAGAGGCGTGGAGAGAATTCTCAATTGTTTGCAACAACACCCAATTCAAACAAATAATATTTTTTGAAAACTCCTCGAATTCAAAGCTTTTTAATGGTTGTCGATGGTGGAATTGCTGCTCTCTTTTCCTCTGCTCTATATTACTAGAATTAGGGGTTGGGAGATAGAGAGAGAGAGAGATAGAGATAGAGAGAGAGAGAGAGCATGAGAGAGAGAATAAGGATGAGAAATAATTGATTTCTAATATAAAGGGATACTCATTTAATTCCTAAAGTGTATATATCGTGTCTACTCAAGGGTGAAGCTACTAAAGCAGCTGCTTTAGGCTCCATAATTTTTGGGGCGCCAAATTTTCCAAATAGGTTATATGGTAATTTTATTTTTTTTAAAAAATTTTAATGTTTTAAATGCAAAAGTACAAATTTTCATAATAAAAAATAAGATTAAATTGTTGAGCATAATTTAGAAAAGATTATCTTTCTGGGAATCACTCACTAGAGCATAAATTGAGAAAGAATTCGATTATTAATTTATAACTAAAAAAATTAATAGTTTAACACGATACCAAAATGTGCCCTGGACAAGTTTTTAGCAAATAATTAAAACCTTAAATTAGAAAGTATATCTCAAGAGAGATTAAACGGATAAGATAAAAGTATTAATAACTTTGGATAAAGAAACTAGAGAAATAGAATTTAAATGAAATTATATGATTTTTTATATATATATATAAAAAAAAGCCTCTCATTAAAGTTTTGCTTTAGGCCTTAAAGTTTATTGAACCGTCGTGTGTATATAATTGGTAAATTTGTATACATGAAGTAATTAAATTGAAACTTAAGTGTATAAAGTAATAAATTTTTAATAGTGTATAAATATGTAAAAATTTCACCCTGGTTAAAATTTTGACTAAAGAGGCTAAAAAACAAGCTATAAAAAGTGGGCCAATGCAATATTAGTAGAAAACAACAAAGAAACAGAGTAAATGGTGAGTCTTTCAGGATTTAATCGAGTTTTAATTCAGTATTCGGGTTAAAAAAAAAAAGTGGATGGACTCACTTTCAGGTGGTAAAGAATAACTTCATTAATGCTAAATTAAGACAATTAAACAAATTTGGACATCTCACCTAACGCATATAACGAGACAAACGTTGAGGAAATGCACGTGAAATTTCCTTAAATTTGTTTTTTCATGGGGTCACGTCGGCCGTGGTGGGGTATATTCAACTTAATTAGTTTAGTTCCATTAGTGGATTCAAGATGCTTTTGAGTAATAATATTGACCATAATTGATGTGATTTGTCAACTTTCACATGGATTAGATGCCACTATTACCTTGTATTTACATGTGAATGATACGATATTATTCAATCAGAAAACAAAAATAATTCGATCGTGATTGTTAATACTTAATACTGATTCAATTATTGTGTTAAACAATTCAATTGAAATTGATTTTACTTTTCCTTCTCTAGCCCCCCCAAACAAAACAAAAAAAGGAAAGAAATACAACAACAATAGAAAACAACTATTATCCGGTATAGTCCACAGAATAGAGTTTGGGGAGAGCCTTATCTCTACCTGAAAGGGCGGAGAAGCTATTTTCAATCGACTCTCGGCTCAGAAAAAGGAAAAACAAAAATTTTAAAAAAATAATAAAAAAACAAAAACAAAAATAACATAGCATTAGTAACTACAACAAAAATCACATAAATAATTATATAAATATAGATCATTTATAACATGGCATATAAAAGAACAAGATAAACAAAAATAACAGAAAAAAAAAAGGAAAGAAATAAAGTAAGAAAATAATCCCTGCATTTTATTTTACTTTTAGTTAGGTAGGATTGGCTTAACAATCTTCTTCAAACTAATACTAGTAAACAGTTATTTCCCACTTAATTACCTCCACAAAATTTCCAAATTTAAGAGGTTTAGTACAACTTGGTTAATCTCTACTCGGCTTACCTTCCATTATTAAACACCTACTTCTAGTGAATTCTGCTGAAAATGTGTCTATGTTCTTGAGAAAAAAAACAAAAAGAATATATAATACGTACTACTAGATAATAAATAAATTAACGTGTCCACATGCTCCCAATTGGTTCAATCATACACTCGGATGGTTTGATATTTGCTTTCATTCACTGTTAGGACAAGGCTTTCTCCTCAACACTAGTTCCATCTGCAACTGAGGAGCTACTTCTTCATATTGCGTAAGACAAGTATTTGCCGTCTTCCACATATTTTTCTTTCTTTTTGATTTGGGGTACCTCAATTTCTTGCTCATCTTTTGCTACTATTTCTATTAGTACTATTTTTTAAGCAGTTTTGACTTTTTTTTCCAAAGAATCCAATTTCAAGATTCTTGTGGCTAAGCTGTACTTTAGGTACTACAATCATTTTAATTAAGTAAACTTTAAGTTGTTACCTAAAAAAAGTAAACCCTGTAATCTTTGTTTACTGGATTTGTTAAACCTGAAGGTCTGAATAGTAGAAATCCTTGAGACCCATCTTATAAAGTTTCAATCTTGGCTAGTATTTCAGCTGATTTTGGGGTTTGAGGAAGGTTGTGGGAACTTTCTGTTGTGGTTTCAACTTAAAATGGAACTCCCAAATTCTGATAAAGAGGCCAATATATATTACAGTAGCCATTACCTAGTATATGCTGTTCTGCCTTTGTTGAAACTCTTATGTCTAACTGTTATTGGCCTAATTCTTGCACATCCAAGATCCCAATTAGTTCCTAAAGCTACTTTTAAGCTCCTTAGTAAGCTTGTCTTTGCTCTCTTCTTGCCTTGCACTATCTTTATTCACCTTGGTGAGACTATTACTGTCCAGAATTTTGCGCGCTGGTGGTTTATACCAGTTAATGTACTTTTAAGTACTGCAATTGGTTGTCTATTGGGGTACTTGGTGGCGAAAATTTGCAGGCCACCTCCAGAGTACTTTAGGTTCACTATCATCGCGACTGCATTTGGGAACACTGGCAATTTGCCTCTTGCCATTGTTGGATCAGTGTGTCATAGTAGTGACAATCCCTTTGGTCCAGAGTGCTACACCACTGGCGTGTCCTATGTGTCGTTTGCCCAATGGGTGGCGGTGCTCCTCGTTTACACTCTTGTTTACCATATGATGGAGCCCCCATTGGCGTACTTTGATGTTGTTGATGAGGGTGGCGAGATTCAGGAGCCGTTACCTAGTAATGATCTAAGTAGGCCACTTCTTGTGGAAGCTGAGTGGCCTGGTATGGAAGATAGAGAAACCGAGCATTGCAAGACACCCTTTATTGCACGGGTTTTTAACAGTGTCTCAACCCTTTCATATAGTTCTATTCCGGACCCTGATAGTTTGGAGGAAGCGCCAGCACCGAGGAGTCCAAAATCTATTAGATGTTTAGCAGAGCCCCGGATGGTTAGGAAAATAAGAATTGTCGCTGAACAAACTCCAGTTCGCCATGTTCTCCAGCCTCCAACATTTGCTACATTGTTGGCTTTTATTGTTGGAATGGTCCCGCCCATTAAATCTGTAGTTTATGGTAACGAGGCTCCTCTTTCGTTCCTCACGGACAGTTTAGAAATACTCGCCCAAGCTATGGTGCCTTCAGTTATGCTAATTCTAGGAGGAATGCTCGCTGAGGGTCCTAATGAATCTAGACTTGGAGTTCGAACAACTGTTGGCATCACCGTTGCTAGACTTTTGGTTCTTCCTTTGGTTGGTACAGGAGTGGTCTATTTTGCTGATCAAATGAACTTCTTAATCCCTGATGATCAGATGTACCGGTTCGTGCTTTTGTTGCAGTACACCACACCAAGTGCCATCTTGTTGGGAGCAGTTGCTAGCTTGAGAGGTTATGCAGTGAGAGAAGCTTCAGCAATGCTCTTCTGGCAACATGTGTTTGCTGTGTTCTCTCTTTCTATATACATTATTATCTACTTCAAGATTCTGCTTTCGTATGTCTGAGGTTTGTTTGAAACATTCATGTCAGTTTTAGCGTTTCTATGTAATAAACGATGTGGCATAGTCGTGGGCATTTCAGTGTTTCTACTTGTTTCAGTGCATTATTTGGTCGACTAATGTACTAAACTTGTATGTCAAGGGTCTGACCATAGTTCTCCTACTTCTGGTGTACTTGATTACCAATGTCCACAAACAGTATGTAAACAAACTTCTAATATGTAGTGTTTGCCTTACCTTTTCTAAGTTCTGTTTCAAGCATTATATACCAACTCTCGGTCAAGGAAACATGCTCTCTACCTTTCTAAGATAGGGGTAAAGTCTGCGTACATTCATTATCTTCCCTAGACCTTACTTGTGAGATCAGTCAAAGTAGTGATTTCCTTATTTGCCTGGAGATGCTATGCGAGACAAAGCAACAACATCTTTTATGAAGCATGTATCAGATTCTTGAGTAGAAATTCTATGCTAACCTCTTATGATAAGATTTTAAGTCCCCTAGAGAATCTCTTCGTAGCTCTTGTATGTTTCACTAAAGAGATCTATATATGTAAAACACTACTCCTTCCGGTCCAAAATAGGTGATATTTTGGTTTTTTTCTTGTGGATCAAAATAAGTGATTTTTTCAGATTTTAAAGAATGAATTATTTATTTTTTTCCTACATTGTCCATGTAGTAAATAGTGTTGGAATATTTATTAGGAATGTTTATGTGAGATGGTAAAGGTTAATACGGTCAATTCAAATGCTAATTAATGCTAAAAGGTAGATTTCTTAATTTGTATGAAAACACCCAAAAAAATCACTTATTTTGAACAGGAGGGAGTAATAATTAGTGCATCTATAATTTGTTATAGCAGGCTATTCATTTTATTTCTATATTACACCAAATTAGGTTTATTTTAGAAAATTACGTATCACGGGCGATTTTCACTAAAATAAAAAGTTAATTTAATGTCGGTATATATATATAAGTTAAACTGCCAAGTTTGGCCAAGTTTCACAGTATGCTCGCTCTTGGGAACTTACTTAAGGAGGATGGAGTTGACGCTGGTTGTATTTTGTGGATTCAATCTAGTACTGAATTGACAAGCAGAATGGACGAAAAAATGAAGTACCAACGTGCTGTCTCAATTCCCAAAGACAAATTATGTGGAAATTGAAAATGTATTACTCTTCCAACATGCTCAAAGTAAGTACATGACGATATCACAATGTTTTGCAAACCATTTCAGAAACGTGCCAAAGTAGTTGTAAAGTAACGTTAACGGAAAGTAATACTCTATTTCAATGTATAGTTAATTCGGTTTCTGTTGACATAATGACACTTCATTTTCTTGATATTACCTTTGGAGTTACTCCTTCTAATTCACAACAAGTGACCAATTTGCTTTTAGCACGTCCATTAAGAAAATACTAAATTTTATACAAAATATCTATTATGACTAAATTACCCCTAATTACGCATTTAATGTGAGGAGTTAGAATTTTTTTAGGAATATGTACCTAGGGGTTATTTTTCGAATTTTTTTAGGAATATGTACCTAGGGGTTATTTTGTAAAAACAAATTGAATTCTTTTTTGATTACATACATGGACCTTATTTTGAACCAAAATAAAAAAATAAATTGATCACTTATTGTCACACCTCCTTTTGGCGCGCCCCCTACCCCGAAGGATAAACGTACAAGGGTAGATGCGCGAGGGAGTTTTTCCAATTTAAGTGACAATATTCGAAACGAGATTATTTTATTTATTTCAGAGTCGCCACTTGGAATAAATTAAGTTGTCCCAAGTCACCAATTTATTTAAATCCCGAATCGAGGAAATTTCGACTTTCCAATGAAGTCTGCGAACCAGAAATTCTAAGTAAGGAATTCTGTTGACCCGAGGGAAGGTGTTAGGCACCCCCGGATCCCGTGGTTCTAGCACGGTCGCTTCAATTATTATAAATGGCTAAAGATTATCTGATTTTAATACATGTTCAAATTATATGCTCCTTTAAATCATTTACCGCGTTTGATTATTTTTTTAAGAAAAAATGAACATTCTTATTGAGGGGCCCCGCGATTTTATTTTCTATTTAGCAAGGCTCGTAACATTTTTTATTTAAAAGGATAATCCTAAAGTGACTACATTTTTTTTTATTTAGTTTACCTTTAAAAGAAAATAAAAAGTCCTAATTAGTTACATGCTTAAAATGCTATTCTATATTAGTACAAAGGTGTTCCCTCACAAGCCGACTAAATGACAAATTTATTCTTCAGAAATATAGAACTAACTACAATTTGACAAAACTAATAAAACGGAAAATAACAACAAATATTAATCAACAACTTCTCTATTTTATTTCAAAACTTCAATATCCAATTCGATCTTATACCCTGCTTAGTTATGATTTAAAACACCTATTCGACATCAATTACAGATTCTTATCCAACAACCTAATAATACAAAACTCTGAGTGGATTCAAGTTAACATCGATGACCCTGGAATTCTTAATGCATAAATCATCTATCAACCTATAATGAAACTAATTAACACTAATGCTCTCCTCACAGTAATCATATAGATCTGGAGCATAGCCATTTATACAACCCAAATCAGTTCAATCCATACAGTCCATCCATTAATGTAGTCTAGCATTTACACCAATCTATCACTACTGTACATCTAATATTTGACAATAAACAACAAATTAACAGAATACAGGTTTTATTTCTTCAATTAAGCACTACACTTTGAGTCATTCCTTCATACATCAATGGAAGTTGGAAGAATACCTGGAAGTAGAATCGAAATAAACGAGGAATTAGCAACAGTATGCAGCAACCAGATTTGAACCAACAGTAACAGCAGTAGCAACTCTTGCTCAGAAACCCAAGAGAAACAGTAAACCGGAGACCAAAAAACAAAGCCAAACTTTAACGGCAATGGAACAATTAGAATAGCCGAAACAAATTCCAAATTATCCCAAATATGAACCCGCCAGATCCAAACAAAATTATCAACAAAACACAGAAGGAAATAGAAGTTATGAAACAATATCTCTCTGATTCCCAAACACTCGAGGATCAAAAGTTAAAACTTCAAAACAAACAGTGTTTCTGTTTTCCAGTAAGTCTATCTCTCTGTATGTGTTTGTTTCCAGTGAATATCTGGATGAGTGTGTGTTTTCCAGATTTTTCAGAAAATCTTAAGCTTTCTCTCTGATTGTTTCTTTCCAGTGAATATTTGTATGTATTCTCAGTGTTCTGCTAGTTCTCAATGTGAGTATTCTCAGTGTGTGTTTGTGAAAACAGTGTGTGTATCTGCCAGTGTCTTTTCCAGAGAGTTTCCTCTTCATTTTATAGCCTTCAAAACTCAAATCATCAACATATTTAATTACTCCAGATCTGTCCAGCACATATTATTCTCTCCTTTTTGCACTTTTCAGCTGTGTAAACATGCCTCTACCCCTTTAAACAGCCCTAAAGTGCAGAAACTATATGGGATACCTGCTGTCCAGCAGGTTCCACTGCCTAGACATGTGCCTTGCACCCTCAAATTTCTATCCTAAGCTAAACAACTATATCCAATCAGTTTTTTATTAACTAACAGCTAGTTAAACTCTATGATTCAAACAGCTATAACCAATTCCAATCCTATTTTAGAATCAACAATGGTTCAAAACAAACAATCCAACAATTAAACTCAACACTCTGAACAAACAACAAACCGAAAAATTTTAAATCAGGCAAACAGTGAACCAACTGCCCGGAATTTCAAACAACCAATTTGCGAATTGAAACGACGACATTCGTTAAATCGAATCACAACATGTATGATTGACAACAAAAAGCCGACAAACAAATTCAACAAATTATGACACTCCAAAGCCGAGAGAAAAGAAGAAAAATGAAGCAAATACGAAACTAAATGTTCAACGACGCTAATCGACGCGAACCTGTATTCAACAACATTGGTAATCAAATAGACAAAGCAGAACTTTAGAATTGACAATTCACTAAAACATGTTCTCGGCCAAAGAAGAGAAAAGAAAAAAAATGAAGCTAACTAATCGACGACGCTAATCGACGTGAACACATATTCTATATCATTCGATTAGCCGATTACGATATGCGTAATCGACAAACAAATCCGACAAGCAGTGATTACACAATTTCGGACAGCATGTTACAATTTCAATATCGAACAACTTAACGATATTAACAACGAATCGAATTCGATTCACAATTAACCGTTAAACAACGAAGAATAACAACTAACAAATCGACCAAATAAAAGGTCCCAAGAGATGAAGAAAAATAGAGACGGCCGACAAACATCAAGAAGAATTCAATCAACAAAATACAAAAGCAAATTGAAATAATCGGTAAACATGAACATTACCTTAAAGAGAAATCAAAAATCGGCCACTTTGGAGAAAATTCTCGGTTCTTGACTTAAATTTGGACTTTGGGAATCAAATGGATTTTAATTGAAATGTTTTCAACCGAAAACATCTCAATTAAAATCTACTCTAATCCCAATTTCTTCAAATCGAACCCGGCGGCCCAAATTGGGATTTAGGGTTCTTGAAGTCTCGATTTGGGGCTTCATGGTTTCGGGCTGGATTTGAATGGAACCAAAGGTCGTTTAGGTGTGAGCGAGGCTAGGGGATGCTATGGTGTGAAGTTGGAGTGATTCGGGGAGCAAATCGATTTTCCGGCAATTTTCGATCTAATATTCGAAACGTTTGGGAACGATTCGAGACTAATGGTTGCCGGATTCGTGTTGAGGGGGAGAAGGGGAAGCTATGGTGTAAAAATGGGGGCGATTGGACTACGGCCGCCGACGGAGGCGATTTCCGGCCGGCGGCGTACGGCGGGGACGGTGGCCGGAAATCGCAGGGTGAAGAGGAGTTGAAGAAAAGGGGCTGTTTGGTTGAAGGTTTAAGGGTTTTGGGTTTAAAATTAACCCTTTAATCTCAGCCGTTAGATCACAATGATCAACGGCTAAGATTAAAAGGGTGGCTTTGAAAATGGGCTAACCGGATGGGCTGGGGAGTTTGGGTGCTATTGGGCCTCGAATTAAATTGAATTTTTGGCCCAAATTTGATTTCTTCTCTCAATTATTTCCTTTTCTCTTCTCTTTTAATTTTAATTCTCAATTTATTAAAACAAAAATTCTAATTACACTACAAAATCAATTAAATTATAAGAAATACTAATTAAGTTATATTAACAATTAACACGATCAATTAAAACATCAATTAAATATAAGTCACACAATTAGGCATTTAAATGCTAAAAAATGTAAAAGATGAATTATTTCTTCTTTTTTTTTCTTTTGTGATTTTCGTTTTCGTAAGATAAAATTAATTACTCCTAATTTCAAACTAGATAAGAAAATGTAAACATGACGTATTTTTGTATTATAATTTTTTTTTAATTTAAGCACATATAATCACATATATACAAATGCAAACAAATACCAAAAATAACACAAAAAATTCACAAAAATACACACCATAAAAATAGACAATTCTTGTTTTGATTTTTGTGGGAGTAATTCATGTTAGGCAAAAATCACGTGCTCACAATATTATCCTTTGAACGGGTATGGAGTATCATTTTCCTTAGAGACTGACTAAATGGAGAGTCAACGAGGGCGTTGAGCTTCGTGATTAAAAGGTCTCGCTTGGGGCAATGATTGTAAATCGTGTTTGGGACGTTCTAGTTTAGGCCTCCTACATATCCTGGGCTAAACAGGAATCAGGTCAATGTAGTTCGGGAAGTTTTGGTAGCTGGGACTACCGTGGACTGACACTTTGCTGTTACTGTTGTTATCGTTGCTGCATGTTGCTGCTTACTGCTTACTGATCTCCTTATTACACCAAAAGAAATTAAAGTCGAACTAGCTATGCTATCAAACTATGAGTTACAAGATTCCTATCTATGATTCTCTTGAAAACTTGATCTTGAATCTTAGCTGATTTGCTGTAGACCTCGATCTGAATCTTGATGCTCCACAAGCCGTACGTGCTTGTTTATTTCTGTAACATTGAGTGAAACGGAGTCGGCGGAGCTTGTTACTTCAACCATCTTCTGAGCAATCCGCGCCTTTGTTTACTTCAACGTTTGAAATCTTTTCTTTCGGTTCTTTTCTTCTTTTCTTCACTCTGGATTGATGTTCCATTTGTAGGTTATCTCGATCCTTGCATCCCGAGGTCAAACCTATTTAGACAACAAAACAAACAAACGAACGAAATTTTTCTGCCCCAGTTTTGCTAGGAAAATTTCGTGAGTTAGTTGTGACACAGAGAGCGATTAAAAGACTCTTTGGTATTGGGTAAGAAAATCACAATTTCACAAATAAACGTTCCACGGCTTTCTGGCCGGGATTTCGAAGAAGAGTTTCACGGCTTTCTGGCCGGAATTCAAACAATGTCTAACGGTTTTTTGGCCGCTAGACACTTTTTGGTCGAGAGGACCCTCGGTTTTTTGGCCGGGGTAAAAGTAAATGGCTCCGCAGTTTTCTGACTGGGAGATCCTCGGTTTTTTGACCGGGGATAAAAGTTTCACGGCTTTCCGGCCGGAATTCAAACAATATCTAACGGTTTTTTGGCCGTCGGATCCTCGGTTTTGGTCGGGGTAAAAGTAAATGGCTCCGCAGTTTTCGATCGGGAGATCCTCGGTTTTTGACCGGGGATAAAAGTTTCACGGCTTTCCGGCCGAATTCAAACAATATCTAACGGTTTTTTGGCCGTCGGATCCTCGGTTTTTTGGTCGGGGCAAAAGTAAATGGCTCCGCAGCTTTTTGATCGGGAGATCCTCGGTTTTCGACCGGGATAAAAGTTTCACGACTTTCGGTCGAATTCAAACAATATCTAACGGTTTTTTGGTCGTCGGATCCTCGGTTTTTGGTCGGATTCAAACAATATCTAACGATTTTTGGCCGTCAGATCCTCGGTTTTTTGGCCGGGGTAAAAATAAATGGCTCCGCAGTTTTCTGACTGGAAGATCCTCGGTTTTTTGGCCGGGGTAAAAGTAAATGGCTCCACAGTTTTTTGACTGGGAGATCCTCGGTTTTCTAACCGGGGAGAAAAGTTTCACGGCTTTCTGGCCGGAATTCAAACAACATCTAACGGTTTTTTGGCCGTCAGATTCTCGGTTTTTTGGCCGGGGTAAAAGTAAATGGTTCCACAGTTTTCTGACTGGGAGATCCTCGGTTTTCTGACCGGGATAAAAGTTTCACGGCTTTCCGGCTGGAATTCAAACAATATCTAACGGTTTTTTGGCCGTCAGATCCTCGGTTTTTTGGCCGGGGTAAAAGTAAATGGCTCCGCAGTTTTCTGACTGGGAGATCCTCGGTTTTCTGACCGGGATAAAAGTTTCACGGCTTTCTGGCCGGAATTCAAACAATATCTAACGGTTTTTGGCCGTCGGATCCTCGATTTTTTGGCCGGGGTAAAAGTAAATAGCTCCACAGTTTTCTGACTGGGAGATCCTCGGTTTTTCGACCGGGATAAAAGTTTCACGGCTTTCTGGCCGGAATTCAAACAATATCTAACGGTTTTTTGGCCGTCGGATCCTCGATTTTTTGGCCAGGGTAAAAGTAAATGGCTCCGCAGTTTTTTGACTGGGAGATCCTCGGTTTTTGACCGGGATAAAAGTTTCACGGCTTTCGGTCGGAATTCAAACAATGTCTAACGATTTTTTGGCCGTCGGACTCTCGGTTTTTGGTCGGGGTAAAAGTAAATGGCTCCGTGGTTTTTGATCGGGAGATCCTCGGTTTTCGACCAGGGATAAAAGTTTCACCGCTTTCGGTCGGAATTCAAACAATGTCTAACGATTTTTGGCCGTCGGATCTCCTCGGTTTTGTGGTCGGGGTAAAAGTAAATGGCTCGCAGTTTTCTGACTGGGGGAGATCCTCGGTTTTCGACCGGGATAAAAGTTTCACGGCTTTATGGCCGGAAAGACCCTCGGTTTTTCTGACCGGGGTCCGAACAGATATTGGACTGATATGATTCTCTTTTTTTTTTTGTGTTTCCATTTTCTTTTCTTTTATTCTTCTTTTTGGTCCTTCTTTTAGTTTTTTTTTTTTTTTTTTTTTTTTTTTTTTTTTTTTTTTTTTTTTTAAAGCTTTTGAAAAGAAACTTCCCTTTTATGCGCTTTCCTTGTTCTAGAGCCATTTCAATGCTTGCGTACTCCACTTCCTTGGGTTATACCTTCTTCTTGTACAATCAAGTAGACCTGCTTTTCAACAAAGAATATTTTATTAGTTGAAAAAGTGGTTCACTTTGTGGCCTTGATTATCTTCATTGCTTGATCTTTGCCCCATTTCCATTGAGAACTTTTCTACCAACTATCTTTGGGGGTGACTTCCTTTCAAACTGTCCGGATTCAAACTCGAAATTCTTTGAGGACTCGCCTGTGTGGGCTCTGTCTTTCTGTCTCGTTCCGTTTTTTAAAACCTTAGCCTTTGATTTCCTTTTCCTTCCTAATGTCCTTTCCTTTGCAAGTGATCGACCATCATGCTCCAATCAGGGATTGTATCAATACACCAACTGAGGCTATTTTCCTTTTCTTCTTTACCAGGTGGAGTCCTGTAAAACCGGTCCTGCCGCCTTTCTTTGTAATAGTTTCCGAATTAAAATTAAACCGAAAGGGATTCAAAGAAAAATGAACAAAGAATGGAAAAACGTATCGAAGATAGAGGAGTCCCTTTCGGGGAAAAAAGAAGGACTTATCTGGGATGCATGCTGACTTCAAATAAACATGACATGCTTTTTGGACTGGACGCCTGACCCACATAAACTTTCCAACTTCTTATGAACCCATTCATTCGCAATTTCAAAACCAGGGAATCTTGCCAAAATTCTTTAGTGAATGGACGTCTTTCTTTTGGTCGGTGGCGCCTTTTGCGGGTTTCCGCCAATCGATCCCTCTCATTTCTCTTCTCACTGTCGCCTGATAGTGCTCTTTGTGAGTTTTCACTAAACGGACTCTCTCATTTTTAGCTTTTCCAATCGCCATCGCCTTATGGTGCCCGAAGGTTTTCACCGATAAGACTCTCTCATTTTGTTTCTCTCAATTCAGACTGTGTCAGATTTCCGTCAATGACATTATTCACTTCCTTGCCTTTGCCAATTGATCCGAAGTACTTGAACAAGGTTTTTTGGGTAAAAAGGAAATTGAATGGAATTACAACTCTGGAACCATCTTGACGGATTTAAACTGAACCGTCATATCATCTGCCCCAGTTTAATTTTTGGGGAAATTGGGATTTTTGTTTTGGTGTGACTGAACCTCGGGAAGAGGTTGCCTACGTATCCTTTCGGAATCAAGTCAGAATGTAGTTCGGGATACTTTGTTTTGTTTTGTTTTTTTTTTTTTTTTTTTTTTTTTTGGATTCCAAAGAGGGTAGCCAAAGAAAGGTAATCGGATCAAAGGGTTTTACAAAGGATTCATAGTGTTTGGGGTAGCAAGAAAGAAAGCCTTCGTCATCTCAATTATACAAAAACCAACGCCGCAGGAGGTCCTGACATAGTACCTTTATGATGTATCTGTATTGACTGCCGTTTCAAGATCATTTTTGTCAATGTGTCCGAGATACAGTGTTCCTCTCAGTGATATTTTCCGGATGATGTATGGATACTTCCAATTAAGAGCGAATCTTTCCTTTTGTTTATTGGTAATGCGGGGGAATGCGCCTCAACGTCGGTTGTTCTATTTCAAGATTCCTGGGCCGCACTTTCTTGTTGCAAGCATGGGCCGTTCTTTGTTGGGATAATTACTCGGGTATTCCCTGAGTACAACACAACCCTTTTATATGCGAATCAATTTTCTTTCAGTTATTCCAATTCATTGTTTCATTTCCTCAAAAATAAACTTTTGTGCATTTCAACTCTCGGTTCATTATTCTGAAGTCTGACAGCGTTTTAGGATCTAAGCATGAAGTCCGCAAGCATGTCATGTTATTTAAATCTGCATGATTTGAGCTAAAGAGAAAAAAGAAAAATAAAACAAATTTGAAAGAATGACAAATAACAAACAAAAGAAAAGGAAACGGACAATGAAATATTAATTTCATTTCTTGGAATTGAAAAGATAAACAAGGTTCACATTCGGAAATTTAAAGACAAAAACTAAAAGAAACATCCAATTTACACCCTGAAATAATCTGGATGCAGAAAAATACGGCAGGACAAGTTTACTGAGTTTCCGCCTGATCGGGGATGACCTAGCCTTTCAGTTTGGGAGTTTAGTGTCCGATCCCATCTCAATGGTGATAGTCCCTTTCTTTGGCTCGACCATGTGAGTATCGTAGAGCTTTGCCTCATGTTTTCCTTCACTCTCTTCAGTCATGGAATCCTCATTATCTTTCTCTTCACGGTCCTTAAGCTTTTGCGGTACGCGTCCAACAAACACTGGCTCATTCAGTTGTGGTGTCTTAATTGCCTCCCATGCCACATAGGCTTGGTTAGGTGCACTGAATTCCCTTTCTGGTTCTAACTCAGTGGTTTTACTCTTCTTTTCCCCTTTCTTTTGTTTCGGGGCCGCCTTGGGCTTCCTTTCCACGTCAGCAATAGCAATTATGGCCTTGAGCGCTGGATCGAATTCTTCGTCTTCACAAATCATCCCAACTATCGGTCCGTTATTATGAGCAGGCAGCGGATTATTGGTCACATTTGGGACACCCTCATCCTTCAACACAATCTTCCCTTGCTCTATTAAATTCTCCACCGCTTGTTTCAAAGTCCAACAGTCATTAGTATGGTGGCCCTCTGCCTCTGAATGATATGCACATCTGACACCAGCTTTGTAGGAAGGCGCTGCCGGGTTTTGTCTATTCTGAGGAACCGGCTGTAGTAGACCCATTTGGACAAGCTTCGGGAATAGATTAGACTAAGATTCACCAATTGGGGTAAAGTTTGATTTCTTTGGCTGTTCCCAATGACGGAAGTTATTCTGCGGAGGTCGGGGATTATAATGGTTCTGGTGGTGAGGTTGATTTCTTGGAAATAGAGCTTGGTTTCTACTGACATGCTGTTGCGGTTGCGCAACAGGTTGAGCATTCATGACCGCGTATGGTTGATGGATATAGGACATTTCTTGAGCAGAGTAATAATGCTGGGGGGTCCCTTCTGAAAAGAATGGTCTAGGAGCGTGGTGTCTTTTATCACCCGAAGTTGCCATGGATGTTTCCTCTTTCATCCTACCCTTTGATATTCCTCCAGACCCTCCTCGGATTGCTTGGGAGGTTGCTCGAATGGCTGCCTGACTCAAAATCCTTCCCGTCTTTAAACCATTTTCTACCATTTCCCCAATCTTGATCGCCTCTGCGAAAGGCTTTCCCATTGCTGACAGCATGTTCTGGAAATAGTCTGGTTCCTGAGCCTGGAGGAAAGTAGTGACCATTTCTATTTCGTCCATAGGAGGTTTCACCCTGGATGCTTGCTCTCGCCATTTAATAGCATATTCTCTGAAGCTTTCTGAGGGTTTCTTTTTTAAGTTCGACAAAGAATTCTTGTCTGGCGCAATGTCAATGTTGTACTGGAACTGTTTCACAAAATCTCTGGCCAAATCGTCCCAGATGTGCCATCGAGATATGTCTTGATCCATGTACCATTCTGATGCTATCCCGATCAAGCTTTCTTCGAAATATGCCATCGGCAATTCTTCCATGCCGCCGGCACCTCGCAATTGATTGCAGTATTTCTTTAGATGAGCAATAGGGTCGCCATGCCCGTCATACTTTTCGAACTTCGGTGTCTTAAAGCCTAACGGCAAATGGACATGTGGGAACATGCACAAATCTGCGTATGAAACACTCTTCTGTCCGCCTAGACCTTGCATGTTTTTCAAACTTTGTTCCAAGCTACTCATTCTTTTTGCCATTTCATCCCGTTCGGGAGCTTTTGGATTTTGGCTTGGCATGAGCTGAGGATAGACATTGGCGGCAAACTGGGTAGGATCCCGTGGAAGGGGTGGTGCCGGAAATGTAAAAGAAGAGGAATCAAAGAAAGGAGTATGCGTGCCGGGATGCACCGTGATTGGAATGGGCAAACCAACGGATGGTCTTGTAGATGTATCTAATGCTGCCACCCGAGGATAGGAAGTGGAGGGTGATTCAGAGAGGGTTGTGACATTAGAATACCCAAACAGAGTAGGTGGGTAATTGGTGGGAGTATTAGAAATCCCACTTGACCTGAGGAATAGTTCGGGGAACCCAGGGATCAGACTTGGGGGCTCTTTCCCGTTATTCCAGTCATCTAACATCTCCAGCATTTGACATCGCAAAATTCTGTTTTCTTCTGCAGCTGCTGACTCAGTAGCCTGAATGGCTGACACGGAACTCTCTTCCAAAACGGGAACGGTTGATAGGGGGATTTCTGAAGACATGTTGGCGCTTCTTTTGGACCTTGTGAAATAGGGATGAGTATTTTCTTTTGGTTTAACAACGGGTTGTTGAACCTTTCCTTTGGACCTCGTGAAGTATGAATGTGAGGCCAGAGTACCACAAAATCAACCACTCTTTACTAAAACCTGGAGTTTGGCAAACAAACGGTTAGTCCGAAACAACATAACAAATAAGTAATCTCACGTTGGGTGTGATGCACTTATACAGATGATGATGTTGCTACATGTATTTGTTTGCGATGCGTCATCCCGGTTTGTATTTTCCTTCGCTTTCATCCTTTATCAATCTTCTTTTCTTTTAACTTCCCCCCCCTTTTTATTTTTTTTATTTTTTTATTTTTTTTATATATTTTTTTTTGACGGTCGAATCTTATGTGGATTGCCTACGTATCATGTCCCCGCATGAATCAGACCGGGCGTAGTTCGGAAAATCGGGAATTGAGTAAATCAACTCATTCTTGAAAGAAATGCTTTAAAAGAAAAAAGGAAAATATATTCATATTTTTGCTTTTTTTTTATTTATTTATTTATTTATTTTTTCTTTGTTTTGCCTTTTGATAGAAAAACTACTTTTACTCTCTTTTTTTTTTTTTTTTTTGAATTTTTTAAAGAAAGATTTTAATGAAGGAACTAAACGAGAGTATTATTTTTTTTATTGAGATTTTAAGGTTGTGTTTAGCTAATTGACCAAAAATCCTAAAAATGATCAAAAGCGGCCGTTTATGCAAAGTCAGCCTTTCGGCATCCCTCTCGGGAACATTCGACTATTTTGGCAAAAACGGCATCACCTGACTTATTTATGACAAAAATTAAAATTTAGAGATTTTTTTTTTTTTATTTTTCAAATTAAAATAAAAATATGGTATTGCAAATACGGCCTTTCAGCGCCTCGGGGACGAAGATTATAAGGCTGTGAGGGTCAATCGACCAAAAAATCTACAAAATGACCCAAAAGTGGTCGTTTATGCAAAGTCAACCTTCCGGCGTCCCTTTCGGGTACATTCGGTTGTTTTTTTTTAAAAACGGCATCACTCAACATATTTACAACGAAAAAAAATCAATTTCGATATTTTTTGGTTATTTTTTGAAAAGGGGAGGTTGGACCCGATGAAGGTTGCCTACGTATCTCACACCGTGTGAGAATCAAACCAGCGTAGTTCGGTACTTAAAAGAACTAAATTATTTTTAAAAAAAAACAAACTCTTTTTTTAAAGAGCATTTCTAAAACAAATTATTTTTAGAGAAACTAATCTATCTTTAAAAAAAATTTATTTTATTTATTTTTTTTTTGTTTTTTTTTTTTTTTTTGCATATTTTCAAAATTATTTTCAAAGAAACTAAACTATTTTTCGTAAAATTAAGAAAATTTATTTGGATTTTTTTTTTGCATTTTTTTTTCAAAATTATTTTCAAAGAAACTAAACTATTTTTTTCCTAAAATTAAGAAAATTTATTTGAAATTTTTTTTTTTTGCATTTTTCATAATTTATTTTCAAAGAACTAACTATTTTCCATAAAAACTATTTTGACTCTATACCCTGATGTTTTCCACTTCTTCTCCTCTCTTTTTTTTTTATTTATTTTTTTTTTATTTTTTTATTTTTTTAATAATAAACCGGTCAGTATGCAGGATCGAAACAAACAAATGCAAAGACAAAGATGCATCAAGTAGGTCTTTTATTTCAGGTACACCTGTCCTAGACAGGCCCAACCCCTGTGTTGAGCCTCCTAAGTCAAATATGCACATAATGCAAATAGACGTTCCTATCGGGAATCCGGCATAAGGTTTTGTTATTCTAAGTCATCATCCTGTTGGAAAAAGTGTCTAGACTGGCTTTAAACTCGAGCGGACAACTCGAGCCGAAGAGTGTCAGTACACCGGTAGCATGGCTTTCTGGTTTAATTGACAAAACTCTCCGCCTAAACATGTGTGACTACAAAATCCTTCACCGGGTGCCAAGCACCACAACTATCTTGAGAAAAACGGGCTATGTCCAGCAAATGCCCGATATTATATTTCAAAAGACTCAGAAGAGAAAAAATGGGTATCGGCACAATTTATATACAATTCACAAAATATCAAAGCGGTAAAAAGCAACATTTAGCACACTAAATACAAACATATAGTAAAATCAGGTAATAAATAAGCCAAATAAAATAATTATTCAAAGCTCGAATTCTTAAACCCCGAACCAGTGGTTCCGGGTCTGTGTCCCCAGCAGAGTCGCCAGAGCTGTCACACCTCCTTTTGGCGCGCCCCCTACCCCGAAGGATAAACGTACAAGGGTAGATGCGCGAGGGAGTTTTTCCAATTTAAGTGACAATATTCGAAACGAGATTATTTTATTTATTTCAGAGTCGCCACTTGGAATAAATTAAGGTGTCCCAAGTCACCAATTTATTTAAATCCCGAATCGAGGAAATTTCGACTTTCCAATGAAGTCTGCGAACCGGAAATTCTAAGTAAGGAATTCTGTTGACCCGAGGGAAGGTGTTAGGCACCCCCGGATCCCGTGGTTCTAGCACGGTCGCTTCAATTATTATAAATGGCTAAAGATTATCTGATTTTAATACATGTTCAAATTATATGCTCCTTTAAATCATTTACCGCGTTTGATTATTTTTTTAAGAAAAAATGAACATTCTTATTGAGGGGCCCCGCGATTTTATTTTCTATTTAGCAAGGCTCGTAACATTTTTTATTTAAAAGGATAATCCTAAAGTGACTACATTTTTTTTTTATTTAGTTTACCTTTAAAAGAAAATAAAAAGTCCTAATTAGTTACATGCTTAAAATGCTATTCTATATTAGTACAAAGGTGTTCCCTCACAAGCCGACTAAATGACAAATTTATTCTTCAGAATATAGAACTACCTACAATTTGACAAAACTAATAAAACGGAAAATAACAACAAATATTAATCAACAACTTCTCTATTTTATTTCAAAACTTCAATATCCAATTCGATCTTATACCCTGCTTAGTTATGATTTAAAACACCTATTCGACATCAATTACAGATTCTTATCCAACAACCTAATAATACAAAACTCTGAGTGGATTCAAGTTAACATCGATGACCCTGGAATTCTTAATGCATAAATCATCTATCAACCTATAATGAAACTAATTAACACTAATGCTCTCCTCACAGTAATCATATAGATCTGGAGCATAGCCATTTATACAACCCAAATCAGTTCAATCCATACAATTCATCCATTAATGTAGTCTAGCATTTACACCAATCTATCACTACTGTACATCTAATATTTGACAATAAACAACAAATTAACAGAATACAGGTTTTATTTCTTCAATTAAGCACTACACTTTGAGTCATTCCTTCATACATCAATGGAAGTTGGAAGAATACCTGGAAGTAGAATCGAAATAAACGAGGAATTAGCAACAGTATGCAGCAACCAGATTTGAACCAACAATAACAGCAGTAGCAACTCTTGCTCAGAAACCCAAGAGAAACAGTAAACCGGAGACCAAAAAACAAAGCCAAACTTTAACGGCAATGGAACAATTAGAATAGCCGAAACAAATTCCAAATTATCCCAAATATGAACCCGCCAGATCCAAACAAAATTATCAACAAAACACAGAAGGAAATAGAAGTTATGAAACAATATCTCTCTGATTCCCAAACACTCGAGGATCAAAAGTTAAAACTTCAAAACAAACAGTGTTTCTGTTTTCCAATAAGTCTATCTCTCTGTATGTGTTTGTTTCCAGTGAATATCTGGATGAGTGTGTGTTTTCCAGATTTTTCAGAAAATCTTAAGCTTTCTCTCTGATTGTTTCTTTCCAGTGAATATTTGTATGTATTCTCAGTGTTCTGCTAGTTCTCAATGTGAGTATTCTCAGTGTGTGTTTGTGAAAACAGTGTGTGTATCTGCCAGTGTCTTTTCCAGAGAGTTTCCTCTTCATTTTATAGCCTTCAAAACTCAAATCATCAACATATTTAATTACTCCAGATCTGTCCAGCACATATTATTCTCTCCTTTTTGCACTTTTCAGCTGTGTAAACATGCCTCTACCCCTTTAAACAGCCCTAAAGTGCAGAAACTATATGGGATACCTGCTGTCCAGCAGGTTCCACTGCCTAGACATGTGCCTTGCACCCTCAAATTTCTATCCTAAGCTAAACAACTATATCCAATCAGTTTTTTATTAACTAATAGCTAGTTAAACTCTATGATTCAAACAGCTATAACCAATTCCAATCCTATTTTAGAATCAACAATGGTTCAAAACAAACAATCCAACAATTAAACTCAACACTCTGAACAAACAACAAACCGAAAAATTTTAAATCAGGCAAACAGTGAACCAACTGCCCGGAATTTCAAACAACCAATTTGCGAATTGAAACGACGACATTCGTTAAATCGAATCACAACATGTATGATTGACAACAAAAAGCCGACAAACAAATTCAACAAATTATGACACTCCAAAGCCGAGAGAAAAGAAGAAAAATGAAGCAAATACGAAACTAAATGTTCAACGACGCTAATCGACGCGAACCTGTATTCAACAACATTGGTAATCAAATAGACAAAGCAGAACTTTAGAATTGACAATTCACTAAAACATGTTCTCGGCCAAAGAAGAGAAAAGAAAAAAAAATGAAGCTAACTAATCGACGACGCTAATCGACGCGAACACATATTCTATATCATTCGATTAGCCGATTACGATATGCGTAATCGACAAACAAATCCGACAAGCAGTGACTACACAATTTTGGACAGCATGTTACAATTTCAATATCGAACAACTTAGCGATATTAACAACGAATCGAATTCGATTCACAATTAACCGTTAAACAACGAAGAATAACAACTAACAAATCGACCAAATAAAAGGTCCCAAGAGATGAAGAAAAATAGAGACGGCCGACAAACATCAAGAAGAATTCAATCAACAAAATACAAAAGCAAATTGAAATAATCGGTAAACATGAACATTACCTTAAAGAGAAATCAAAAATCGGCCACTTTGGAGAAAATTCTCGGTTCTTGACTTAAATTTGGACTTTGGGAATCAAATGGATTTTAATTGAAATGTTTTCAACCGAAAACATCTCAATTAAAATCTACTCTAATCCCAATTTCTTCAAATCGAACCCGGCGGCCCAAATTGGGATTTAGGGTTCTTGAAGTCTCGATTTGGGGCTTCATGGTTTCGGGCTGGATTTGAATGGAACCAAAGGTCGTTTAGGTGTGAGCGAGGCTAGGGGATGCTATGGTGTGAAGTTGGAGTGATTCGGGGAGCAAATCGATTTTCCGGCAATTTTCGATCTAATATTCGAAACGTTTGGGAACGATTCGAGACTAATGGTTGCCGGATTCGTGTTGAGGGGGAGAAGGGGAAGCTATGGTGTAAAAATGGGGGCGATTGGACTACGGCCGCCGGCGGAGGCGATTTCCGGCCGGCGGCGTACGGCGGGGACGGTGGCCGGAAATCGCAGGGTGAAGAGGAGTTGAAGAAAAGGGGCTGTTTGGTTGAAGGTTTAAGGGTTTTGGGTTTAAAATTAACCCTTTAATCTCAGCCGTTAGATCACAATGATCAACGGCTAAGATTAAAAGGGTGGCTTTGAAAATGGGCTAACCGGATGGGCTGGGGAGTTTGGGTGCTATTGGGCCTCGAATTAAATTGAATTTTTGGCCCAAATTTGATTTCTTCTCTCAATTATTTCCTTTTCTCTTCTCTTTTAATTTTAATTCTCAATTTATTAAAACAAAAATTCTAATTACACTACAAAATCAATTAAATTATAAGAAATACTAATTAAGTTATATTAACAATTAACACGATCAATTAAAATATCAATTAAATATAAGTCACACAATTAGGCATTTAAATGCTAAAAAATATAAAAGATGAATTATTTCTTCTTTTTTTTTTTTTTTTTTTTCTCTTTTGTGATTTTCGTTTTCGTAAGATAAAATTAATTACTCCTAATTTCAAACTAGATAAGAAAATGTAAACATGACGTATTTTTGTATTATAATTATTTTTTAATTTAAGCACATATAATCACATATATACAAATGCAAACAAATACCAAAAATAACACAAAAAATTCACAAAAATACACACCATAAAAATAGACAATTCTTGTTTTGATTTTTGTGGGAGTAATTCATGTTAGGCAAAAATCACGTGCTCACACTTATTATAAACATGATGGAGCAAGACCACAACAATTGTTTCCTCTCATAATCTTTCCTTTATCTAAAAGCTGTACTTTCTCTCCCTTTTGTTTTTCTACTTGTCGGCTAACTTATCATTTTTAATCAATATTAGTGGAAGCAACTATTAATATTTGTATTAGGATAGATTATTTACATTACATATTTGGGATACGGTACTTCTCTGAACCCTCTGTGAACGCGAAATACATTGTGCACCGAGCTGCCTTTTTAAAAAAATTAGTTATTGTTTCCTCTTTGTTTTCCTTTAATTTCTTTTGCTTAAAGGATTTTTTAAGTCGCAGAAAAAGAAAAGGATTTATCAAGGGAAAATGAAAAAAATCAACCAATCAACTAGATTCTCTACATCCAATTCCTATTTATATTATAACTATTTATAATGTGAATACAATATTTTAAAAGGTGGGGGCGTGAGGCAAGGTGAGGCGTTTTATCTCTGATGAAGCGAGGTGCAAGTCATGAGATATGGGGCGTAAATCCCATGGATATTTAAATTTTACTAATTTCACGAAGTATAAGATAGTACAAAATAAAAAAAAATTATAAAAATTACATTAAATTACAAAAATATAACAAATAATATATTAAAATATTTATAAATTATAACTCAACTACGAATAATACAAAAAGTACGACATATATCAGAATATACAAATTAGCTGCAACGTTGTTACAACTCAAACATCAAAATTTTTATATTCGATACGAAATCTTATAAGTATGTACCTCATAAGGAGCAATGAATCTCGAAATAATCTCAATATTATAATTTTATATATTTTTTTAAATACTCCTTTTATTTAATATGCTTTCTATTTGAAAGAGAATTTATATAAAAACATAATTCAAAATTTAAATATGATTCTCAAGCATCATTCATCTGTAATAAAACAACAACAACAACTACCCAGTATGTTCCCACAAAGTGGGGTCTGGGGAGGGTAATACGTACACAGGCCTTACCCCTACCCGAAAGGGTAGAGAGGCTGTTTCCGGCCGACCCTCGGCTCAGAAAGAGAGAGAAAATCAACAAACAAAACAAAACAAAACAATGTTAGTAAATCCGGGATAAATCAAATAAATAATTATCTAAACATAAAATCAAAAGTAGAGTGACATGCACTACTACCAATCGGTTACTACCATAAGAGGCACAACACAATACATTAATTAACTATAGAGATCGCTACCAAACCCCACTCAGCCCCTAACAGAAGTACTAAGAATTCTAGAAGGCCCTACCCTACAACCCTAATTCATCTGTAATAAAGTGAAATATAATTCACCCTACAATACCATTATAACTAATCATTTATAAATATTTACTAGCTATACTGAGCTATTAAATTAATAAGTATTATATCTCATAAACATATAAAAAAAATTAATAAAATAATCAAAAAAATTATGGACTATTATATTGTAAAGACATATAAAAGTTAATAAATAAATACTTTTTGAATGAAAGATTTATTTAAAATTAACTATCATAGCAATCTTAGTAGATAACGTGCAATAATTTTTATTTTAATTATGACATAAATACTCTTAACTTAATAATTTACAATTAGGAAAAAAGTAATTATGAATAGTCAACGATTTATTAAGAATATTTGATAATTTGAAAGATTAATTACATACAATGCATAAAGTTCTATTAGGGCGATGGGTGTGTCTGGGGCGTAAGCCACGATAGCCGAGACCTAAGTCTCATGGAACTAAGCCTCAAACATAAGCTCGAAGGCCTTTTACGAGTGATCCATCCCAAAAAGTCCCAGTTTTACCTTTTAAAATAGAGCATGAATATCAGCGTACTTAAAGAAAGTTCTCTTAAATATGATTTGAGACTGACTATGCTTTGTGAACATGAGAGGACTTTCCAAAAATAAAAAAAGCTATCTGCCCTCTAAATTATTAAAATGAAAAGAAAAAAAAGGTGATAGTGGGATAGGGGTGTTCGGTCAGTCGGTACGATACGATACGATATTTAAATATTTCGGTTCGGCATTTTCAGTATTTAGCTTCTTAAAATTTTATATCATTATCGTAGCTAATTAAATTTGGTATGGTATAGTTTTTCTACTTTCGGTTCAGTTTATTCGGTTTGAATACTAACTAGTGCATAGAGTCATACACTCTAATATTCTTAATTAAAATATTCAAAAATACAAAACAGAAAATGTTTGTTGACAAAAAATTTGTCCAAAACTAGCAAATATCGACCCAAATAGAAAAAATTATAAATAAAAGAACATTTGATCATTAGAAATGTCTTGTTACTTGTTTAGAGTTAATTGATGAACTTTGACAATAAAGAAAAATAAAATTTCAAATTTTTATATTTATGTTATAATTGATAATATGTTGTTTGTGTAATATATAATATATATTTCGGTATGATATCGATATTTCCGTATTTTAGTACCTTTTGTTTTTGAACTTAAACCAAATACCAAAATTTTGGATTTGAGTAGGGTAATCGGTATTTACCGCCCAGCCCTGCCGTGGGAGACCCCGGCTTGTGTAAAAGGCATTTGGACTTGGATTGCTGGGGAAGTTGACCTATGTATATGATCATGACTAAAACAATAAAAACTCTCTCGCTTTATCCTTAAACCACAATTTTGGAGAAAACCCATTCTGAAAGATTTGGTCTTTGAGATGAAATAAAATACAGAAAATTGGGATGGCAAAGAAAACAAATTGTAGAATGGGAAATCAAAATGCATGGTGGAAGCAACGAATGAAGAAGAAATTATGTTAAAACTCTGTTTTCTTCTCTTGCAAAAATGCCATCCCATTCTTATAAGTTTTCTTCTTCTTAATTATTCATTCACTTTTCTTTCCCGTTATTCAACTTGTTTCTTGCTATCATTCGTTCCCTCATAGAATTAAAGGTGTTGGGTTCGATTCTTTTTCACAAATTTAAAACTTTTCGTTTGAGATTCATTTTCTTTTTTCTACTTCCTTTAATTTCTTCCAATAATTCGTGGAATATCCTTATTTTTGGTTTAGCTTCCCCGTTAATTATGTTCTTAGCATCTTCAATTCAAAATAATTAATATCATTTCTAAGAATTTGTTTTACATGACTTATAACTACTATGTGCAATTATTTTTCCCATGTATAGTTCATTCTTTTTTTTTCCTGCTCCATATTTCAGGTGAGCTGTGTTGTGAACACGAAGTTATTTTCACAAAGACTTAATCTGAATATGTAAGTTCTTACATTCCAAAAAGTTAAAAACATAGTACTGAATTAGTATTAGTATGAAAAATATGAGACCATATATAAAAGAATGACAAAATTGTGTTTCCCGACATTCATGTAGAGTGTACACCAAGGAAGATGGAAGAATGTAGGATTTGCCATGATGCTGATGAAGATTCAAACATGGAGATTCCCTGTTCTTGCCGTGGAACCCTCAAGGTTTGTTGCGCTAACTGTTTTGCTCATTTGTTATATATTGTATGTCTCATCTGTTACATAACAGAAACTGTGCTCGTTGTTCTCACTCTAGCGGTCTGTTTGGATCATTGTTCCCCGTCGTTTTATAATGTATTGTATTGTACTGTATCGTATTGTACCGTATCATTTTATGAATACAATATTTGAATAGATTGTATTATTTGTCATGTTTAATAATATTTTGCTATTTGGTTTGACTGTATCGTATTGTACTGTAATTGATAAGTTTACTAAAATACCCTCGATTATTTATATATTAAATTTATCAAAAATTAGGCATATTAGAAAAAAAATAGAAGACCGCAAAACACCTTAAGAAAGCAGAACTGAAGTAGGCAAAACAAAGGAGTACAACTAATTAGAATTGAGTTAAAAGCAAATTAGGAGAAAAAATAAAATAGAAGGCGGCAAAATAACTTTAACGTTGGCAGCAGAAGTACCGGAAAAAACAAAGTAGGTTAGAAGTTGGAGATTTCGAGTTAAAATAGAAAAAAAGGTAAAGGGTAATATAGAATTGTGGAGTAATAAGCTAGGGCATAATTGGAAAGAAAAATAGGAAACGATCTCACCACACCAAATCGGTTGTTTCAAAAATGGGACTTTTCATTGTTCCGGAACAATGAATTTAACAATACAATACAACCAATTTTAATAAAACAATCAAAACAAACATTGTTTTGGGATAACAATACCATACGATACAACGAGTAACAACCATCCAGCAAACTGTAGGTATAATCATTCTAAAAGTAGCGCATATGGATCATAAGTTCTAACACTCTAAAAATGTGTTAATTTTGAAATGGGAGTTTTTATATTTGCAAGTCTTTTACCTACTAATGCCTTTGCAGCTCGATCAGTAAATTGTGCATTCTACTTGAGATTTGTAAAACTTCACAGTTTGGATTCCAATTACTCATGTTGCTTTTTCCTTTGAACCTTTTCATGATACTGTCCTGAATGTAGCTGCAATAACATCGCGGATTTCATAAGATTAACCATAATGTAACTGGTGCTAAATAAGACAAGCTGTGACTTGGATGCTTGCATGCTCAATCAATTAGTGATATTTTGTTCTTAATGATTTTTTTCTATATATGCACAGTATGCCCATCGCAAATGTGTACAAAGGTGGTGCAATGAGAAAGGGGACACCATCTGTGAAATTTGCCGCCAGGTTTGTAGGTCCAATATTTTTGTCCTGTGTTCATTCTTTAACACCTAAATGTTGCTATTGAGTAGGCTGCTCTTATCCATGCTTCTCTTTAATGCGAGATTACAGAATTTTATGCCAGATTATACATCACCAGCTCCTCTGTTTGGCGGATTTCCAATGAACGTGAGGTACTTTTGCTAGCTGAAATCTCAACTGTTGTTCTTCACAAAACTGTTCTTTATCATTCCAGCTAATAACTAAGGTTGCTGTTGCTTGATCTTGTTTGATATCACAGAGGAAATTGGGAGATTTCCATGAATAGCCTTGATTATCCTCAATTTGTTGCATTGGCTTCTGCAGACCACAATTTTCTTGATTATGACTTTGATGAGTATTCAGTATTTTATCCATCAAGTTTGATATGCTGCCGCATTGTTGCCATAACGGTAAGCACCCACTGTGAATAGACAACATCTTGCTTCGAACATAGAGTTGCTAAGAGTAAATTTGAGAAAAGAGCTGATTGTAGGGAAATCCTTCCAAGTAGTTATGTAGGGACATCGTAAAGGCATATAGAATCACTAGACCAATCAACCTAAGCACTAGTTCTTGCCTTGAGCGAGATTATATTTTATTTAGGGGCCTGCGTACATACTAGCCTCCCCGCGCGATTACACTGGGCTTGTTGTCCTTGTTGTTGTTGACGATACAATTTGTAAATTTGATTTCTTCCCTTTGTCCATGCAGTTTGTGCTACTTCTGATGTTACGTACAATCCTGCCACTTATCCTTAGTCTTGCTGGAGATAATTCGATAACATTGATCATGGTTAGTGACACATTAAAACTTACTTCAAAAGTAACTTTTTCGTAGGTTTAAGTATTTGTCTTTCTAGTTATCAGTGTTGAAAACTATCGGAATCCTACTGGTGGTCTATGTATTGGCGAAAGTTTTTCTTGCTATACGACGTCGGAGGCATCAACAGGTGGGTAAAGTATCAATATTCTTGTAGTAATACTTTTGAAGCTAAATCATCTCATAACATTCTATGCTATTCTTCTTTTCTAATAGTGGTCTCTAATTCATGGTTAGTTCCCTTTAATTTCTGTTGCCACAGCCCAGAAGCTTCTAATAGCATCAGGCGTTTCAACCTGTTATATTTCTGCTATTGGAACTTTACACAACTGCGCATGAGCACAACAATACTCTCTATATATCACATGAAATTTGCATAAACACCATATCAAAGAGTAAAAAGTCGATCTGTTGATGTATATTCTGATTTTGAGTTACAGCAAAACTGCCTTTAACATACTAGTGATATTGATATGCCAGATATGAAATGTAAGTTAAGAAGACGAGATCAGACTGACATTTACATATACTCTTTGACAAATGACACAATGGACCCAAAACCTGAAAGAAGTATTACTTGAAATGATAAACTCGCCTTGATAGTCAGTAAACTCTATAGCACTGTTGAAAATGATGTAGAAATGGGTGGTTGTTGATTTCTTATTTCCTCTCTTCTTTATGTTTGTTTTAGGATCTTCATCACTCTCAGATTTTCCCATCAGATGAGGAAACTGAGTTGCCATTACAACAGCGTCCGCATTCTCAGAATGCTCCATTACATGATGAGAATGAACTACCACTACAGCCACCTCTGCCGCATTTTATACATGTCCAATGAATCTTTAATTAGTTTAAAAAGACTGAAGTCCCAACACGAGAGGGAAGTTTAGCACTGCAACTGGTGGTCCTCTAATAATCTTTATCAGCTCGCTGCTCCATGATGGAGTATTCTTCTGTTGAGATTTAAGCATAAGATAGATGGTTCAGCAAATATCTGCTTTTGAGGCATTTCTAGCTCTCGCTTGTATGGCTTTCGTACCCCATCCTACATCAGATTTACTTTTAACAATACACGAGAATAACTTGTAGCAGAGCGAAACGATATTCAGCTGTCCGTCAAATTTATCAATCCTAATACTTTCCTGCGGTAAGACTTACTTTCAAGTGCAAATTTATGGCACTCAAAAGAATTTAAGTTAAAACTGTGATATGCACTTTAACTGGTAAAAATAACAAATGCAATCATATTTTTCCGGAGCTCGTTTAATGAAAAATATCACCACAAAATTTGCTTACATTCTCATCACTGAACCATGGGAAATGTGCTATTTTACGTGAATAAGCATTTAAACTTAAAAAATAATTCACCCATAGCATATTCTGCATAGTACACGTTTCCACCTTAAAAATAACTAAAAGAAAACAAACGCATCACACGATAGAAGTACCGTGAAATTAGAAACACAGACCCAGGCAAAACCATAAATAAAGGAGAAAACATGAACTCCAAACGAGTAATAGTCTCTCTGGCAAAGCAGCATATGGATAAAAGATGCTAGAACATAAACCTGCAGAAACACAATCTAAACAATGATGAGAATTGTGATCTCATTCCTCCTCGGACTCCGACTCGGCACTCTGCAGCCAATCAACAAAGGGTTTAACATTCTTCCACATTTTGGAGTCCTTTTTATCCCCAGCAAGACCCTCTTGAAACCACTGCACTATAAATTCCTCCTCCAATACATCAGCATCATACAAAGCTTTCAAAACTAGAGCTACTTCTTTCACAGCTGCTGAGTTAGATTTCCCACAGAATTCTTCTAGTGCTCGGAGCAAACGTAGTTGTGACCCCTCCTGTTGACCAACAGCAGCAAGAAGGAAACCTTTCTTCTTAATAAGCTCCTTGGCAAATCCTTTCTCAACACCATCCAAGAGTGCCTCATAGACAGCAGTAACTATGTCCTGAGGAGATCCAGGGAGTGAACCCAAGAAGGATCGAAATTGGCTGGCAGTGACTCCCTTCTTCAGATGTACTTTCACTTCCTCAAGAAGCTTCTCAGAGCTTCTCTCTCCATTCTCAGCTTTGGAATCATCCTCAGAGAGCGCTGAAACAACCTTGGAACTTTGGCGTGCTTGAGTAGCTGCCTTGGGTTTCTTCTCTGGCTCATTTGTGGAGAGCATAACCATTTCAGCTGTCACAGCACTCAACTGTTCCTGAATTCGCTGGTGCGCAGCTTCCATTGATGTATCAGTTTGCCACTGAACATCATCATCTTCTTCATCCTCCTCTTCCACATTCACATGGCTTCTGGGTGGGGAAGCATGATCCTCATCAGAGCCACTGGCTTTCTTTTTGGAGCTAGGTTTTGCATTGGCTTCCTTGGAAGAAACCTTTTTCTTTGTTTCCTTCTTCAACTTCTTCAGCTCTTCATCAGCAACCTCGCCTTCCTTTAATCGCTCCTTTTCAGCTCTTCTCATTGCTTTCTTGTCCTTGGCACCTTTCTTAGACTCAGGTGGGTTCTTAAGAATAAACGTTGTCAGCTTGTCTCTCATGTCTACATCAGAAATAAAACCACATGCAGCACACTTCAGTTGGATCATCTCTTTTTTAGTGATTATGATCTCAGTTTCAGGGTTTCCACACCCATAGCACTGCACAAATTTCTTAATGAAATTCTCAAGAAGACCAGCAAGCTTGGCAGTATCATGAGCTCCATTGACAAGGGAAGTTCCAGTTTTGTCGTCAAACTTTGATTGAGCCCCAAGCTCACAACCAAAAAATTTTGTGGTGTAAGATGCTGGCCTTGCTAGAGCTTTGGCAATGTCAACCATGTTGACTACGTTTGTCTTGATGCCATTTCCACGTCCCTCTATCTTGGTAATCATCCTCGGCATCTTGTACCTGTAGAAGGCATCATCACTGTTGGCAGCTCCAATATTCTGCAAAGCCATTTTGATTCAGTGAAATATCCTAAACAAAGCGTTAGGCGTTTTCAGAGGATCCTTTGGCCCAAAATTTGTTGAGAGAAGGTTGCGTCTGACTGCAACCACAAAACTCTAAGTGTCCTTCCGAAAACGAGTCGAGATGCATACAGTCAACCCGATTAGATGTATGACTGCTCCTTATTCTTGACGTAGGACAATATTCTCCAAGCAATCCAACAGATCCCAAATAGAGTATGGCGTGTTTGGACATAAAAGAATCTTCAACTTAGACACTACAACTTGAAACCCCACAAAGATAAGATGCCAGCAAGCTTCAGAAAGAAAGCCACATCAAAAAAATAAGAGGACAGTTATACGAAAAAGCAGTTGTTACAAAATACAAGCAATGCCGTAAAAATATAAAAATAAAAAAAGGGATAAAAAAATGATAATTTTAAAGTCAATTCTTTCAGTCATATAGCTGAAGCTAGGTAAAGTAAGGAAAATGATATATTCTGGGATTTACGTATATGAATAAACAGAAGGCCATAGGTAATGTTCTCATCATTTCAGCAATTTAACCCCCGCTTGAGTATAACATTACTTGGGAAATTTAATATTGCATATTGCATATTGCATATCCGAGCTTCTGAGTTGCAAACCACAGTGCCATTTGGTGGAAGAGTCGAAAAGAAACCCATTATTGCAAAATTTTAGAAATCAAAAGATATATCGCACACTAATGGGCAATGACCGTATCTTTAATATAGTATTGGTCAGAGTTCTTCAAGCTGAATCAAATCATTTATGCATAACCATAGTTAATATAGCCAACTAATCGCCGTAACTTAATAAAGTATAATAATCCACTATAGGATGTTCAGTCCTATGCTAAGTTGCTCGGACTCGGGTGCGGGCATCTGATACGAGCACCGATCTGAGTGTGAGCAAAAGCTAGATTCTATGATCAAGGGCGTGTTGTTCAGGTAAGGATACGGGTGCAGGGATACAACAACAACAACAACCCAGTATATGGGTGCAGGGATACGGCTAAAAAATTTCAAAATTATAAAAAATAGAGCTATAAGTCTGAACTCAGAATACGGCCCCTTGAATTCTTGGTTTTTATGGAACACAAATCAGCAAATACGAGACAAAGGTACTACAATATTGAAGGTATATCAATCCGCATGTCTCAAATCTGTTTTATTTTTAATTTTGAGAAATTAAAATCTCAATTGACCGAATCAGGGATGTATCCCGCTCACGTTACGGGTGCGGAGTCTGCGCAACTTAGATCCTATGACCATCTAAAAGAAGCACAAATTGAGCATCAAGTAGTAAACAAAAACCATATAACTATCCCAGTGCTATCTAAAATAAGAAGATATCCATAATCCACCTCATATGAAGCAAAAAAAAATGCATAAATGGCAGTAACAATTAAATTCACTGTAGATATAAATTGGTACTCATAAATGGCAGTAACAATTAAATTCACTGTAGATATAAATTGGTACTCTCCTTTGCCAGATTCTACAGATGCCGATTACTCAGCTGTACAAAAATTTACATGTGGCAGACGACTAAGCTATTGGCACTAAACACCGAGAAGTGCACAACTTACTATAAAACAGGTATAAACACATTGAGAAATCAATTATACTACATAATCAAAAAACTGAAAGATAACCTATGCAATGGATAAAAACACGACGCCGACATTCAACCAACAGTTTTAGATGAGCAAAAGGAATACAGAAAAAATTACAGAGTGAATCGTAATTAGATATCTTACCGATTGAACGAAGCAAATAATATTTGAAAAAAACAGAAAAAGTGGAGCAGATAGAAAAGGAAGAGTAGGGTTTGAATATATAAAGGGGATAAAGGAGGTGAAGAGGAGAAGCGGCGAAGGGATTGGTTATATAGGGTTTGAAGGAAACAAGGAATTGGTAAATACTTCTCTGAGTGTAGAAATTTCAATTCTATTGATTTTTGGTTTCTATGACCCCACTATAATCCCCATTTGTTCATCCTGACCGTTCAGTTATGCCTACGTGAATGTGATGAATCAGTTGATAAAATTTAGCCACATTTCATCCTCACATAAAGAAAAATACCTTTCCCTTCGACCAAAAATTACGTAAAACATTCATTAAATTAAGAAAAAGTCAAACTTTTACGATGAAGATACTTCTTAAAAATTAGACACTATATAATGTTATTATAAGTTATTTCTTCCATCTAAGAAAAATGTGAATTTTAAGAGTATGATGATCAATATATCTAATATATTTAAAATAAGTTTGAACATTAATGTACAAATATTTAATAATTAATGTACGAATCAAAATTGAAGTAAAAGGTACCAAGAGTTGAGGTTGTTTATTGTTAAAAATATTATTAAGCTTTATAAAATTAGTCAAACGAAGAATTATTGGACTTTCAAAATAGTTTAGTGATATCCTTTCGCATGGGAGTATTCAAATTTTTGTAATAAAAATATTTAAGAAAATAGCTGAAATATCTTAGTTAAGGAAGCAATTTTATGTGATTCTCAACTGATAGTGATGACAAATAAGAAGGAAGATGTGAAATGTCATACATATCTATGTGCCTCGTTTTTGTGGATGTATCTATATATTTGGTACAATCAATTTATATCCGACCATCATAACTTTCAAGCATTAGAATTATTAAAAAAATTATGCTTTTAAAACTTTAATGGGGTTCTTTTTCTCGAACTACATTTTCCATCATATTGATACTCAGTTTTACTAGTCTTTATCTCTTTTCTGTGATCTGGAGATTTTCTCAGATATTTCCCATTGGTTCACACTCAATACTTATAGTATATACTTATTTATAATTAATCTACAATTTTTATATATTATTTCTACATAGTTAAATACAACTACAATATCATACAACTTAAATATAATTTTTATACAAATTTTATACAATATGTCTTTTGCATATTTTGTATGGTTTATACATAGTAAAAATAAAGTTCATGCAACTAATTATATATTATACAACTTTAATACATTATTTCTACCTAGTTATATACAACTACAATATCATACAACTTAAATACAATTTTACAAATATTGTTCAAATTCATATAATATTTAAATAAAAAAATATATATAACTACAACAGAATACGATATTTCTATAATTTTACTGCGATTTCATAAGTATAATGTATGTCATATCTTCTTCTTCTTCTTTTTCTTGTTCTTCTTCTTCTTCTTCTTCTTCTTCTTCTTCGAGTTTCAATCTGAAATTCAGCCAAAATCAAGTCTAATCTTCACCAAAACAACCTCAAATTTAAGATATAAACTTCAAATATTATTCTCAATTGTTTGCAACAACACCAAATCCAAACAAATAATGGTTTTTGGAAACCCAATTCGAATTTAAAACTACAAAGCTTTTTAATGGCTGTCAGTGGTGAAATTCCTACTCTCTTTTCTTTTGCTTTACATTACTGGAATCAGGGATTGAGAGATAGAGAGAGACGTAGAGAGAATTTCCAATTGTTGGCAACAACACCCAATTCAAACAAATAATATTTTTGAAAATTCAAATTTGAATTCAAAGCTTCAAAGTTTTTTAAATGCTGTCAATAGTGGAATTGGTGCTCTCTTTTTCTTTGCTCTACATTAATGGAATTAGTGATTGAGAGAGAGAGAGAGAGGGAGAGAGAGCCATGAAGGAGAGAACGAGGATGGGAAATAATTTATTCTTAATATAAAGGGATACTCATTTAATTTTTAAAGTTTATATAGTTAGTAAATTTATATATATGAAGTAACTAAATAAAAACTTGAGTAGTGAGGGTAATAAATTTCCCAATAGTGTATACTAGCGGTGTCAATGGTTCGATTCAGCTGGTTATTTTATAAAAATATATATCATACCAATTTTTCGATTATTCTATTATGTATAACCAAAATTAGACTTTTTGAAACCGTCCCAATCATGTTGGTTTATCTTCGGTATCAGTAGGTTCCGCTAATTTATGGTATTTTTTTAAAAATATCATGTACAATTTTATTGTTTAAATGGTGATGAATTAAAAATAAATGATAAAAGATGGCTAGAGTATAGATCCATCAACCATTCTACAACAACATAACATAAATCAAATAAAGGCAAAATATATATATATATAAATCACACGAGTTGAAAGATGTTAACCAAGTTGGAACTCAAGAATAAAGTCTATAGAAGATGAAATATTCAAAAAAATAAATCTAAATTATATGAAAAGAAACATATTCAATACATGTAGTTTGGTACTCATAATCGCTAGAATACTTGTGTCTTGCTAATAAAGATACTTGAAATAACTTAGTTTAAGTAGAAGTATCATAATAGAATTTAGGAATTAGTATTTTGAGTTTAATTACTTGTTGTCTTGTAATAATTTTCATAATTCCAAGGTCAAAGGAAAATTTAATGTATTATTATTTTAAAACTTACTAGATAAAAATATTTTCTACATGTAAAATTTTTTCGCTACGTTTCAATTTCTTTTAGGTTTATTTTTATAAAATAAAAAACTTACCCTAATTATTGGTGCGGTTATAAACTTGTATAAAACTTATGGTTTCTTCGAAAGAAACCTAAAAATCAACTCGGTACGGTACAGTTCGGTAGGTTTAGTTGGTTTTCGAATATCTAGTGACACCCCTAGTGTATACGTATGTAAAAATTCCTTATACATTTAGGTGAAAATTTTATTTTAATTGGGCAACAACCAAGTAAATGACGGGGAAGTGTACGGTTAACCATTAATAACACTTGTATTTATTTTTAAGCCATTGTTTAAAATATCTTTAGTCTTTAGTCACCGCTTTAATAAACTTTAACTGCCCGAACGAAAATACCCTTCTACCCATGTCCTTAACTTCAGGACTTCAGGACTACATGTCCTTAACTTTTGAATTTAACTTTAGAACTTCAGAACTACATGTCCTTAACTTTTAAACTTGTAACTATATGTTTAAGACTTGAGGACTACATATCCTTAAATTTTAAACTTGAAACTCAAACTTCAGGGTCAAATGTCCTTAACTTTTGAACTTGTAAGTCAAAGTTAAGGACCTATCGTCCTTAACTTTTGATCTTGTAACAGTAAGTTAAGGAATGTCTGTCCTTAACTTTTGAACTTGTTAGTCTAAGTCCAGGACCAAGTGTCCTTAACTTTTGAACTTGTAAGTCTAAGTTGAGGACCAAGTATCCTTAACTTTTAGAACTTGTAAATCAAAGTTCAGGACCAAGTGTCCTTAACTTTTAGAACTTGTAAGTCAAAGTTCAGGACCAAGTGTCTAAAACTTTTGAACTTGGAACTCAAAATTAAGGACCAAGTCTCTTTTACTTTTGAACTTGAAACTTGAAGCTCAGGACCAAGTGCCTTTAACTTTTTAACCTGTAACTCAAAATTAAGGACCGAGTGTCCTTTACTTTTGAATTTGGAATTCAAAGTTAAGGACCTATTATCCTTAACTTTTGAACTTGGAACTCAAACTTAGGACTTATTGTCCTTAACTTTTGACCTTGTAACTGTAAGTTGAGGACTTATAGTCCTTAACTTTTGAGCTTGTTAGTCTAAGTTCATGACCAAGTGTCCTTAACTTTTGAACTTGTAACTCTAAGTTAATGACTGCCTGTCCTTAATTTTTATGTTTGTAACTCTAAGTTAAGGACCAAATATCCTTAATTTTAGAACTTCTTCAGGACCCACATAATTTTTTTTTAAAAAAAGAATTTGATTCATTGAAATATGAAAACTCAATTGGTATTTTGGTAACTGATCTTCCTCTTCCAAAAAACAGTGTAAGACCATAAATTCACTCCACAAAGTGTCTTCAAAAACTCTTTCAACAAATATTCCATTTACACTAATTTTTGTTTGTGAATATCTCAAACAGAGAAAAGAGAAACACTTGTTTGTGTTTTCCTTTTCCTTTTCTTTTATTTTTTCAGCTGAAAGTTATGAATGAAATGAACTAACTTTCTCAGCAAGAGCTATGTGCCCGGCTTGTTTAGTTCTTAATCAAGAAATCAGAGCCAATGTATTCAATGCAGAGTGAGAAGCGAGGGTTTGACAAGAAAAACAATGGAAGAAAGGGTAAAAATATCTTTTTATATTAATTTTAATAAAGCAGTAACTTTTTTTTTCTCGAACATTAAAATTGCTGGATAAAAAAATAGATATCACCTTAAATAGTAGCTACCCCATGCCATTTTACCTAAATGGCCTGGTCGGCCCACTTGACTGTAGGTTTCAAAAGTCCAAGTTCAATAGCCTTATCATTCAGTATTTGACGTTGCCCACGCAACCCTGCAAATTGCAATAGGCTCCGACAACTTTCGGCTTGTTTAAATCCATTGTTGCTCATTTAGCTTCTAGACCACATTAGATAAAGAGTTTCTAATTGGAAGAATGTATAACCGATTCAAAACATAATAAGTCAGTAATATATATATATTATATATATATATATTTGTTTGAACTTTTTCAGAGTACGATTACAGATTGACAATAATTTTCAAGGTGAATTCAAACATTGATTCTTTAAGTTTTTGAAATAAATTTTACATATTTAGAAACTACACAAAAATATTACAAGTTATAATAGTCAACAATTCAAAATATTTTAAAATTATATGGAAATAATATGGTAAAAAAAAACCTTGTATGACATAGTAAAAGGTTCATACTTTTTTTAAACGGAAATAGTATAACATAATTAATGTATATTTTTTTATATATATGCTTAGCATATGTAATTATTTTGATCGACTGCCAAATATGTAACTCGACCATTCTTAATTACTGTATAAGAGAAGTTGTGATACATCAATAAATGGATTCAAGTGTCCCAGCCATATAATTCGAACTTTACAAGAACGTAATAAACACAAATAAAAAGCATCAAATGTTTTTTTAGAGACATCAATGAATAAGCAGAGAAGTAAGATAGATGCGAAGAGTGCAGCTAAGAATAGTAAATCCAATAGTCCCACCAACCATGCACAAGACTCCAACACAGTGAGTTATGTAATCCAATTCTTTCTTCTGCTTCTTGTCATAATTAGTAGTAGCTCTATAATTCCAACCCACTCTCTCTTTCATCTTCACTTCTTCTATTCTTCTCCTTAAAATTTGTAAATTTGCATCAACAACATGTCTTGATTTCCCTGCAGGTATAATTAATAGTATCATTTTACTATACTGCTATCGAAAATGGAACTTACAACCTTATGTAAATTTTAATACCCCTTGACCATTGCACTAAGAGTTTGTCTTGTGTGAGGGAGTGTCAACGTACCCCTTGTATATATTCAATTATTTTTAAAAAATACCTATTTACTCTGTGTTATTTTCCGGCGAAGGGGCATCGGTTGACACCCCTCGGACAAGGGTGGCTCCACCACTGATAGCAGACATGCAAGAAAAGAATAAAACAATCAAATAGTAACAAATATATACCTTCATCTTCATAGCGCTGAGCTCTAACTTGGAGTAATTTCTGACGGCTTCTATACTTGCTAGATGACATGATCATTGCTGGAAAATTAACAACTGCAAATGCCATTTTTGCCTACAGGAGAATTTCTTTTTTATTAAACCAAATTGAAATCGTGAAACAGTTTAAGCAACGTGTTGTTGAAATTGTTGAACCGGAGAATAACAAATGAGAAATGCATAAAACATTCGAAGGCCATATATAGTGAAGTTTTCAATTGTCCAATCGAGCAAACCAAATATTTGAAACGTATGTGTCTCACTTCAGGTGTATATAATTGTATCATTTTGTTAACACGCAATTATCTTCTTCTGTTTTTTCCTGGTTATGTAATATAATGTTGTTTTGGGCTTTCTTAGCCAGACAACATAATAATATACGATTTGGAAATAAAACGTGACAAAAAAATTGTTAGGGTGTAGGGAAATTGAACCTGAATTTGATTAATTAAATCATTCTTGAAATGAAAAGAAAAGGCTTTACCTTTAGGAGTTTCTTCTGGTTCTGGATTTACCAAGTCAATATACACGACATTCAAATAAGAGTTTACCAATTCATTGAACATGGCATGTTATGTGTCCAATTACCATTATTTGATTTTTCATATATATGGCTAATTAATTTTGTTGGTTGAATGGAGACAACCGGCTATATATGTTAACGTACAATTTTGGAATTGCGTAGCTATCTTCCTAATCATGGAAATAGCATGATTATCAAAACGAAATAAAGATGATCCAAATATACATCTGGGGCGGGTTTGTTCAATCCAGACTGAAATATTACGTGACCTAATAAAATTATGTCTACCCATTAAAGGGGGCCATACAATATTTCGTTAGTTGCTGGGGTAATTTTAGACCTAAAGATAACGTTGGATGTATTTTTAGACAAATAGGTCAATGGAACTCGATAGTAATCCATTTAGAATATTATAGGAGTAATTTTGGCCCTTTCCCGTTTATACTTCTTTGGTTTTAAAAGTGTGTGAAGAAAAAAGTAAAAACTTTCCTTCTCATTTTTTCTGTTGTGCTGAGTTTATTTTGATTAATCTTTGTTGTTTTTGCTCCTAGTTAAACTAGATTAGCTTGTTGAATCTTGGGGATACACCTAATTTTATTTATCATGGTGTGAGCAAAATATCCTTAAGGACAGTGTCTTTGACACGCCTCAAGCTAAATCGTATTCTCCATAATCCAATATTTTTCTAATAATCTTAAGGATATTTTCATGTTGTTACTATGGAGAATAACATTGCTAATGTTGTTATTGATGCTACTACACCCGCTGCACCCATTATTTATGTTGTTGTTCCATCACCAATTACCTATTCCAAACTTTTCCCTGGTGTTCCAAACTTTGAGGCTTTTGGTAGAGATAATTTTAAGCACGGGCAGGAACACGTGTATTCTATTTTGAATATGCATGAAGTTGATTTTGTACTTTACTGACCCTAAGCCAACTGAAACAACTTCCATACAGATGGATCAGTGGGTTCATGCTAATAAAGTTTGTAGACATATTATAATTTCTATTGTTTCTAACGAATTGTTCGATGTCTACATTTCCTATAAGGAGGCAAAAAAAAAAAAATTGGAGCCAATGATGACAAAGTACACTGATGAAGACGCTACCAAACAAATATTCGTGATTGGAAAGTATTACAAGTGGAGATGACTGAGGATACGAACATAACTGCACAAATCAACAAATATCACAAGCTGATTGAAGATCTCAAATATGAAAATATCTCTCTGCCCGTACAGTTTGTTGCTGGTATGCTCATTGAAAAACTTCCAAAATCTTTGAGGGACTACAAACAACAATTAAAGCACAAACACAAGCAGTTATCGTTGAAAGACTTGGTCAAGCATATTATAATTGAAAATACCAATTGCAAGCAAATTATTGCTAAGAAAGAAAAGAAGATTGCTAAAAGAGTCAACCTTGTGGAGGACAATAAGCGGCAGAATAAATCAAACAACATGCACGATAAAAGAAATGGTTATGGCCCAAAACCTACAATCACACCTTCAAGAAAAAGGCAGTTGCTTTGTGTGTGGCACACTTGGCCATCATACTGCTCAATGCCGGAAGAGAGTTGAGAATGACAATCCTGCTACGGCTAAAGTAAATTTAACTGAAGTCAAAGTGAATGACGTAATTGCTGCAGTTGTTTTCCCAGGTGAACCTTGTGGCCGATGTGAAAAACTGGGTGTTAGATTTTGGTGCCACTAGGCACATCTGTGCTAACAAAAATGACTTTGTGACTTACACCTACGTTAAGGAATGAGAAGAAGTTGTATATCTTGATGACTCAATGACTACTCCAGTTCTTGAAAAAAGCAAAGTTCTTCTCAAACTCACATCTGATAAAACTTTAACATTGAATGATGTATTGCATATTCCTAGTATCCGAGCCAATTTGGTCTCTGTAAAATTGTTAAAAAAAATGGGGGTGAAGGTTTCTTTTGAATCTGATAAGGTCGTATTGACCAAGAATAATAATTTTGTTGGCATGGATTATTATAATCATGGTTTATTTGTACTCAATGTTATGAATAAAAATGCTAGTACTTTTACTTATTTGATTGACTCTTTTAATTTATGGCATGCTAGATTAGAACATGTTAGTTTATCTTATAATTAAGAAGATGCATTCTCGAGGTCTTATTTCAAAAATTAATTTTTTAAATATTGATAAGTGTAAATTTTGTGCCGAAGCTAAACAAACTAAGAAATCACGTGCTTCTATATCTAGAGAATCTGAATTGTTAAGTTTAATCCATATTGATTTAGGAGACTTGAAACAAACTATAACTAGAGGAGAGACAAAATATTATGTGACTTTTATAGATGCTTATTCTAGATATACAAAAGTTTATTTGTTGAGAAATAAAAATGAAGCTTTTGATAAGTTTTAATTTATAAATCTGAAGTAAAAAATCAATTAGATAAGAAAATCAAAAGAGTTAGATCTCAATTGTGAGAAAGAAGTTATAATATACGATATGAGCACGCCATATTCTCCACAATCAAATGGTGTAGAAGAATAAAAAATTAGGACATTAAAACGGGTAAAACATTTTATGAGTTATGTGGAAAGGCTATCCCCCCTAAATTAAAATATTTGAAAGTGTGGGGGTGCCTTGGTGGGTATGCTGAAAGTAGAGCATCATATAGATTTTTAATAGTCAAAAGCGATGTACTTGAACACAATACTATCATTGAAACAAAAAATGTTGAATGTTTTGAATATTTTTTTTCTTCAAAATTTGATAGTATTTTTAATGCTCCTATTATTCCAAATGATTATATTACTCATGTTCCTATTATTCAAAATAATTTGAAAATAATGAATTAAGAAGAAGCAAAAGGTCAAGCTAAGAATTTTTTTTTGGGTAATGAACTTTATACATAGCTTGTGGATAATGATCCTTTGACATATTCTAAAGCAATGTCTTCGTTTGATGCATCATTTTGGAAAGAAGTTATTGATGTAGAACTAAATTCAATTTTATAAAATAAAATTTGGATTTGAGTTGATTTACCTCTGGGAGCTTAACCCATTGGTTGCAAATGGATTTTTAAGAAGAAACCCAATCGGAATGGTTTTATTGATAAATACAAAGTTAGTCTTGTTGGAAAAGGTTTTACTCAAAAGCAAAATACTAATTATTTTGATACTTATGCTCTTGTAACTGGAATTTCTTTAATTCATGTTTTACTTGTCTTGGCTTCTATTTATAAACTTTTTATTCACCAACTGGATGTTAAAACTGTATTTTTAAATGGTGATTTAAGATAGAAAATTTACATGGAGCAACCTAAGGGTTGTATAGTGTCTGGCCAAGAAAAGAAAGTATAGAAATTGCTAAAATCTTTGTATGGTCTAAAGAAAACACCTACAGTGGCACGAAAAATTTGATCAAGTAATGATTAATGATGGTTTTTTATTACTGAAGTAGATAAATATATTTATACAAAATGTGCATATGGTACATGTGTTATTATTTGCCTTTATGTGTATTACATGCTTATTTTTAGTTGTAATCTTGATTTGATACATAAAATCAATTTTTTCTTGTCTTCTAATTTTGAGATGAAAGACATGGGAGAAGCTAGTGTTATTTTAGGCTTGAAAATTATAAGAGATTGCAATAAATTTATGTTGACTCAAGAACATTATGTTGAAAAAATTCTTAAAAAACTTAATAATTTTAATGTGGTACCTGTAAGCAATCCTTATGATGCTAGTAGTAAATTAAAAAAGAATAAGAAAATTGTAGATCAAAATAATATGCTCAATGCATTTGATGAATTTTACTAGACCTGATATTGCATATGTCGCGTGTAGATTGAGTAAATATACTCAAAATCCGAGTCAAGATCATTGAAATGCATTAGTAAGTGCAATATTTGCGAGGTACCATGAACGTAAGGTATCAAATATAGTGGATTTCCCACTATATTAGAAGGATCCAGTCAAGCTATCTACATTTCTGATTTAGATGAGACAAAATTTACTAGTGGTTATGTGTTCATCTTTGGTGGGGTGTTGTGGCATGAAAATCAACTAAACAAATAATAATAATTAAATCTACCATGGAATCTAATTTTGTGGCATTGAAATTAGCTGGCAATGTGTCCGAGTGATTAAAAAATCCTTTTGAAAAGTATTCCACTAGGAATAAAATCGACACATTCTATATCGATGCATTGTGATTGCCAAGCTGCAATAACCATTACTAAAAATAAACCCTTCAATCAGAAGAGTAGACACATTCGATTGAGACATAATATGATAAAGCAGCTGCTCAAAGATGAAGTTATTTCCATAAATTATGAGAAGTCAGAAGTAAATTTGGCGAGTCCTCTGACTAAACCTTTAGGGAAAAAATTAATATCCGATACATCGAGGGGAATGAGACTTTTGCCAATTTGAGTTATATCAACTATGATGGCAACCCAGCTTATGTTAATGGAGATCCCATAAAGTAGGTTTATATAGATAATAACAAGTCATTAGTTGATCAACTATGCACTATTAAAGTATGTGTGTATATAGTGGAAGACTACAATAAATGGGAGGCTGAGTTATTAAACTCTTAATCTAACCCATAGCCTTTTATAGGTGGTTTATTGCGCTGCAATAAACACTTGATGAATGGACCTATATGAGTATGGAGTGGGGTTGCTCCTATGAAATTTATGGCAAAAAGTTTCTAGAGCACTCATAAAAACCAGACGCTTGCATGGCCTATCAGCGCAAAATCGCGATAAACAACAAAGTGCATACAGCTATAATGTGATAGATAAGACACTAAATTTACAAAAAAAATTCTTGGTTCATAGAAGTTCCAAACTTCACCATTTGTTTTGTAAGTTTAATCTTATTTTATCTAAGTCTGGTTCATAGTCCAAGTGACACCAAATTCAACGCATTATGCTCATTTGTGAAAACACATCAATTTTTTTTTTCAAGTAGGGCTCCCTGCACCCGCATGAGAGATTACTTTGAATCCATACCGAAGAGAATGGACGACTTGGAAAGGTCTCCGTAGACAAAGAGACGATCTAGAACGAAAGAGAGAAAAGACATTAGGAGCACTCATTCTCTGTACCCGGGAAAATGATTTATAAGGAAGGGGATCTACACCAAAAAAGGAGATTACGACTGGTTCTTTGGCAATAGAGTTGGCCCTCTCGGGTAGAGGTAAGGTCTGTCTACATATTACCCTCCCCAGACCCCACCTTGTGGGAATATACTGCGTTGTTGTTGTTGTTGTTGTTGTAACAGAAAATTATTTTAAATTTGAATTCAACAACAACAACAACAACAACAACCCAGTATAATCCCACTTAGTGGGATCTGGGGAGGGTAGTGTGTACGCAGACCTTACCCCTAGCCTGGGGTAGAGAGGCCGTTTCCAAATAGACCCCGGCATCCTACCCTCCAAGAACTTCCCATCCTAGGGAGACTCGAACTCACAACCTCTCGGTTGGAAGTGGGGGTTGCTTACCATCAGAGCAACCCCTCTTGTCTTAAATTTGAATTCAATTAGAACAAAATAAATTTGATTATTGAATGCTCATTAGTAGGTAATTTGAATGTTACTGTTGAAAGAATAATTGATCATATGATAGCCTTAATGGCTTTGGATTTTAACATTTTGTGTATGCTTGAATTTTAATGTTTTTTGAAGCTTTGAAAAGCCTTTATGGCCTGGACTGTTTCATATCAGATTGTGCATTTCTTTGCACTATTTATACTTCTTAATTTGGTTTTACATCTTCAAAAGTATGTGAAGAAAAAAGTTTTAAAAAAAATCTATTATGCAAGGTTTATTTTAATTAATCTTTGTTATTTCTACTCCTAGTTATACTAGAAAAACTTGTTGAATCCTTGGGGATACACATAATTTTATTTATCACGGTGTGAGCGAAATATCCTTAACGACGATTTCTTTAATATGCGTCAAGCTAAATCTTATTCTCTATAATGCAATATTTTTCCAATAATATACATATGCATATTTCTAGTGTTTTTCACAAATCATAAATTTGTCATTTATGTGAGGACCAAGTTAATTTTGGGGTCAACTAAAAGGGCAGCTCTAGTAATGTTAGAAATGTTATTGTAGCCAATATTCTAATTTAAAACCGCGTTTTTCCTCGACTCGAGTTACATTTCCCAGACATAAAATATATATTTTCTATTATATTCCGAAAGAATAGCAGATAAAAATATTAAACAAGTAATATACTTATAATCTATCTATATATTATTAAAAGCCAAAAAAAAAGGCACCACATTAATTCAAGTGGTAGCCTAGAAAAAAATCACATGGCATAATTAGTTAATAACAAAAAGATTATTTATTAAAAATTAACAAAGAAATTAACTACTCAAACATCGGTGAGGGTTTGGTATATCGTATTGACAAATAAGATAACTGTTAAAATTTATTAAAGTAATACGGTCTAATAGGATTAAACAAGACCGGTTATGATTTAATTAATATTTACTATTACTAGTTGTATATAATATGTCCTCCCTCATTTAATTCACAGTTACCAACAGCAAAGTCATAACTAGTTATACTAGAGACCTGACAATTATTCCATATTTTTTTGCCAGTTTATTCACCCTCATAGGAAAGATCAAAGATAATTCACATTACATGACAATTTTATGCATGAGAAATATAACAAAATACGTGGTTCCACATTTGACAATTTTTAGCTCTACTTGAGCTGTCCTATATTGACCCCAAAATTAACTTGGTCCTCTCATATATAATAAGTTTTGTGATGCACTCCTAAAAGTAGGCATTTGTTCTTATCTTCTTTATTAATATTTGGCTTAATTAATTGTCATGCCATATCTCGCGATTAATTAAGAAGATATCTAGGTAGCATTATCCAATTAATTAATTAATTAATGTTAATTAAACAGATAATACGACATGGTTGTTGAACAAAACCTCATTTCTCACTTCTGGTACTATCCTCGCAGTCCCAAAAGTCAACATGGTTCATGGATTTACAAAATATTATTGATCAGAGTATTGACTTAGTAAATCCATAGCCAGAAACAAACTTGTAACAATATAAAATATGACTATTAGTTAGTACGGATTCAAATTCCCTTTATTTTTCTAATCGCCGGCGCACCTAAACGTTTTTTTTTCTTTTTCTGGAGGTTCAGAATTTTCGACTGTTATCATAAATTATCACGGAATCCTAATTGATGTTTTCTGGTATGCATAATTGTTTGACTCGCCAAACAAAAATCAAAATAGCATTAGTTAAATAAATATATAAAATAATAATTAATCACATTGCGCGTTATGTCATTGTATATATCTGAGACGTGAAGCAAACATTTAAACCTGCGATTACTTCAATCATAATATAGAAGAAGACTTAATTGCCAGCACTACAATTTCTTATAAGCTCAGAACCTTTAATTTGTGTGTTTTATTATCCCGAAAGTTTGATTTCTTAATGGTAAAAAGCTGATCAAACCTATGGCTTCTTCAGCAGTTGTTTCACCAGCTATCATCATGTCATATAGCAAGTACAGAATCCGTCAAAAGCTACCCCAAATCAGAGCTCAGAGTTATAGAGATGAAGGTATGCTGTTTTCTTTCTTTTTCTGCTTACATCTGTTAATTTTTAGGAGTGTAATATAATTTTACACTATAAGATCACCTAAAAGATAATAATCTTTCATAATTCATGAAAATAGTAACCTGGAAATTATAAAGACAGTTAACCTAGCCACTGTAATAGGTTAAAGTACATTGATAATCAATACACTGCTAGTGTACATAAGTTAAAAATCCTACTATATATTTGTTATATATTATTATGGCCGCTTAGAATAAGAGAATCTTTTGTTGGTCAGTAAGGTTAAGTGAAAATTGCAGGGAAATCAAGGCACGTAGTTGATGCAAATTTACAAGTTTTGAAGGAAAGGATGGCAGAAGTGAAGAGGAAAGAGAGGTTGGAGAGGTGTTTGGTATGTGATCAGCAGGGTTGGAATTATTACAGAGCTACTACTAATACTACAAGTTTATATTATGATCAGAAGAAACGCAAGAAAGAGTTGGATTACATATCTCAATGTGTTGAACTTTTTTGCATGGTTGCTGGAACTATTGGATTTACTATACTTGGCTCTAGTCTTTGCCTTTACCTTACTTCCCTTCTCATTCATAATTCATTTAAATCTTAGCAGCTGAGCATATGGAATTGTGTTCAAGTAGCAGTGCTGGGATTCTAGCTATTTGTAATAATATATGTCGTAATACAGTGAGAGAGGGAAGTTACGAAGAGGGTTGAGGTTTTAATTCAGTTAATGATATTTTGTAGAATACAAAATAACATTTGGGATAAAGTGGTAAATTTTTTTGTCAAACCAACATATGGTTTCATATGTAAATAAGCTAAAAATATTTAATAAGCGAGTATGACCGGTTTATACACTTAGCCAAACATACTATATATGGTGTTTTTTTCTTCACTTTTCTATCCAAGCTAAACCGGAAAGTCTTGCTTTAAGTTAAAACATCATTAACATTTGGTTTGAATTGTTCTCTTTCATTTTTGTTGCCTTTTTTGCGTGAGTTTATAAAGTCAATTTTATGAATCACAATTACAAGTATGGTTAATAGAAATATAATTGTAAAGCGTAATACCGAGGTTACCAAACAGCACAAACCAAAACTTAAAATTGAACAACTGAACCATACCAAATTTATTTCGATATGGTATTGGTATAACATTTTTAAAACCAAAACCGAAAATACAATCTTTCAAAATCGTACCAAACTGACCAATGACCTCCCCTAGTTCCTTAGGAACGCTACAGTTGCTACACGTGAGCCTACAGATCCTCCAAAAGAGAACGTAGGATAGGTGCGAACATGATCAAGATAGCGGAATGGAGGAGAATCAACTGAAGCTTCTCGGTCTCCAACTGCTCCTGCTCCTGGTTGTTGACAAGCAGCATTCCTTCTTTGATTGAGCGTATCCACTTCTTCTACCAATTCATCTTTTGTACTATTACATGATGTAATTACCTACAAGAAGTTACGAGTCAGATAAAAGGAGAGAGATAATTTTGGAAGATTATGATGAGTTCCCATTCACAAATAAATAGATAATCTTCTACGCCATTAAATTAGAAACGATCAAGTCGCAAACATTTCATTAATACCAAGAAAAGACGATAGAATATAGGATGTTAACTTATGAATGTTTCTAATGGGAATGTAAGTCCAACATTAGTGGTCACTACAACGTCTCTGCATTCGTTCTTTCGGATTTTGATAGGGCCCTGGGTTACTATCAAATTATAGTAATTGATTAATTAGAAAAATGATTGCACTGAATAAAATTATAAACAGGACAGAAGCCGGAGGAGCTCACCAATAATCCACCAGGAGCAACAAGTCTTGAAACAGAGTCCCAGTACATAATCCTGAAATGACAGAAGAATAACGTGAGATATGAAAAGTAGCAATGTTATATGTATAAAGAATCAGGGAACACCTTAACTATATGAAAGGGAAATAAAGGAGACAAATAAGTATGCTCATTAAGGAGCTAAAAACTTTTAGAGAGGGCATTTATTTATTTAGTGATTTTAGGTCTTGAGCCAAGCACGTGAAGATACTTTTGTTGGTGGACAGTAACACATGAATGATGGGTGGCACTAATACTGAAAACTCAGAACCTCTGCCTACTTGGGTACCATACTAAATTGTGTCATAAATTCAACTCTTGAAGAAGAGACTTCTATTTATTTATTTGATTGAGACCAACAGTCTAGGCCATTAGAGGGAGGTACCAGAGTAAAGAGGCGTTTTAGGACATGAAAGATAAAAACAAGACACATGTAACATACAGGATTCTACCTTTTGATAGGACCATCAGGATGCAATCCAATGGCATCTAAGGTCCCCTTATCCATAACTAGCTGAAACCTTTTATCCAATTTTGTCTCAAGAATGTCATCAACCTGTTAGCCAGTAGAAATTTGTTTAACCACGAAAAAGAAGAAGCCAATCTCCAGCAAAGAGAGCACCATATAAATAAGCACACATGACAAGAGCACACAATTAATACTGCAACTGTTATGGAAGGTTCTTCCCTAACACAATGTTTGTACTCTTGATCACCGAACATGTATAATCAGTGCTATATCTTCCAGTGCAAGAACTTAATAAATGTTCATTGCGTGCGGACACAGTATTGATGGAAATATCACGAATATGGGGAACATTCACAAGTAAAGATGATTTAAACTTGCCACTATCTGTATATCTATCTTCCTGAGCTGAGAGTCTATCGGAAACAGCCTCTCCGCCCCCTATCGGGGGCGGGAGTAAGGTCTGCGTACACATTACCCTCCCCACAGACCCCACTATGTGGGATTTTATTGGTAGTTGTTGTTGTTGTTGTTGTTGTTGTTATATCTGTATATCTAGCCAGCTGAATGTAACCAACAATGAAAAATAATAGCGACCGCTTAACATTAAGAAGATAATAGAAAAGCAGTTATTCGCCACAAGATTTTGAATACAACAAAAAGAAGCACTGGTATCCTTTTCTTTTTCTACAGGATTCAGATGTTGCTGTGTATGCATCACCATTTTGCTTAATTAATAAAAGACAAAGGTAAATTTTTACCAAGAACTTGACATTGGTGAAACCATCACGATCAGCAAGGCTTTGTGCAAGGTCAACTGCTCCTTCACTATAGTCAGTTCCAGTGAGATCAGAGAACCTAACGCCATATGTAATGTGTATTAGCAAGTAATAATCTTCGGATTCTCCCCCTCCGACCCACACACACCGAGAATGTTTAAGACTAAAATTGATTGAAGTACTGCTAAAACAATGAGTAGGTTCTTAATATAATAAGACCTGGGCACTTCTAATAGAAGCTAAAAGATGTAGGTGTAAATGCGTGATAATAAAGCCATATAATCTCCTAAACTATATTAACCACAAGAGGTACATAGATGTTGGCCACTAGATCACTTCCATTTTCCTCACCGAGCCACAGGGATGGAAATGCTAATTGAACTACTCAATCTGTTATCTAGGTACCATAGTTATATGCATAGTCTCTCTCTTTCTTTAAGAATTTAAAGTTATACATTTATCTTTTTATTTTCCAGAAGTGTTGATAAAGACTTGCTTAAAGCGCGCTTACCCCCTGAAGCTTGGTGAATATTAAGTTTTGCACTTCACCTAGCTTAATTGGCACTTTAGCTTAAGCATCAAGTTGCTAAATCATGTACAAACACACAGAAACCTTCATGACAACTAACTGTTTAATACACTATGAACTAGGTAATTCACAGAAGTTTTCACCGTGACAGTATGGCTCTTTAACAGGTTATAGAGAATATGCATCAAAAGCATCTAGGACAAGAAGCTCATCTATTGGTTACAAAATGACAAACGAAGCAAATAGATGTATTGCTAGCAAAAAAAATAATTAAATTTACCCTTGTTTAGCAAGCTCTTGGAGAAGCAGTCCATTGCCAGTACCAATATCAAGCACACTCCAACCAGACAAGTCCTTCTCACGCTGCTCAACTGGCTCAGAATTGGTATCAGCTGCGTGATTTGGCAAGTGACCCTGGCAAATGTCCATGCACAAACCTTTGGTCCAAGAGGCAACAATTTCCATGACATTGCCACCAAACCTACCCAAATACAGCAAAAATACACACATCAAAATATCTCTTTGACCAGTATACAAGCACCACCCTCTCACTTATTTTCCTGGTTAGCATTTAGGGGATTGGAATGTAAAAGCCTAAAAGGAAGAAAGAAAGACCTGAAAAATTAATTATTCTCTACGATTGGAATAAAAATATCATAAAGAGCTAAATCTAGATCTTCCTCCAGCCAATCATCAAAGTGCCATGCTGTAGATCTTCTATACATAAAAACTCGAGTTATCAAATACCCGTTCATTCTCTCAGATGAGTTTCCACTAGTGATCCACACACTGAAACAAATACTGTATGACTTGCTTGGTAGAGAAGTTATAGAGTGCAGAGGGGAAGCATTTCTTAGAATTCTTCAAACTTAAGAACCAAAAAGCAACATATTATCTGATAGCTAGGATCAAAAGAAAGATATTGCGACTATAACTTTGCATAGAGTTTTACCCTACTATTTTCAAAAACTTGACTGAGTTTTGGTTTACCAAATTCATAACTACTGTTGAGCTCTAAAGATTGGATCAAGCTGGAGTGGAATAGTTCCAATGGAAGGAATGAGGATAACATAATACTACTTTATTCTGGATTGATGGATAGTTGATTGATTGATTGATAGATAGTGTCCCAATGGAAGGAATGAGGATAACATAATACTTAAGTGGATAGATGAAAAAAGGAAAAGATGCAAGCTGTCGTCATGCTAATCCATACCAAACTTCACCAGCGTGGCCATGCTCACGAAAGTTTGCCAATTCATCAGCATAAGCAGAATCCCAATAGCTTTGGAAACCAAGCATTGAGGAAACTGCTTCACCGTCCTGCTCATCCTTGTCAGAACTGCTCATATACAAAAATAAAAACAATCAAAAGCTTCATAAACCATTCAACCGTGTTTGTAATGGATAATCTCTTCTTGCAACTATATACAGAAGCCGAAACATATGAAAAAATACAGTCTGGCTACTGCTTTACCTTAGAATACTCTATCTCAATAATGGATAAAGCAAAATAAATCACAATAGATAAAATTATGCCTTATTCAAGGTTCAATGTCGTAAAATCCACCCTAATTTATACTATGACACTTCTTTCAGTTTAGGACATAACCAAATAATTGACACTATTCCACTACCAATATTATTTTATAGTATAAATTTCATACAACTTTCAATTAGTCAATTTGGTTAAACTGTTCGAGATTATTTTCCTCTATCAAATTAACTGTTAACCTAATATTTCTCCACTAGATAAATCATAATTTATACCAGTAAAATCTTCAACATTACGGGTAAAGTTATAGTCTCTATATATAAGAACCTGTACTCGGCTCGGTAATTGAGAGCTTCAGTGGCATCAGCGTGGCGCTGCTCATCATCGAGAGTACTTCCGTACTCGCTCTTGATGGACCAAGAGTCAGCGGCCACGGAGCGGTCGTCGTCGGAAATCAGGTCGGCTGCTGCCGGTGGTCGGAGTTGCGTTACGTCGGAGTCCTCCGGCAACAGTCTCATTCCGGCCATATACGTATGATAGAATCGAATTCGAGATGCAAAACCCTAAAGGGAAGAGCAAATTAAAGAAAGTGGCAAAGTGGGAGAGACAAAGGAGTGTGATGTACGATTGAGGAGTTGACAAATATGGAAATGACATCTGATGCAAGCGTGCCACCACGTCGGACGTAGGGATAATTTTGTCTCTTTACACTTATCGCTTTTCGTTTCATTATTTTTGGTTCATTTTGTTTCTTTACATAGTTTACGTGGAAATATGCTCATTTGATTTCACTATTTGTAATAATTAGTTTTTACAAAATAAATTTTTATTTGTCCTTAGGTGAAATGTTGAAAAACTGATTTGAAGGTATATTTCAAGTGAAATATAAGTTATGAGCAAGAGAATTTAACTTCATTCCATATTTTGTTTTCTTTTCAATTTTAAATTTAATATTGTACAAAAGCTTGAAAACTATCTAATAGTCAACAGGATAACAATGGTCATAGGGCATTGAACTTTATACTCGCAACGTTATTGTCGAAAATATGGTCTTTGACCAGCAGTGGATCCACCTTAATTAACTGACTCAAGATTTGCAAATATATATATATATATATATATATATATATATATATGTATATATATTTGATTAATTTTGTCGCATGCAATCTTAAATTAAACAAAGGTGTCATCATTAGGAAGATATTTTGTAAGCTTTTCTTCAGTGTAAGGCTCATGCTTCAAGGTGTTTATATCAATTCAATAAACATGACAAATATATTCACAAATTTGCTTAACACTAAATTATTATAGTTAATAAATACACATTCTCATATTAATTTATCACTTAATCACAGTAAAGTAATTTAAATTGGTGTGGGTAAATAAGTTATAATCTTAATCTAAAATATGTGAGTTTCCTTCTTTCAAAACTAAAAAACTTCAGTTTCGATGAGAACTTTGGATCGGTATCAAATTCAAAGACATACATGTGAAAATTTATTTTTTTATGTGTTGGAAAGGATGTAATTGTCCTAGTGATTTTTTATGTGTTGGAAAGGATATAATGACCCTTGTGAAAATTTTATTTTTACTATTGCTGTGAATAATAGAGATGTAATTCTTACGACGATTCGGTGTCCTTTTACACGTTAGACCTGGTTGCACGTATCTTTACTTTCGCATTTCACTCGTGCAGTTGGACTGACTAGTGACTTTAAATTTTGGAAATATTGATTCCGATTGTTTCTTGATATAAAGATGTAATTTTGTATTTATAAATCGAATATTTAAATTGACCAGAATATATTCAGAAGAACAAATCGAATCGTATATATGTTTCGAACAAATTTTATAATCAAAACAGTGTGTACATTAAAAAAAATGTGACATCGATATGCCACCTTCAGTTCCTAGTTCCACGTTTACTTTTGACCACTTAGCTGTTTCTAAAAATATATATATTAGTACTAATTAATTTTCGGTTCATTGTTTCGAAATGTTTGTGACAAGAGGGGTTGTTCTGATGGTAAGCAACCCCCACTTCCAACCGAAAGGTTGTGAGTATATTGCACTCAATTCGTGTGCAGAGGTTCAATTTCAAAGAAAGCTTAGTCAAAGACCTTATAAATTCTACGGATTACGTAAATGTATACGATAATTACTTAAAAAGTAAATAAGTACCCATTTACTCCGGCGAGAGGCATAAAGCAATAGTTGTCTTCTACATTATATTACTGAGTAATAATTCAATTTCTTCTGAAGAAATGAGCTGTATAATGCACCGCCCAGATCATTTCTTGATTTTCACTCTCATTCAAGTAACAAGACATTCAACCATATTACCCAAAAAACCGGAATATCATAGGAAAGGACATGTCCCCTTCGTGAAGCCCATTAATTTCTCCTATGCAATTCGTATTGCTTTCACAAAATTATAGATCCTTAATATACAAAATCATACACCCTCGTTCCAAAATGATACTAATGTTTAACCAAGCTTCACGTTTGGTTGAGTATTAAGATAGATAACTTATATTTATGGTAAGTATTGACTTAATGAAAATAAACATGTACCACTAAATTAAAGTAAACAACAATAACAAC
>JASVEL010003735.1:0-32894 GCA_032618575.1 Nicotiana noctiflora | reverse complement strand
GAATTGTTATAGACTATTATGCAGGTATTACCTATATCTTAGATATCTTTTTTGTCTTTAAAAAAGTTTTTCTATGTATTATTATATTGATGTACATATTTTTATTCCACAATATATTTCTCATAAATTTTCGCATAATACAATGATGAGTATTCTTTAATATTTCTGATTAAACGCTATAGTATTAAGTATACATGGATTATTTGTTTTTGTACAACCAGCTAAACGCTCTTAATTATGGCGATGATTACTATTCCTAATCTCTTCAATTAAATATTGTAAATACTGTTCCTAATTCCTCTTACCAAACGACCTTTAAATATTGATGTTTCACTGCTTTTCTTATGATTCTCTATCTGATGTTGAAACTAAAAGAGAGAGATTTTTAAAAATTCAAAAGGAAATGAAAGTCATAACAAGAAAACTACTTGGGATTAGATTAAGAGATTGAAAGTCTAATATCAAATAATTGATGCACTATATGAACAACTATTAGTAGTACAAGTATCAGTGTCGAAAAAATACACACTTTTTTTCATTATGCTCTGAAAATTATGCATAAATTACAAGATATGAAATTTACAACCATAGACTTTTTTTCTTATTAGCCAAAAAAAAAAAAAAAAATTTCTTTTCTTCCCTTCAGCACCACCATCAAATACAAAAGTTCAGCTCTTGATCCTTCGATCAAATTTAAGCCTCACTCAAAAAAAAAAAAAAGATCAAATATACATCTTTTTGTTTTCATCAGAGAATATAGAGAATGTGAATCACAAATAAATTCTACCCTAATCTATAAAAAAAGAATATTTCTCCTTACTAAAATTCAAAGAGAGAATTAAGTCGAACGAAATTTCACGTAGTTGAAAATAATCCTCATCTTGAACAAACTGGCTCTTCAGCAATAGTTTCCAACAATGGTTTCTTTGACCTACACATAGACAATCTATGCTTAAACTCTGGAGTTGAAAACTCTTCAATATCATCCAAATTCAACTTTGGCAAAACTTGGTCATAGTTAGCCTGAGGCTGTACTATTTCCAGAGCAGAATACTCTACACATGATTCAGGCAATATTCTAAAACTTCCAATTGAAACCCTTTTGGACACAGAATTAGCAGTAAGTAACAAAGCTCCCATATCAGCAGCTGAGACAAATGAATTTACTCTTTTCATTGGAAACATAGCATAAACATTGCCCATATCAAGATCTTCATCAGCATTTAAGGCAGAAAATCTCCTTCCAATTTTAAGTGACCTTGTATTTACAAGAAAGAAATTAGGTGTCTCTAACATGATCTCTGCTGCTTTGATTGGTTGATAAAAATGTCTGATTTCACCATTTGGGAATATGACTTTTACACCTCTTGATTGTTTGTTGCCTCCTGGTCCTAATAAGGTACAAGAAATATAGTTGCCCATATCAATAACACAAGATTGAATATAATTTTTTGTGGGTTTAAGAGAATAGAGATGAGTTCTTGGATATGATTGTTGAGGATTGGAATGAGGTAGTTATATATAAATGAAGTGATAATGAGAATGCTGGTAGTGGGAAATTATTAGAAAAAGTCAAAAAAAAAAAAAAAAAGAGAGTAGAATATAGGATGAGTAGAGGACAGTTGTATAAAGTAAAGGAAATAAATAATGAGGAGGAATGAAAGTGGCGAAGGGTAGCCACATGACAGTTGACATCCGCGTTAAATTGAGTGGGATGATATACATGTACCCGAAGCCGAATGGAAAGTACGTTTATCTATTATTTTTTTTAATTAGTTAGTACGTTTATCTAGTTGGTTTCTATGTTTTGAGGATATTCAATTTCTTTATTTTTCTGTTAAATGCGTGTGGAGCCCATCTTTGATTTTCCTTTACGTATCATTATTACCAAATTCTGGTGTAACACACACTCAGCTAAATTTTTTAGGAAATAGCCATTTTAGGCCATCTCCACGACGAACTCTATTTTTTCACTAAATTTCACTGCAACATCAAATTAATCTAACTATTACATTATTTTTTATACCAAATTTTCTCTCTCTTTTACATTATATTATTATCTTCTATTTACTTTTTATTTTTTATTTCCTTCAAACTAATACACTATCTTTTTTCTTTTTTTCATATTCGTTATATATAATTCATATTCACCACTTATATAATCATCATATAGCAACCATAATAAACTTCTACCCCGTTCACTCAGTATTTTGGTAATTTTGGTGCACCTAAAAATGACATAGGAGATTACTAAACTTATGTTTTATGTTTTTAATGTATCCTCCTTTTATATACTTTATTTATAATGTATTTTTATTTTATGTATTGTTAATTTTCTTTTTTACATTTTAGTTTTCACTTTTTAATTTTAGCAACATTAGATATCTTAAATTTGTAATTTTTATTTTTAAATAATGATTATATTTCTTTTTATACAATTATAATAATAATAAAATTAACTTATAATTTTATATAAATATAATATATAAAAAATTAATATATCAAAAAATAGAATATAAAATTAAAATTATAAAGAGGTTAATATAAAAGTTAATTATATACACAATATATGATAAATTAAAAGTACAAAAAAAAAAGTGAATAAAATAATATTAAAACAAATATGGAGTAATGATTATGTTGCACCAAATTTAGTGCAACACTATTCATAATCTATCATAGAGCAAGAAATAGAGTGGCATTGGAGCAAGAATGCACTATTTTTTGCACCAAATTTGAATTTGGTGCAAGAAATAAAGTAGCATTGAAGATGCTCATAGTGCATTTTAGTGCATGTATTATAACTATATTCTGATTTTAGTTCTTGTGTTATACAACTTACCACTACTAACCTTCAATTATATCATGTTAGTTGAAGGATCAAAATCACTCAAATGATATAAATGAAGGTTGGTAATGGTAAGTTGGATAATACAAGGACTAAAATCAAAATATTGTTATAATGCAGGGATTAAAAGTGTTATTTCCTCAATCGTTTTTCTTCGAAATAATGAACGCAACTTTTACTTACTAAAGTGATGGAGGTCAGAATAAGAGGCTACCTGGTGCACAAGTTATTTTATGTAAGGTTCCGAAAAAATTGAACTCAAAGGGTATAATAGAAACAACTTAATTTAAAATAAATATCAGTGGCTGCTTATACGATTCAAAATTTAAACTCATAACATATAAAAAATAATTTTACCGTTGCTCCAAAGCTCTCGTTCACTGAACTTGATGGATGGAGGCAAAAAATGTTTTACAAACGTGTCCTCTATGATGTGTACAAAATGATTTTTGCCCATTTCTATTAATATATGGTGTATACTTTATTAAAGAATAGTAAAAGGTGAGAATTTTAATTAACATGAGGTGCAGCCTATTCTCTTTTATTATATAATTTCCTTTTTGAATTTATGTAAATCTATTTCCTTTTTAATTCGTACAAAAAAGAAAGATTTTTCTTTATTTGGAAATAATTTACCTTTATATAATGGTTTACCACCATACAAAATATGTGTGCCTCATTTTACACCACAAGTTCAAAAGTATTTTTTTTTCTTAAACTTTACCATAAAATAAAACGAAGAGAATATTATGATTGTGCGATTTTCAAGAATTAAATCCTTGTTATGAAATAATAAAATAACAAGAGCAATCTTGCAGAGAAAGAGAGAGAGGAAATTCTTATTGAATTTTGGGATGATTTACAATGGGGTAAGACCCCTCTATTTATAGGAGAAATTATGACTTAGTCATAAAGTAAAACTCTCCACAAGATAGACATTCACTCCAAATAGAATTATAGACATTCACTCCAAATAGAATTCTATTCTTAACAATCCTGATATACTTCCTAAATTCGAGCCACACATGGCCACTACCAGTCTACCACTAAGTTTGATAACAAACAATAATTGGAAGGGAATTTAAGGTGGGTAAAGTCAGAATTGTCTCCCAACCTCTATGAGGTTAGGAGAGTTGCTTAGAACTTAATATAACCTATACAACTTGAATAAAGCTTAATTTGTTGAACTTGGTGTGCTGTCCAAAATTCCAACTAAGTTGAATTATAAATATTCATCATGATAGTAAAATCAGCTGCCGGTGCAATTTAGGTGTGCAATGCTTAATTTTAAGTAAGCCTAAATATGAACAATTTTGTGAACTCGCTCTACCTTCCTCGGTCAGTAATCAGTTGAATTTGGTACTTCATCCGGTTCAAAATAAGTGATTTTTTGTATACTTTTAAATACATTCAACACTATTTATTCCAAGGACAATATAGAAAAAATATAATTAATTTATTCTTAAGATCTAGAAAAATCACTTATTTTGGACCACAAGAAAAAGACCAAAAAATCACTTATTTTGGACAGGAGGGAATATCAATTATACTGATAATTGTTTATTCTAGGTATATATATATATATATATATATATATATATATATATATATATATATATATATATAATACGAAAAGGTGATTCCTAAGAAAGAGCAACTCGTGAATCGTGATAGGATAATAGCCGCGTCGCGAGGTCATATGCACAACCTTCCTTCAGTACTAACAAAGAACATTATTCTTTTATTCCCTAATTAAAATTAATGTTTTGGAAAATTATTAGTTTTCCGATAATCATTGCTTATGTACTAAATCATTGATTTTCTGTTGCCACTACTACAAAGTTGGTCGTTGTTGAGAAGCCATCTCATGTTCACATATCCTCTGCTCACCCTCCTATTTTGCTGTACACCTCATTTTTGTTTGATCGCACTTGATTTGCACCACATAGCTGAGTCCATTGGATAACTATGTTGGAACTTCCGGTATAATATGCGGGAGTTCAAGTATAATTATATTGGAACTCCCGCATAATATATTAGAGTTCCAGTAAGTATAAATGTCCAGTATAATATATTGGAGTTTTGAGCACCGGTGTTTTAGTATCCCGTATATTATACAGGAATCAGCAAAGTATACCGGTGTAAGCAAAGTATACCGGTCCAGCATAATATGCTGGAGTTCATACACAAATGCACTAAACTCCAGTACATTATACGAAACCAGCCTCTATTGCAGCAAAATAGTGGTTATTTTTCATTGACTTGATAAACATTGGCTATTTTTGATGACTTGTGCAAAAGCTGGCTATACCATGCTATTTTGACGATATACATAGGTAGCTAATTATTTTGGATCCACTTAAAATACGGATGATCATACAAGCAAAATAATGTACAGTGATGACTCCCATATTCCATTGCCACCGTCAGATTCAAAGTACTATTCCCACATCCTTAAAAAAAGGAAATTCCTCATTCGTACTAAAAGATTATAGTATACAATAAGTACAGGTATGGCTGCAAACTAGATCTTATAATTGTACAGCTGTTCCTTATTTATCTTGAACTAATCCATATAGTCAACATAAGAAATTTTTGTTAATTCTTTCTTCTATCCAACTCCAAAGTTGTATATGCATGTTAATTTTAATTAATATGTTGCAGGCCTGCAGGGTCAAAGGATTTAATACTAAAAGATAAGAATTCATAAATAATACTAACACAAAGTCAAAAAGATGAAAGTCAACTAGGAAAACTCATAAACATTTCACTGACTTATTTAATACTATACTAATTAAGCAAATTTCTTTGCTTGGGGCTTTTGCTTTTGTTACACGGCGGACAACCTGCTTTTCGTGATAATAAAGAGACTTCTTCTATGATTTCTATGACAGTAGCAAATGATGGTCTCGTTGAAGGAACTGTGCTGGTGCAGTCCTCTATTAACCTGCACATCATAATAATATGGTATCAATATAATGCAGCTAAAAACTCCTCATCCAACAACATGGTATAAATATGTTGACAACAATAAAAAACAAACTTTGACACTAGAACAGTTTTCACAATTCTCCACTAACTTCTACCAAATGATTCTGTAGAACTTATGACACATTCTATCATCTCATAATGCAAACGTTTTAATTTCGAGTCAGTAGAAAGCAAGTCTGGGGCTAATGGTACTCATAACTCACTTATTAGGATTCCACTTAGCTTATTATCCTATCGTAGTTATTAAACCTATGGCTTTAATGCATGTTCGAGTGAGTAGTGAGTATTCTCAGTTTCTGATGTTATGATCATCTCAACATATGCTGAATTACTGAGTTGCTATTTCCAGATTAACTAGCTAGTGCGCATTCTCTGCACAAAAGAATACCTGTGAATATTTGTACAAAGAAAATTATATAACACAGATGTTTAGACCAAAAACGAATACTAGCTTGTATTAAAGAAAGCAAGATGGGTGCCAAGATTTAACTAGTTTAAGAAGCAGTGGAAAGAGAAGAAATGGAGAGCTCTGATGTTTCTGTCATGCAACCAGAGCCACTCGCGTATAAAGTTAGCTCAGTGCAAGGTAATCCTTCAGGCGTCAACATAATGATCACTTGTAGAGCAATCGCACTTATTTCCTTTATAAGGGAAAAAACACATTTATTGGAGAAGTTAAAGAAAGTCTCACATTAAGTGCATTGACTTACTGAAGAATTCTGCTGGGGTATCGACCTGTATACAGTTTTTTCTCCAAATCAGAATTCCGGTCAGTTATTTGTTTTCCTTCCAGCATCTGCAGCACTTCCATATTTAGTGTTGAATCTTAATGGAAACACATATGATAAAAGTCAATTCAAGTAAGAAGAGTAAACAGAAAGATGACTTGCTGAATATTCAAGCCATCAACTTAATTTCACGGGCAATGTACCAAAGAACAAGTTGCACTAGTACAATTGCCAGCAAACAACCACCTTCACTGGATCATATTGACATGCACTGATAAATGTAGGATAATAGAACTCCTTGAATCTACCTGATAAATGATGAGACCAAATGAATAAATATCTTTGCTAATGTCATGCGACAAATGGCTGATAAAGTTACATCCGTTGTTTAATTGACCTGGAAAAGGAAGACATTGGTAATTAATAACAGTACCATGGCAAAAAGTAAATTTGTAACGAAATAAGAGAAAACCAAAAAGTATTCATACAACAGTCTTGATTTGCATATATCCGGTTATCCAATATTTGAACCCAATATTCGCCAATCTTCAAGTGGCCACCTTCATCTAGTAACAAGTTCCTGGGCCAAATTAAATAACTCACTGAAGGTGATTAATAACTCAGGAAAGACATATTCTACATTGCTTAACTTAACTAACGACAGACACTGAAGGAAAGAAGCATACATTCATGTAGTAAGCATAAGAATTCAGCATAGAGAAAGATCTATCTAGACTAGAAGTTAATTATATTCTCTGATTCTATTGTTGGAACACGGACTAAGTTGCAATTCCGAAGTATTCAAGATAAATAAAGAAAGAACAGAAGTGAGATGTCAATAAGGAATCAAAACGGGAAGAAACGTACTTAGGGTGCAAGTTATTGTGAACTATAGGCAAAGGCTTGTGCCGATGGAGGTAATTCATTCCCCTGTCAGTCAACTTTAACAGTAAAATGACTTGTTCTTTCACACAATAAAACGAAATCAACTGAAATAGAAAAGAAAATAAATGTTCTACCTAGCAATGTCAAGTGCATAACGCAAAGCAGTTGGGGGGTCAAGGCGCTTTCTCAAAATATCTTGCAAATTCCCCTGACAAACAAGAAACAGAATAAGGAGTGTATCATTTTTATTGGCATTGCTTAGCTCCTACAGTAAAAACATACTGCTTCTACCTGTATCATTGATTGAAAAACCTAAGATACTTACTTTTGGCAAATACTCAGTAATCAAGATCATTTCGTCTCCATGTACAATTGATCCAAGAAACTGTAGAATATTTGGATGTCGAAGTTCTCTCAGCAAAGTATTGACCTTTGCAGAGAACACCCTGCAGCAAGTATATTGAACTCAACATTATAGGAAGAGTTATCCAGAAGGCCCTTCTTATATCAACAACAACAACAACAACAACAACCCAGTATATTCCCACAAGGTGGGGTCTGGGGAGGGTAATATGTAGACAGGCCTTACCTCTACCCGAGAGGGCAGAGAGGCTGTTTCCAATCGACCCTTCTTATATCATTAAAGTAAAAACAAAAAGAGTTGAATGCCTTCTGATTACTGTTTTGACCACCCATGTTCCACGCCATTTGACCTTTTCCGACTCCCCAAATAAACCCTGTGAAATAAAATAAGTCTAAGTTCCTTGAAAGTGACATGCCAAGTAAAAGAAACTGCCCTTCTTTTGGTACAGTTCTCATTTTCTATATGCTTGACGCTGTTTCCCCTGAAGACCTATATTTATGTTCTTGAGAAGTTCCTCAGAAGATATTTAACACCACAACATTTTAAGCTTTGGATTTCCATATTAATACCTGCTCAATGATTGATGAGTGCTGCAAGTTCAGTTCAGATATGTCAATATTCACTTCAATTGAATCCTCTTCACGCCTAACAGTCTGCATGTAAGAGAATTCAAACGTATCATATCTCACTCAGATTGATTTGCAAAAACAACAAAGGAGTAAATAGAAAACACGGTGTCATGTGTAAATTGGATTTTCATTTACTGCATCAATCTGCTTGGCATTTTTTATGAGTGAAAAACTACCCTTGTATTTGGAACTAATTCCAAATTTCAGTTTTCTTGGCCTATATTCATCTGATCTCTGGAAATAAGTTACTTAATCCTTCTACTAGTGGAAATGTGACAGAACCCAAAATAAAATATTCTTAGATTCTGCTACCTCAGCCTCCTTTTCCATATCCTCCTCCATCCTTATTTAAGTCTACAACTCCAATCCCAAGCCTGCCAATCCTACTTGCAATAATTGGGTGATGTTCCAAGGTGTATAGAAGAATTGTATGGCCCTAGAAAGGGGTGAAGAGTTGAGAAGTTTACGTGAAGTAATTTGATTGGTTACATTAATCCAACAGGTGAAAGCAAGCTAACTAGCGACTTAATGACATTGGACGAAAATAAGTAGTATGCTTATTTTGACACTAGAAACTGCAGTTCATGCTTACTTTTATAAAATTCACAAGTTTATATTTTTCTTTAAGTTGTCAAAAGTTGAGTGTCCTAAGTGAGTGGTTCAAAGGTGACAAAAGAAACCATGTCAAAGCTAGAGATCATCATTAACGAAGATCAACCTAACTTCACCTTCAACAAGCAGTCTGTGTAAACAACATTTATAGCTAGAGCCACATGCTACTGAAATTACAGTCTCTACTGCATCTCAAGTAAGTTCAGAAGTGCAGAATTCATAAGGTGGAAACTTTTTTGCTGTATGAAGTTATTGTCAACTCAATTCTCAAGCAACTAGCATGAAAGGAGATGAATTTATATAAATTCTTATTAGAAGGCGAGAACTTGATGCTCCCGCTGAGTAAATGAACATTAATTGGATCAGTTCCATACTAAAAGTTCATAAAACCAAATTTCAGTACCAGAACATTCCAAAGACTCGCAAACAAACTATCAGCTGAAGGCAGTCATGCTCTGATAGCCAACATATAAAGATGAAATTTCATTTCAACTTAAACCTTGCACAGCTTACCAACGGATGATCGCTGTTGGAATCCTTGCCACCATAGACCTCAAGGATCCTGCATATGTCACGATGCCCATACAATTTTGCATCTGTTAAGGGCTTAACACCAAGAATTGAAAGGAAAATAATGATTGGTTAATCCCTCATCGTAGCAACTAAGATCATCTGCATTACATCTAAAGCAATACCTTTTCTATGACTAGTTCAGTAGAGCTAGTGATACCACATTAATTCCGCCTTGATGATGCTTCATATGATTATCCATTACTATAAAGACAACCCGTTTATTTAGGTAATTACAAGCAAATCTATATGATAACCATTAATTGCTAAGGGTAGTCCGGTGCACTAAGCTTCCGCTATATGCGGGATCCAGGAAGGGCCGGACCACAAGGGTCTATTCTACGCAATCTTACCTGCATTTCTGCAAAAGACCATTTCCACAGCTCTGGCAGCAACTTAACCAGTTACGCCAAGGCTCCCCTTCATAACTGTTAATTGCTATTCTGATAAAAATGGTGACTATCTAATATCACAGGTTAAACTGAACTTATAGTGTAAAAAAGCATTACACAGTCAGTGCATATTAAACATATAAGTATGAATCTGGTTCCTGTATCAAGAAAGGTGAGCAGAGAGAAGTAAGTATTAGTATTAAGGTACTCACAGTGCGTCGCCACCTATCATTGAGATTAACATCAGCTTTGTAAGCCAAAAGAAGCTCAACAATGGAGGCATGGCCTTCACTAGCAGCAAGATGGAGAGCAGTTCGTTTATCATAATCCTGCACATTGGGAGAAATACCTTGCCTCAACATCTGGTTTAACCCAACTCTGTCACCTCTTGACGCGAAACTCAAGAACGTCCCGATCAGCTGCATGTCTAAACGCCCATTATCTAATGGACTCTCCATATCTCTCTACAATCTTTACTGTTAGACCAAATTAGGTTCAGAACTTAAACAGAAAGATACTTTGTGTGTGCATGTGTGAGATAGAGACGTTTCTTGTTATGAAAAAGAGTGGCGATTTAGTCGAAGAAATGGATTTTGGGTTTTAACGAAGTTTGCTTAGTTCTTGTATATTCTTCGACCCCAGGCTTCGGTCCTGATTCCTGAATCCAAGATCCTTAGATTCACGTTCATTTTGGTGTTTTCAATTCGTCCACTTCATCTTAAAATTCAGAGGAATATATCTTTATTGATTTGTATCTTGTTTCAATTCACAGCTTGTTTATTGTACCGTATTGTTTTTTAAATACAATATTTATTTTAGTTGTTAGTTAATTTTTATTATATCGTATCGTTTAAATCCATCGTAACGAATTATTTTAATTTATCGTTACATAATAAAAAAAGTATCACTTTATGGAACGACCGATTTGGTGTGATCGCATTGTTTTTTTTCTCTCATCTTGCCCTTTTTTATTAGTGAATAAACCTATTTTATCCTTTATCCTAACTTTTTGTATACTTGATAATATTACCTCGTACCTTATTATTTTTTACATAAATAATATTACAAGTTTATTCTTCGTATAGTTGGTGCATGACATCACGAAATGAGAACAAACAATACAATTTATACAATTTATCCAAATATTATATACATCATAACAATATAGTATAATATAATACAATACAATACTATATTTACCTTATAAAAAAATACATAACAACCCTCTAAACAAGCTGTAAGTAAGCTGTAAGTGTCAATACTTTGACAGTGGAAATAACGATTACTATGTGAATTGTCACCTTTTCACCTTCCATACAAGAAGATTTAAAAAGGATACACTGTTTAGCGTTTAAATGTCCCAATTAACTTTTTGATAATTGAATAATGAAAACATTAGAAGTGTTAGAAATAATATTTTATTTATGTGAATATTTAGAGAGATTTTAGAGTTTATTAATTTGTAGCCAAGTCAGTGACTTTTCCTCTATAAATAAAGGGCACATTGTAATTGATCTCAAATCAATAAGAATTCTCTCTTTTCTTGCCATATTCTTTTCTTCTTTTATTGTTTTATAACGCGTTATCAGCATAAGATTCTAATCAATTGAGTAGAGGGCGATGAATTTAATTTGTAGATATACTATTCTTTAGTTGTCTAATGTTTGAGAAATAAAATCACCCGTGGAGAGAAGATATAGGAATTTGTGTGATATTCTTGTGTGAATGCATTGATATTCCTATATTAGGCATCTGCTATGATCACCAAGCTTTGGATGATCACCAAGCTTTGGATTTAAGATAAGTATTTTACCTTATTTTTCTCTTGGTTTATATACAAGCAAAGACAATATATTTTGATTATAACTCTAATAGAGTTTGTGAGAAATTATAACCACTCAAAGTGGTAAAATTTTTGTATCTTGCCATGATCAAATTCATGTATGATTGTGAGCACAAGAAGTGAAAACCTGTCCAATTAAATTTGCTTCATTCTCATTCCCTTAAGAGAATGTGGTAGCAATATGTGATAAGTCTGAAAAAAGATAAAACTATTACCGTGAAGGTATCTATGTATGTGGACGTGACAATAGACGATGAATTATAATCGTCATCATTGTGGTAATGAGAACATTAAGGATTCTCAATATAATCCTTCACTCTGTTAAAGTAATATTTGTCATCGATATAATATGAGATTTTGTAAAATACATATAAATGAGTATGGTTCATTCATAATGTAAATATGACAACATGTGATTTATGAATACATATTTATTCTTGGAATAATATGAATGTGCTATTGGAAGTGAGTGTGAGGTTTGAGATGAAATAAGCAAATAATTTTATTACTATGCCATGAATGGTAATTGATCACGTACATATTATAATTATGCCAAAATATTATGAAATAGTGATTATTACATGGCAAAGGTAATGGAAGCAACATGCCTATAATGATTTTTACCATGACCATAATGGTATAACTTTCTCCTTAAAAGAGATATTCACAACATGGATGCTAATAAATATATGGTAAGACAAAATTAATTTAGAGTTTTGGAAGAGCCAGTTATATTATTTTGAAGAAATTGTGTCGTAGTAAATATCAAAGAAACTAATTGAGTTTCTAAAGTGTTCGCGAAAACAATTGCTTATATTAAGACTATAAATAAAAGAAAGATTTAATATATTTTATTAATATAACTTGTAGCGAGGTAATATGTATGTGAAAAACTATTCGCTTTATTCTCCGGTTTGTACTACACAAATAAAAAAATAGTATAATAAAATAAAATTTTATTGGTATAAAAACCCATACCATAATAAATTTGGAGTTGATTGATAATTGCACATGTCATGGTGTAAACCTAAAGTCTACAATATTGATAATTTATGTAGTTGTCATAATAATTAAGTATCATGAGCAATAATAAAAGAGAGTTCACATGGTAAATATTAAAGAACTAGAATGTTCATTACGAATTCTCTTGTATTGCTTGTTCTCATTAATTAATAGAGCAACTAAAATTGAGATTCAATCTCATGAATGCTGAAAATATTAAAGGTAAATATGGGCTCATTCACCCATCATATATATATATATATATATATATATATATATATATATATGAATGAGAAGGTTACATGCGTGATCGACAACCTAGTTTTTGCTAGGTATCTTGCTCAATAATTAAATTCAGAGTATAATTTCTATATATATATGGGCTCATTCACTCATCATATATATATATATATATATATATATATGAATGAGATGGTTACATGCGTGATCGACAACCTAGTTTTTGCTAGGTATCTTGCTCAATAATTAAATTCAGAGCATAATTTCTACATTTTCTAGTTAAGACACTTTATCTTGATAATTTGGTTTACATCATAATTGGCTTAGTAAAATAATTTATTGAGTGCCTCCACTTAATAGCTAAACTAATGCTTATGAGAATAAAATTATCTATATAAGTTTGATATATCTTATATACAAAAGTATATTACATTCTCCCCTTACAAGTGGTCCATGTCTCAGGAAAAAATAATCTCATCTTATTATTATTGATGTGCGGTATATATTTTGATTAACACCATAACACACAAAAGAGGATTTTTGTGACGATCCAAATGGTCATCACTTATTTTCTCAATCATTTCGAGCTTTTGTGACCTTGAAAACCTCATTTATAGTTGTCTCGATTTGCGTGCACAGTCCATGAACCATTATTGACCACGTCCCTTTACTATTCCCTGCACAAGAAATTAGGAGTTAGTTTTACGAACCTAAACAAGTTTAGGTCCCATGTAGTAACCAAGAAGATGAATAAGAGCTCTCTTAGTCTATGCAGGTAAAGTGCATTTTTTATGAGTGGAACGTGGTCCCTCTTTTGTGGTCACAGTTTCAGCAACTACTTTATCTTTTGATACTGTCTAATTCTTGGCCTAGACACCTTCCATGGAGTGCCCAATGTTCCCACATTAGGTACGAGGCCTGTTATCAAATGCAGTGGCGCTCTTATTGTGAGGGTTGTTGGGATCTTCTTCCTTGGGAATCCTGCTTCCCGCCCCTTTTCACTATCATTAGTGAACAATGTCGTGGTAGCTTCTACGGACCAGGTCCACTTTAGAGGCTTTTCGATCAATCATTACTTTTTCTAGATTGTCTTGGAGGAGCTCATTTTTCTTAATTTCAGCACTCATCCTACATCTCAAGGCATTCACCTTATCTTCAAGCCTAGAATATTCCTCACTTACTATATCCTTTCCTCTTTCAGAGCTTTCAGGTTTTGACTTAGTCAAGGGCTTTGCTATTAGTTCCCTTTGGTAAGAAGTTTCTTCCAAGAGATCACTCTTTTCTTTTCTAAGAATTTCAATGGCTTTAGAGACTTTTCAAGATCATTCATTACTTTTTCTAGATTGTCTTGGATGAGCTCATTTTTTTCAATTTCAACACTCATGCTACATCTCAAGGCCTTCACCTTATCTTCATGCCTAGAATATTCCTCACTTACATCTCCTTTCCTCTTTCAGAGCTTTCAGGTTTTGACTCAGTCAAAGGCTTTGCTATTAGTTCCCTTTGGTCAGAAGTTTAGATCACTCTTTTCTTTTCTAAGAAATTCAATGGCTTTCGTTTGATCAGTAATTGCATCCAGTAAGTCTTTTCTTATATGTTCAGATTCTTCAAGTTCTAAGAACAAGGAATCCCTATCGTCCACAAGACTACAAAAGGCCATAATTAAAATATCAGCTAAACACATGAGTTTTTGGAGAATAGGATTTCAATTTTTTTTGAAGATCCCTGAAGTTTACCTCTTTATTGCCATTGTCTTTATCATTGTTTGATTGAGCTATCAAAATAAACGTTGAGTCATATCCAATCTTCTCGCCTTCAACTGCCATCGTTGAACTATTATCAGTATTAAATTTATCTTGTTTACTTGTATAGTTCCCTCGTAAGCTATTTGCAAAGCCTCTCATATATCATTGGCAGTGTCGCATGTAGAGATTCTGTCGTACTCTTTATGTTCCAAACCATATACCGAATTTTCTTAGCATAAAAATTCTTCTCCATCGCTATCTTGTCTGCTTCAGTATATTCTCCGCTGGTATTTTTTTTATTGAAAATGAAAATTCATTTGGTACCTGGATTGGAACAAATAGACCATCGCAGATAACATCCTAAAGCTCGCAATCCTCAGCCATGATAAAATCATGCATTCTAGCTTTCCACCACCAATAGCCTTTTCCATCAAACTTGGGTGGGTGGTGTATGGAATGACCTTCTTCAAAATTTAGTGGAGTCGTCACGAGGATCCTTCCTAGGTGTTAACCTGATAGGAGAAACCCGCTCTGATACTAATTGTTAATTTGTATGGGTTCACAAAAATATAGAGTACCTGATTTTCTATGAGTTTCTGCTGAGAGCACTTAGTAAAGCGGTAAGTAAATGAGGCAGAGAATTTTTACATGGATAAATCCCGCACAAGGGGATCAAAACACCACGACCTACGCCTGTAGGCTTTTAACTTTACTAACCAGTAATCTTACCTATTACAAGCCACTTACAATACTCTTTATTGCAAAGGATTTACTCAACTAACTTGTGGTACCTTTACCACAAGCCACTTTGTGACTATCCTAGTTACAAATACTTTTTCTAACTTGTGGTGCTATCACCACAACCCACTTTGTAATTCTACAATTACAAAGACTTTTTTTATGACTAAATCTAGTGACACCTAAACTCAACTGGTTTTAAGGATTTACAAAAGGATTCATAATCAGTATGCTTCTAAGTAAGCGATTTAGGAGATATAATAGGTACAATAACAAGGTTACAACTCAACTAGGACAGCAACAATCAATCTTTTAGAAACTGGTCCGTAGTAGCATTCAGCCTTGTTCTTCAAGCTTGAAAGGATGATATGTTTCTATTTATACAAAAGGCTTGAATGAGAAACAGAAACCTTCCAGTGATGTTTTTTGTATAAAACCACGTTGATACATCTTGATCACATCACTTGAAATTATGTGAGTACTTTGTTTGGTTAGAGAATGAGTGGGATGATAGTGTGATGCAGTGCGGCAGAAATAGTACCGTCAGTCACTTCAGTTTCAGCTGTCTCCAAATGACTCTGTACTGCTATATAGGAACTATTGGAGAATTAAGTCCTTGTTTGGTTCCTAACTCCTGAATCTGTAGCAGTTCATCTTTTACTGGAGTCCGTTGAAGTTTGCAGCAATACAAAGTAGGTTAGATTCCTTAACTGGTTCTTATCAGAAAGTTCTGTTAGATCATCAAAATATAAAGCAAGAGTATTTAGGATATGTCACTATAAATTCTCAATCTTTCATCATATTATTATATCATCTATCTTATTATTATATCCTAGTAGGGTCCTCACCTGACCGCGTTACTCCTCTACTGAGGTTATGCTTGAGACTTACTACCATGGTAGTATACTCATACTATTCTTCTGCACATATTTTGTGTACAGACCAGGTACCTCCTTCCAGTCCTGCTATTAGTTGCATACTTGTTGTTGCTCCGGAGACTTCAAGGTATATCTGTCAGCGTCCCCAGACCTCAGACTCCTCCTCTATCTCTTTTATGTTATTCCTTCATTATTTCTTCTAGTTATTGATGTATAGAAACAGTCAGACGAATTCTTAGAGCTTATGACTACCGGGTTTTGGGAATATTATTTATACTCGAGTGATTTTTTACTTGTACATGACGAGCGGCATTTTTTTGTTATATAATTATTTGCTGAAATTTAGTTGTTAATTCTGCTTTTATTTTCATTATTCTGCAACTTGCTAGGCTTACTTAGTCGTAGCGATTAGGTGCTGTCATAATGTCTCTATCAATTACTTCTTTGCCTCATCTCTCTCTTGAAATTTCTTTTGTAACAAAAAGCAGGGAGAATTGGGTCGTGACATGGACATACAGTTCAAATACTTGAGAGTATAAAGTTAATGATGTGTGCAATCACTTTATCTATTTTATATGTCTAGCATGACATGAAAATTTGATGCGCATCTAAAGTCTATTTATTTGGCTTATATGACTAATTTATATGACAATCCTTGAAGGATATAAATCGTTTAAAGTATATACAATTCTTGATCCTGAAGTACCACATCCTAAACGCAATTTGTGCACATATGTATCTTGCTAAGCAAGATACTGTAATAGCGAGAATTTTATACCTCTATGGAAATACTGAAAAGTACATTCCACGACATTATATGAAAATATTTCATATCTATCAATAATGATGATTTCAAGATGCAACATATTCATTCAAGTTAATATAGATGATATGTTTACCAAATCTCTACTAATGATCTTTTGAAAATGGTGCAAAAGATAGGAATGCGAAGGCTCACATATTCGAAATGATTGTCTCATCCGGGGGAGTTAATACGCGTTGTACTCTTTTTTCTTTACAAAGTTTGTTTCAATTATTTTTTCTTGTAAGGTTTTTAACGAAGCAACCAAAAGGCGTATTACTATATATGTATAACCACTGCATTTTTTTAGTGAAGGTTTTAATGAGACATGTTATTCAGTTGAATAGACATTCAATGGTGAGTGTTATAAATATAGTATTTTATTTATGTAATGTCCATCTTTTAGAGAGATTTTAGAGTTTATTACTTTGAGGCTAAGTCACTTTAATTTTCCCTATAACTAAAGTGATTTTATTCCATTATAATTGATCACAAATCAATAAAAATTCACTCTCTACATTTTTTGTCATACGTTTTTCTTCTTTTACTATATTATAACAAGAAGCGCGAAGAAAAAGTTTTCCTTTTGAAAGAGCGCTGCACATTTGAGACAATCTGTAGTAGAAACAAGAATTAAGTAGAAAGGTGTACAAAATATAAGTAAAATATTTCTTTGAATTTCTGTTTTTTTCGTTGTTTAAACCATAATCTGTCCAAACATGATGATAGTAACATAATACACGCTATATTTAATAACAAATGATGCACAACTTTACTTAATATATAAGGATGTTACATATCCTTCATGACAAGTTAAAAACGTCAAAATCGCATGGCATAGCCACTTTTACAGTTGGATATCGAAAAATAGTCACTATTTATGAAATCAATGAAAAATAACCACTATTTGCTGTAACATGGACTGGTCCCGTCTAATTTACGTGAATTCTGGTACATTTGTGTACAAACTCCATCATATTATGCTGGAACGGTATACTTTGCTAACTCCTGTAAAATTTACGGGAGACTGGAGCACCAGTGCTCCAAACTCCAGTATATTATACTAGATATTTATACTTGCTGGAATTTCCGTAAAATATGCAGGAGTTCCGACATAATTATGCTTGAACTCTCGTAAAATTTGCAAATTTATGGGAGTTCTAGCATACTTATGCTGGAACTCCCGTAAAATTTGCGGGCGTATTTTTCAGATTTTGAACAATATTTTTGCTCAGATTTCCCTTTTCATAAAAAGTGACTAAATTTCGATGGCTTTTGATACTTGACTATTTTTTAATGACCAGTGATAAATCTGACTATTTTTTAATTTCTCACGTTAAAACCGCCATTGTTGGATTCTTTAATTCTGATGAACGGGCCAAAACTAGGCCCCAGGTCCACAAAAGGAGTTCCTTTTAAACTCTTTTATTTGTTGCTATATATATGCAGAATTAGAATGTGAAATTTATGAATTTGTAATTTTAATAATTTGTAGGTATTGCTGGGTTTAATATTTAATTAATATATTAAATATTTAAAAGAGGATGAATGGGAAATGGAGGGAAATGAAATTTTGAGTAAAATTTTAAGTTTCCTTTCCTTGATAAATGAGCATTGTCCCATATTGGAAGAGAAAGAGGGCTTTTATGGGTATATAAGCAATTGCTCTTCTTCTAACTCTTAAAGAGTTGAGAAGAAAGCAGCCATTCTGAAGAGACTCTTCAGATTTCAGCCCAACTTTTGGCTATAAATACAACACTATTCTGCTCAGAATTTCACTACGAATTTCTGAGTTTCTCCTCCTTTCTTCAGCATACTTTTAGCATCAAACAAAGCAAAAAGTAAGTGTGATTTGCTACTGAACTTTGTGTTCGCTGAAACACTGGGGTTTGAAGTACCATTACACCAGTGTGTAATTCGTTCTATCCTGGGAGGAAATAATCCATAACCTCGGGTACTAGGAGGGGATTAAATTCCTTAAGGAAACACTGTGAATTCAGTGGGCTCGAATTGATTTCTTTTATGCATATTCTTGTTTGTATTTATTTATATTTCCAGAATTATATTACAAATACAATATATTAACAGGTATTCAATAGATTTTTTAAAACAAATTAAAAAATTGAATCAAGCTACTAAGTTCAACTAAACAGTAGCTCCACGCATGTTGCTATACATTGCTTTCATTTTCCTAAAATCAAATCATGATGTATCAATAGTGTGAGTTCCACTTCCACAAGAGGGGTTGCTCTGATGGTAAGCAATCCCCACTTCCAATCGAGAGGTTGTGAGTTCGAGTCTCCCCAAGAGCAAGGTGGGAAGTTCTTGGAGGGAAGGATGCCGAGGGTCTATTTGGAAACAGCCTCTCTACCTAGGGTAGGGGTAAGGTCTGCGTACACACTACCTTCCCCAGACCCCATTAAGTGGGATTATACTGGGTTGTTGTTGTTGTTGTTGTTGTTGTTGTTGATGTATCAATAGTGTACTCTAGCTTATGTCATACATATTTTATAAAGATAAATACGTGTGGTCCATGAAATGCTATTTGAGTTTGTGTAACACTAATTATTTGTGGTCCTATAATATCACCCTGTCCGAAAGTGAAAAAAGGGGGACGGGTCAATTAAGGGTGGAGACGAAAATTTGTGGTCCGTGATGTTGAGCATACGATAAATATTATAGTTAGTGGCGAAGCCAGAAATATTTTCAAAGGTGTTCAAACTTTAAAGAACCAAAAAAAATTCCAACAAAGGGGGTTCAATATATATTTTATACATCTAAAATTAATATTTTACTTATACACACAATATAATTTTTCGCAATATTTCGGTGAAGGGTGCTCAGTTGACCACCCTTTCTAATAGGTGGCTTCGCCCCTGATTATAGTATAATATATTTTAAATATAAATAGAAAGATAACATTTAAAAGAATAGAGGATGGATTTTAGTCCGGCATATTGGACATCCGGTAAATATTAATGTATTTCCCCACAGAATATAAATAAAAGATAACCTAACGAAAAGAGTCAAATTAATAGCGTCAGTACAAATTGTGCAATATGGAAATCTTGAAATAGTACAAATAATTAAGTCACATAATCCGATCAATAATTCAATTGTTTATCACTAGTTTTCTTTAGTTTCTTTTTCCATCACGCTAATCAACAAACGTATGGAAACGATTAAGAGCTCGTTTGGCTTAGAGTAACTGATAAGAATTAGGTGCTGAAAAATATTTTTAAGTGGTGAAGTTGATTTAAAAAATAAACAGTTACGTGTTTGAATAGAAATGATGAAATTAATAATATGCAGCTGAAGAACTGGGTATGCGAAAAGTTTTGTTTTAAAAAGAAATATTAGGGATATAATAGTAAATATTTTGGTCAAACTTAAACTGCTTATAAATTAAAATTCAATAAGTTGGGAGAGACCAACTTATGACTTTTGGCTTATAAGCACTTTTAATTTTTACCAAACACGTAGATACGCCAAAAAGTGCTTATAAGCCAGTTCGACCAGCTTATAAACTTAGCTAAACACCCTCTAAGACACAATTATGAGTGTCAATGGTTCAGTTCGGGCATTTATTTTCTAAAATTTATACAATATCAATTTTTCTGTTATTCTATTATGTATAATCAAAATTAGATTTTTCAAAATCGTCCTAATTTATGCCGGTTTCTCTTCGGTATTGATACGGTTAGGTTAATTTTCGATTTTTTTAAGTGTCATGCAAAAGTTATTAGTAAAAGTAGAATGCAATAGCATACGTACTTTTGTACTTTTACAGGACTTAACAATATCTCTAGATATTTTTACTGTTTAAAAGGTGGTGAATAAAGATTACGAAGGGATAATACATATGATGCTCCCTGAACTTGTCCCCAAAACTTGTTTCCTATTCAACCTTTATGGGTGTTCGGTGTTCCTTTTTCATCCTATGCTTGTCCGAAATGAATTTAATACCACCTGGCAAAAAATAGAAAAAGATTAAAGAGGAGGCGCGTATTATCAAAATCTAAAATAAAAAAATGACTTTTCTTTCTTATCCATTTTCACTCCACTACTTTTTAAGGGCAGATTTTCTTGCTCTTTTCCCTTTCTTTTTCTGTCTCCAATTTTCCTCCCTCCTCTTTTATTTTCCATATAGGTGTCTAACGGGTGGGCCGGGCCGGGCCGGGCCTAATTTTTTTGAACCCGTACGGGTTCCTTACCGGGCCGGTTCCCGGCTCCTTCATAGCGGGCTTAACGGGTTGGGGTATTTTCGGGTAAAAATTGACCCGTACGGGTTACGGGTTAAAGGGGCCGGGCCGGGTTTAACGTTTTTTTAATTTTTTTGTAAATTCGTATAACTATTATAATTTATTTTAATAGTTTGTAACTTTGTATTAATTTAAAGAACATAAAGTAAATGAGAAAAACTTGCACTTATAAAGTTTCAATGTAAGACAGGGTTTTTAATTTTCTATCTTCGATATTTTAGGTTTAACATTCTATTTTTGTTATAAATTTGATGGATTTACGTTGATTCTTCGATATTTTAATTTTTTTTTTGTTGTTGGTTGCATTTCTAGGGTTTTTTCACTTGCGGAGATTGGAATTGTGCAAGTTGAAAATTGGTGGAGAAAGATTGACTTACGTGGGGTCCATATTATTCGAGGAAAAGAAAAGGAAAAAGCTTAATTTTAGGGAGGTAACTCGCGTCCAAGAGAGTGTATTTCACGCGATGGAGGCTGACATGGTCGGGTATTTAGTTGATATTCTTTTTTGAATAAATAAAGTGTCTAGTTAGAAATGGCCTCTGTTGAGGTGTCTGGCTGATCATTGTAGACAACTTGGAGGGGCGCTTTATGTATTTTGCCGAAAATATAAATCACATGAGTGAAAATATATTAACCAAACTGGAACTCAAGAATATATAAAGTCTATAGAAGATTAAATATTAAAAAAAGATAAATCCAAATCACACGAAAGGAAGTTTGCTACTAATCGCTAGAATACCTTGTATCTTGTTAGGGAATATGCTGAAAATAATTTAGTTTCAATAAGAGTAAATTATAGGTTTGGAAATTAGGATTTTGAGTTTAATTTCTTGTTGGCTAGTAACCCTTTTCACAATTCCTAGGCCCAAGGAAAATTTTAATACATTATTATTTTTAAATTTAATATATAAATATATTTTTACATATAAATTTATTCGGTACAGTTCGTTATTTTTAGGTTAATTTTCATAAAATAAAAAAATATATACTAATTATCGGTACAATTATAGATTTATATAAAACCCTGTAATATTATTAAAAGAAACGCAAAAATTGATTCGATACAACATGGTTCAATCGATTTAATTGGTGTTTAAATATCCATTGATATCCCTAGACCCAATTGCCAAACTAATCCAAGGTCTTAATTTATCTTATGTTTGTGGTGCTGAAATCGTTTTATACTTAGTTCGTCAATGCAAGTTTTCACAATTTAATAAGGAATTAGGTTCATGTAAGGGTGTTAAATGGACAGGTTGGACTTATTTTAGGTAGGTCAAAATGAGTTGAGTCAATAAATGGACGGATCGATGACCCACTCAAAAGTAATTTGGGTGAAGATATGTCAAGTTGAGCTAAAATTTGGGTCATAGCACAACCTGCCCAACTATTACTAAGCTTTAACTAATGTGTATTATTTTCTTATGAATTTTTAATAATCAAATAAGTCTTTTTCCTTTTGTTATGGTCATATATAACATATTAAACCAAAAGTTATTTTAAAAATATTTTAGTGAAGTTACTAATGGACTAATTTGGGCTAAAAGTCAGGCCAACTTTAAATGAGTTAAAATGAGCCGGGTCAAGATGAGCTGAGTTCAATAAATGAGCGGATCAATGATAAACCCAACCTTAAACAGTTTGGACAGATCAAATGAATTTCGACTCAAACTGTCACCGCTAGTTTCATGTGGCAACAATATTTGAAACTACTCCCTCTTGATAATAGCTAACATGAGTTCTTAGAATTAAATTAGACGATGAAATCAGTGTAGTTATTCTTGATAGTCAACCAATATGAGTTTGTGATTGTGTATTGGTATGTTTACCTGTCTAGTGGTGATCAAAGCAACAGTCAATTAGGTGAAAAGGATGATAGTCTATATATAACGATGAGACTTATGTCCTATATCTTTTTGATTTGAACAATTACGAGTTATTAATTAAGCTCTTTGTTTGACCAATTATGTTTATGGACATTCATGGACCCGAAACAATTGTAAAAATTAAAGGGCCAATCATAGTAGGTCGTAACATACATGAAATTCAACAATGGGAAAAGATAATGGAGACATGTGTAGAGATAACAGGGGATGTTTAGTGATCTTTATTCATGATGATGGGTTGATCTGCCTCTCCATGAAGAGGTTCAGATCTTTACAATCATGTTTTCAAGGATCTATTGTTACCCTGTATTATTGATGGCGATTCTCACTCTGCATTGTACTCTATATTTCTTAGAGCCCCCATGTGGGGAGAGTGGAACCCTTTTTTTCCTTATTGCTTCAGTATTTATAAGTCTTATCTGAGATAGTTGACTTTCCTTGGGGATCAAGTCCGTGTTGTGGAATTGTTGTGGGCGTACCTACGGGGCGTCGTCTCCGCCAAAAGAGATTTAGGCGGCTATGGGCGGCCGCTTGTGGTCGAGGGCGGCCTTACCGCTTATGGCGTCTACGCCAGATGGGGGCGTCTCGATGTTTGTTACCCTTATTTGGGCCAAGGGAGATGATCGATATGTTGTCTATAGGTTGATCTTTAAGAGGTCGAGTTATAACTCATACAAATAGTCCCTCCGCTTATCGCGGTTACGTCGAGACGGACCGGGATGAGCGGATATGACAGCTTGGGCGCCGTTTCCTTTCGATTGAGGGTACGACGACCTCCTGGGGCGCCTTGTTGTCAGACGGTGATTTTTGAAGGCGTTCCCACCTTATGGGAGTTTGGCCGATACGACGCCATAGGGAGTACTTGTAATGATGGCTCGTGTTCTGGCGCGCACCCCCCGATTTCAATCGTGGGAGCGACGGTTTTGATGAAAGTTGAACCGTTTCTGACGGTTGAGATTCGCATTAAATGGCGCCTGTCAATTTCCCGAGGTTTCGATTCATTTTTCTTTATAAGAAGGCCTGATATGTCAGACATTTCTCTGTTCTTCGCTCTATTGATCGTTTTCCTCTCTAGCAAGCTCTCAAGAAACCTTGCTTTTTTGTGGCACGGTTGTTTCCCGTTCTTATTCTCACTTTCCAGTTCTTCATCCAATTCTACAGGTGACCCAAGAAAAATGGCTGGCCTTCCTTCTCGTGATGGTCTTGCGGTGGTGCTACCCTCAGAGTCCCCGGTGATTGAGGGGTTGTCTCCCGTGCTTCCGGCGGTTGACCAGAATGATGTTGAGGGGATGCCCTCAGTTGATGATATACTCCTTGGGGCGGGGAGCTTGGCGGTGGATTTCACCGTTGATGGTGGTGCTGATTTTGTCGACGAGGCCCCGCTGATGGGGGAGGTGAGCATGGCCCAGCTGCGTGCGCAAGGACTCAATTCTACCCATGCTGACATTATATTAGCCCGGCCCGGGGACAGGGTGCACACCGACCGTCCAGGGTTCTGTGTGTTCTATTCTTTCCCGCTCAGGTTGGGATTCAGGATGCCCCTTCCCAATTTACTAGTCGACTTCTGCCGGTACTATGGAGTCTGTCCGGGGCAGCTTACCCCGTCTGTATATAAGCTTATGGCCATAATGCTCAAGCTCTCGAAGTTGGCCGGCAAGTTGGTTACTCTTCAGCACGTTCTTGCTCTTTTCGCTCCCCAGCGAACTTGGATGAGCATGATTCGGATGGTCTCGCAGGCGTGGCAAGGATTGATGACGGCCTTGGACGACGAGGTGGAGCCTCGCCAATATAAACAGTTTTTTTACGTCCGGACCAGTCACTTGGTGGCGTCTTCTTCGGGCTTTCCGGAGGCCTGGAACCATGGCCGTGAGTCTTCCCTGTTATCCCCTCTGTTTTTTTTTGAATTGTACTTTATTTTTGATTTTTGACTGACGGCCATTTTTTTTTGGTCATTTCTGCAGCTGACAGGTCGCCCCCGCCTCTATTCACCGGCCTGCGCGGATGGTTAGAAGCTGTCCTTCCACATACCGGAGGAATTCGCTTGTGGGCGTCCTTCTCGAGGAGATACGGCAATAGTCTGGTCGTAGGTAAGTTATTTCTTTGTCAATGGGGCGTACCCATCCTTTGGCCATAGCCATAATTTAGCAAATAGAGTTTGATTGAGATAAAACATAATCAAAACGAGCTCTGGCCCGCAACGAAACTTAAATGAAATTAGTTGGAGACAGATGGTGCTGACATATCTTTCATTCTTGCAGGGCGGGTAACCCGCGGCAGGGCCCCTCTTCCTATATTCCGGCGACATGGGGCGATCGCCAAGTTCTTTACTCCTACGGCCGCTCGAGCTCCCAGGGCCGTATCTGTTGATTCTGTAGCCCCCCATTCGCCTGCTCGCCCAAGGCTTGAAGGCGGGAGTATGTCGGGGGTTGTACGCTCCCGAGAGTCGTCGCCTTCTCGAGATGAAGAGGAGAGGCCCCTGACCAGACGGCGAACCCTTCCGCCCCCTGCTCCTCCGGCGGTGCAGCCGGCTGCCAATGAGTAGGTAGCCGTGACTCCTCCGCCGCCTTATGAGGCGAGGGAGATTGTAGAGTTGGCGCAGACCCCAATGGGCGCGCCGACTGAGTTGCGGGCTCGGGAAGAGCAGAAAGGGAGTGCCGCCCCCACTTTCCAGTCTACCACTCATAGGTTCGAGGCGGGCGAGCCTTCGAGGGTGGTTGTAGACCTTGGGGATTCTAGTACCCCGTCGACAGGGGCGGCGGCGACAGGAGAGGGGTCTCCGTCCGAATCTGACTTGGATTCTGACGATGTTCGCACGTTCCATGACGGGATTACGCGAGTGACCGTCCATCCAGACGGGAGGTCGCGGGTGATAGAGATTCCCGCCGATGAATATTTATTGTTGAGGGATGCTTCCTTGGTGCCGCTGCTGGGCCCGTTGTGTTCTTCTGTGGAGAACCAGTCGCCGAGGGAGGTGGCGGACATTAGTTTAATGAATGAGGTGGCAACGTTGGGTGTGAAGTTATGCGTTCCGAACTGGTTATTTTCTCATAAAGTCCTTTCGTTTCCTTCACGTTTCCGTTCATGACTCTCTTGTCTTTATATGTATTTTGTTTCGCAGGCTTTTTAATTGCAGGTAGAGTATTTGCGTCGGACCAATGTCCGAGTCGGGGTTCTTCTTCGGGTTCTTGAGAGGTGCCGCCATTTGCGGCTTAAATGCAGGGAGCTCGAGGAGCTCCTGAGGGTTGACCCGCGCAAGTAGGAGTTGGTCGGGGAGCTAGCGCGGGCGGAGCTACAAAGGGATCAGGCGTTCGGCTGTATTGAAGCCCTGGAGGAGCGGTTGCGTCAGACAAATGATGAGCTAGAGGCCGCGAGGAGGGCGTCCTTGGAGAGTGAGCGCCAGTGTTTGGCCAAGGTGACGGCGGTTACCTCGGAGTGGAGCGGGAAGGTTGCTGCTGCGGAGGGGGAGTCAGCCGACTTGAGGCGTAGGCTGGTCGAGACCACTACCAGAGTGACTGAGCTTGAAGGAATTATCCAAGCTAATGACTCTCAGTTATCGGCGATAAGGACTGCTGCCACCTCCAGGAAGAATTGTCTCGAGGAGCGGATCCGGGCATTGGAGGGTAATGCTCATGAGGCCGCAGGGCAAATAGCGCGTCTTGAGCAGGAGAACCGGCGTGTCCAGGAGCAATCTGCGAGTTTGGGTAGTTCTCGTGAAGCTTGGGTCTTTGCCGAAGCGCAGCGAGACATATACAAGCATTTGTTTGAAGCCGGCCTGATCACCGAAGGGGCCTTTGAGCAGGCGCGTCAGAAAGCAGGGGAAGCTCGCAAGGAATATGGTTTTGATGCCGCGACGCCTGACAATGATGATATCCTTGGAGGGATCGGGGCTGGAGCTAATGACGTTGGAGGTATAGCAAGAGCTGGTGGGAACGGGGCCGGGGCCGAGGCGGATGGTGATGGCGCCCATGTAGGCGGAGCTGAGGACGGAGCAGCGGAGGCCGGTGATGATGGAATCGAGGCGGACGGTGTTGCGGGCAACCCCCAGTTGATTGATGATTAGATGAATCCCCTTCCCTTTTTTTTTTTTTTTTTCTTTGCTGCCGTGTGTGGCCATTTTTTATTTGTTTGATTGTTTGTTGTTAGTGTTGGACGATTGTTGCTTCAGGGTGGACGGGCATTGCTCGTATCCGTCTATTTTAAATTGGAATGGGGGAGGGTTCCTCCCCCCTTTGTTTTTTTACCTTTCCGCTCACTCTTTGTTTGTTATGCCGGCGCGATCACCGGTTGTAGCGGGTCGAGGGCTTTCGGCTTGAGTTTCACTTCGACCGTCCTTGATTCTTCACTGGTGAAGGCTCGCATCCTGAGTTCCAGTTCAGCCGTAATCAAACTTTTGGTCGATTTTTGGCGTTGAGGGCTCGTAGTCCGGACTTTAACTTCAACTATTGTTGAATTTATTTTGCTGAAGGGTCATGGCATGAGTCCCAGTTCAATCGTAATTGAACTTTGATTGGTTTTGGTGTCGAGGGCTCGTAGACCGAACTTTAACTTCAACTGTTGTTGAATTTGTTTTGGCGAAGGCTCATGGCCTGAGTCCCGGTTCAATCGTAATTGAACTTTGATTGATTTTGGCGTTGAGGGATCGTAGCCCGAACTTTAACTTCAACTATTGTTGAATTTATTTTGGCGAAGTCTTATGGCCTGAGTCCCAGTTCAATCGTAATCGAACTTTGATTGGTTTTGGCATCAAGGGCTCGTAGCCCGAACTTTAACTTTAACTGTTGTTGAATTTATTTTGGTGAAGGCTCATGGCCGGAGTCTCAGTTCAATCATAATTGAACCTTGATTGGTTTTGGCGTCGAGGGCCCGTAGCCCAAACTTTAACTTCAACTGTTGTTGAATTTATTTTGGTGAAGGCTCATAGCCTGGAATCCCAGTTCAATCGTAATTGAACTTTGAACTTCGATTGATTTTGGCGTTGAGGGCTCGTAGCACGGACTTTAACTTCAACTATTGTTGAATTTATTTTGGCGAAGGCTCATGGCCTGAGTCCCGGTTCAATCGTAATTGAACTTTGATTGGTTTTGGCGTCGAGGGCTCGTAGCCCAAACTTTAACTTCAACTATTGTTGAATTTATTTTGGTGAAGGCTTATGACCTGAGTCCTAGTTCAATCGTAATTGAACTTTGATTGGTTTTGGCGTCGAGGGCTCGTAGCCCAAACTTTAACTTCAACTGTTGTTGAATTTATTTTGGTGAAGGCTCATGGCCTGAGTCACAGTTCAATCGTAATTGAACTTTGATTGGTTTTGGCGTCGAGGGCTCGTAGCCCGAACTTTAACTTCAACTGTTGTTGAATTTATTTTGGTGAAGGCTCATGGCCTGAGTCCGAGTTCAATCGTAATTGAACTTCGAATGGTTTTAGCGTCGAGGAATCGTAGCCCGAACTTTAACTTCAACTGTTGTTGAATCTATTTTGGTGAAGGCTCATGGCATGAGTATATACGAGATGAATCAGGCTCGCTTTTGATTGGGTTTCTAGCCCTTTGTTCGTTGTTTTCCCTTTGTTTCTTACTTCAAGATAAGCTACGCGATCTTGCTATGAAATCTCCACAAATGACGCCAAATTATTTGACCAATTATGTTTATGGACATTCATGGACCCGAAACAATTGTAAAAATTAAAGGGCCAATCATAGCAGGTCGTAATATACATGAAATTCAACAATGGGAAAAGATAATTGAGACATGTGTAGAGATAACATGGGATGTTTAGTGATCTTTATTCATTGTGATGGGTTGATCTGCCTCTCCATGAAGAGGTTCAGATCTTTACAATCATGTTTTCAAGGATCTATTGTTACCCTGTATTGTTGATGGTGATTATCACTCTGCATTGTACTCTATATTTCTTAGAGCCCCCATGGGGAGAGAGTGGAACCCCTTTTTTCCTCATTGCTTCAATATTTATAAGTCTTATCTCAGATAGTTGACTTTCCTTGGGGATCGAGTCCCTATCGTGGAATTGTTGTGGGCGTACCCACGGGGCGTCGTCTCCGCCAAAAGATCTTTAGGCGGCTATGGGCGGCCGCTTGTGGTCGAGGGCGGCCTTACCGCTTATGGCATCTACGCCAGATGGGGGCGGCCTCTATGCTTGCTGCCCTCATTTGGGCCAAGGAAGGTGATCGATATGTTGTCTATAAGTTGATCTTTAAGAGGTCGAGTTATACCTCATACACTTTTACAGTAATAAAAATCGTGTATTGGTATGTCTGCTTGTCTAGTGGCGGTAACAACAACAGCCAAGGTATGAAATATGCATCAAACCTAGGGGTGGCAATTGGACAGGTTGGGCTGAATTTGGGCGGGTCAAGATGGGTTAGTCAATAAATGGGTCATTGCCCAACCCAACCCAAAGTAAATTTGGGTTAAGATGGGCTAGGTCAAGATGGGCTAAACAATGGGTCATAACCCAACCCGCCTAACATGACCCATATTTTAAAATCATGCTCATCTTGTATACAATTTTTTTTTAAAGGGGTTTGCGAGAGGTAGGGATAGGGGTAGAAGGTGTAGAAAAATAAAATAATAGAAAATTAAAAATACAACAAAAAAATAAATTTTTATAGATTTTGCGGGGCGGGGAGGGGTAGGGGTAGGGGCTAGGGGATAGGGGGTATGGTAGGGTGGTAGAAAAATAAAAAAATAAAAAATAGAAATTTAAAAATAAAAATAAAAAATAATTTTTTTAGGGGTTTGGCACCGTGGGGTAAGGTGTGTGTGGGTGTGGGGGGGGGATATTGATAGGATAGGGTGTGGTATGGTGGTCGAAAAACTAAAAAACAAAAAATAGAAATTGAAAAATAAAAATAAAAAATAAAATTTTTTTAGGGAGTTCGCGCCGGGGAGGGGGGTTAAATTGGGGTTATGGTGGGGGTGTGGTGGAATAGCAGAAAAACTGAAAAATAACAGAATAGAAAATTATCTTTTATAGGGGTTTTGCGTGGGGTGGGGGTGTAGGGGTTGGGTGGGATGTGGTGGGGTGGGTGAGTGAGTGGCGTAGAAAAACAACAGAATAGAAAATTAAAAATACAAAAAATAAAATTGGAGCAACTAAGTAAATTTCTAAATAAGTTAGGTTGAGATACTTTGTTTTAGGTGAGTTTCATGGGTTATATTTGGGCTGTTAAATGGGTCAGAATGTGCTATAAAAAATAATGGGTTAACTTGGGCTCAACCCAAATTGACCCATAAGCTAAAATGGTTGTAGCCCAACCCATTAATCTCTGGGCTAGTTGGGCGGGTTAGATGAGTTTGGGCTTAAATTATCACCCCTAATCAAACCTACATTTGTTTTGGGGGGTCAACAATCCAAACTAATGAGATTCAATTCGTGACACTACCGTTTGAATGATGACATCTTAATCATGTGTAGTTCTCCTGAAAATCCTCAAATTCTTACTGCCAATGAAAATGCAACAAAATTTCACGTCATACCACTTTTATTTGGAGTAATATTTGATGATTTCCTGCTTATGTATGTGAACACAATATTAATTCTTGAGAATCTGATATTTTATAGTGTGTAAAAATAATAATCGAAAAAATTTATATATTTTTTGTGTATATATATATATATATATTTTCTGTTATATACAAAAATTATATAAATTTCATATATTTTTTCGACTACCAGATGTAATTACCCCTTATGTCTTTAGTTTCATTTTATCTTTTCCATACCGTAAATGCGATATTTTAGGCTAATTTCACATTGATAAAAGGTGAGTATATAAGTAGACAGGCCTTAGATTCAAGTGACACGTTTTGAAGCCGTGTGGGCCTAAGCCCATTTCATACATTATCACTAGTGGGTCAGGCTGTTACATGGTATCAGAGCCACTCCGCATGTAAGCTTGAATGACGAGGACGTTGAGTTCCTAAAAGGGGGTGTATGCGACATTCTAGGCGAATCACACATCGACGTGGGTACGTGTGTAAATAGACACGCCTTAAACTCAAGTGACATATTTTAAAACTGTGCGAACCTAGGCCTATAACAGATAATATTACTAGTGGGTCGGAATGTTACAGTTAAAAAAAAGAAAGAAAAGAGGTATAGCATGAGCATAATGATCGGTGAATAGGGCTGTCTGGTGGGCCGGTCCCGGGCCTAAAAGGGCATGGCGGGCCGGTCTGGGCGGTCCTGGGCTTCGTGGGCTTTTTTTCTGGCGGTCCCGGGCCTGGCGGGTAAGACCGGCCCGTGACGGGCCTAAGCCCATGTGGTCCTGGGCCTGGCGGGCTTCGTGGGCTTTTAATTAAAAAAAAATTATTTAATAAGTATATGTTAAGTATATATATATATATAGTTTATATATGTTAAGTATATATATATTAAGTTTATATAAGTTAAGTTATATATATATATATATATATTTGTATTAAGTATATATATAAGTTAAGTTATATATATATATATGTGTGTGTGTGTGTGTGTTAAGTATATATATAAGTTAAGTTATATATATATGTGTTAAGTATATATATATATAAATATATATATATATATATATATATATATATATATATATATATATATAATATATATATATATATATATTTAAGTATATATATATTAAGTTTATATAAGTTAAGTATATATATATATATATATATATATATATATATATATATATATATATATTAAGTATTATGTTAAGTATATATATATATTAAGTTTATATAAGTTAAGTTATATATATATATATATATATAGTATATATATAAGTTAAGTATATATATAAGTTAAGTTATATATATGTGTTAAGTATATATATATATATATATATATAAGTTAAGTTTATATATATATATATATATATATATATATATATATATATATATATATATATATATATATATATATATATTAAGTAGTATATATATAAGTTAAGTTATATATATGTGTTAAGTATATATATTATATGTATATGTATTAAATAGATATATATTATGTATTAAGAGATAAATCAAACAATTGTGTAATAACTTTTATTACTAAAAATGATATATCTTTATTAGTCTTCTCCCCCCCAATGGAATGCACAACAAGGTACTAATACCACCATTAAAAGGAAAAAAACTAAATAAGATGTGCCAAAGTACAATTTACAACACAATCTACATATCTCTAACAAATCTCATAAATCCTTCAAGATTTGGAGGAGGTTCCGTTAGCGGTGGTGGAAAAGAAGCTTGTTCATCACCACTTCCCGGCGAAGCAGCATCCTCATCAAGCTCTGCAATCATTTCTTCGTTAGCTTCATCCACATCTGGTTGTGATTCTGCAAGTCCAAAGTTTCTTCTTTCCGAGCGGATCCAATCTCTAAATAGCACTGACTTCTCCAAGCTCTCCCTCATAGATGCTCTATGATCTCCTATTTGAAGTCTTGCTTGACTGAAGGCGCTCTCTGATGCAATTGT